>SJYO01033645.1:54577720-54597676 GCA_006410555.1 Capra ibex
AAAAATGAAATAAAATGAAATGTTAAGACATAACCAAAACGGTATGTAACTGTACTTAGGTGGTGCCCACATGTACGTAAGGGTTTGTACTTGGGGGGGAGGGTGCAGGGAGGGGTATAGTAGAGAGACCCAGTAGGGGTACGTGGTCGGGGTGCGTAGGACATAGGACGTAGCCTGTATCTGACCATTAAGCAAAGAATGTACTATCATATGTACAAAGTTACGGTAAGAGGGTTTAGTAGGGTGGGAGAGGGAGAGGGAGTCTCAGGTTTTCAGGCGAGAGGTGTAGATACAGAGAAAACGACAGAGTGTATGTCCCAGTAGTAACGGTAGAAAGATTTAAGGTATATATACACAATCATATGACATAACCACAAAAAGAAAGACCGAATGAAGTGAGACATATTAGCCGAGGTCAAAGTAGGTAGAGTAGTCTTGACTAAGTTTACATAAGAAAAATTACCGACTCATTATGAGGTAACACATATACATGGTGTAAAGAATAGGTAAGTAGACGACTACCTGTAGATCCAACAAAGGTACAGGACCGATAATATTTGTCACGACCCTACTTGTAACCCCATGTACATAGAGAAAGTTAAGACGAAAGGAGCCACACATACGGGTCGTCACCCTAACGACCCAGTATTCCGTCAAGATAAACGTTAAAAAATTCCTTAGAGGTGTGACAAGAGGTATCATCGACATGATCAAACGTAAGGGTGTTTGCTGTATCTATATTGAAATATGAAGATTTATTAGTTTTCTTTTACTCACCATGAATTTGATTTTTAGATCGTTTTATGGGATTTTGACAAAACTTTATACGTTAGAATTTTTCTTTTCCTGTATACTACAAATATCTCACCTTTTGTGTAATATTATTTCGTCGTTAAGATAAATAGATGTACAGTTTTAATACATATCTAAAATACGTTGAAGACGACTATATCTTAAACTGTTAAATTTTTAACTATATCTTATAGTTCTCGATATCTCACAGTTCCATGAGGACTTATTTTTGGTCATTCCTTTTAATCGAGATTGTCTACAGTCATCTCGTAGAATTAATTTGTTACACGATAATCACATTGTTATTTACTTATTTATTACACTTAAAGGTAGATTTTACCTTTGTCTCCTGTCCTTTATCTCTTAGAGTGTACACACAGGAATCCTTTAATTTCGAATTCTTGACACTCTGACGAAAGGGTATACAAGGACTAAATGTCTTTCACTTTGGACAAGGGACTGGTTACTCGTAGACGATTCTTAAAGAGGGGTAGGAGTTCAGTTAGTTGAATGACAAACCTGAGACGGACCTGAGGTTGAAGAAACGTGTAGAACGGGTATAAATAACGGGAGAGGTTTAGAAGTTACGTAAGTGTTGGACTTCAAACGAGGTCACACGTAAAGGACTCGACTTTAAGGAGACAATAAGGACCTATTTACATCAAAGACTATTAAGTTCAAGTGGAGTCAAACGTAGAAGTAAATCGAACTGTTATTCATATTGTCTACATCGAAAGTCATGACACACACACACACACACACACACACACACACACACATACGTACTGTATAAATCTATATCTGATGAAATTCTTCGGTATCGTTCAATCTCCGCTTCTTGTTTCATAAGTCATTTTTATCTTTCTAAAAAATTGTATTATATCTTTTTAGTTCTTCCTAGTACTGAAGTCAAGTCAAGTCAAGTCAACGAGTTAGCACAGACTGAGAAACGTTGGGGTACTTAGCGTCGTACGGCCCGGAGGGACAGGTAGTGGTTGAGGACCTCAAGTGAGTCTAAGTACAGGTAGTTCAGTCACTACGGTAGGTCGGTAGAGTAGAAGCCAGCAGGGGAAGAAGAAGACGGAGGTTAGGGAGGGTCGTAGTCTCAGAAAAGGTTACTCAGTTGAGAAGCGTTCTCCACCGGTTTCATGACCTCAAAGTCGAAATCGTAGTAAGGAAGGTTTCTTGTGGGTCCTGACTAGAGGAAATCTTACCTGACCAACCTAGAGGAACGTCAGGTTCCCTGAGAGTTCTCAGAAGAGGTCGTGGTGTCAAGTTTTCGTAGTTAAGAAGCCGCGAGTCGGAAGAAATGTCAGGTTGAGAGTGTAGGTATGTACTGATGACCTTTTTGTTATCGGACTGGAGTTTGGATACGTTTTTTTAAAGTATTAGATTAAAAGAATGTACACTCATCGTTAAAAAAATTATAAACCTCTTTAAGATCTTTTACAGAAAATTACAATTCTATCTCTTTGTAAAGAATTTGTTCTAGTTTTCACGTATATTATTTCTTTTTATATAAACTTTTGTAACGTAAATTCTTAAATAAAACAAATTTTGTGTGTTAAATTTTCAACGTTCCATCCTCTTCTATAAACATTGTTTCAATGAGATTATTTCTTAATAGCTTTTATGTATTTCTTTATAGTGTGTTTAACTCTTATTGACGTTTTGTTTAGTTATAATTAGTGTGTTTACTAATTGGTTAGTTTTCTTCATTTATTCGTAAAGGTCTCATTCTCCGTGTTGATCCCTTATGTATCTAACTTATTATTGGTTTGAGTAATCATTGATCCTTTATGTTTCATTTTAACAATACTCTATTGTAGTTTAATTTTGTTGACCGTTTTTAATTTTAAGTTTTAGTTTATAGATATTCCTATGTCTCACTCACGGTCTCCTCAAGAAGAATATGACGACCAAATTCTCCCGTCATCACGATATCTCGGGTCTTTTCGTTAAACGGTTTCAGTTCATTTCACTAACTTCGTACGGTACGTTAATCATAATTATCAAGGTCTGGATCTGTTTCTCTTTGTGAACATGTACGTGTGTACGTGTTCTTCTATTTATTCTTGTAGTTAACGTTACATAAAGTCTTATATTAAAATTTTTTTTCCTTTGTTACTGTTCTTGAACCTCGTTACCCTTCCCTCCGACAAAACTTTACCATACATTTCCCTCTTACCCCAGAAGTTCAAAAACAAACTAATACAACAACAACCAGGAAATAAGAAACGTCATGAAACACAGTAGTACTCCTTTTCTAATAGATATGGTAAGACCCTTAACACAGATCATTTCTACAACAAACATGTCATCAGTGGTTGATTCTTTTGTTAACCTCTAAGTGATTGGTGTCCATCAGTGAATAAGTGAGGAAGGGGGGAGGGGGGCGGTTACGTGTTTGAGGATCTTTAAGAAATAATATTAGACTCCTTAAAAGACTGTGAAAATTCCGAAAATCATTATCTAGAAAAGTGGGATAAATAGGTGGGAGAAATACCTTTGTTGTTTTTGTTTTCAGGTCGAAAGGGGTTATGTGTAACAATTGTTTTCGACTTTGAGGTGATTTCCTGTTACTCTGGTGTCTTGTTTTATCGTACTGTAAACCCTTCTTCTGTAAATTTTATACGTGCGAACATAATCTGTTCTTGTTCATCTTTTCAATCTACTTCGTTCTTTTGGTAAAAATTACTGTAACTTCTTGACAAATTAGGTACTCCTGTAATCCCTGGACCTCAGTTTCTTTTATTGTTTACAAGACGTGATTGAAAGATGATTCCCGTAAACGTCCAAACAATGTATCCCGTTAAATGAAGACGAAAAGGTCCGTAATCAGTCCCTTCCCCTACGACGAACTTCTTCTCTTCGGTCGTTTCAAAAGACGTCAACGAACCGTAACTCTTTTGTGTTACCTGTAAAACTTGTCGGAATTTATGAACCGAAGGTAAGTTAAACATTCGAAAACTTCGACGTACCTCGTTTATTTATTGTTTTAATTCTATTTCTGTAGATATTTTATCTCCTCTTGAAACAAGTCGAATATCACGACTCCTTGTTTATAGTCTCAAGTCCTGAATAGTTCCCTCTCCAGGACCTCTTTTGCAGTTCTAAAGTCAACTTTTAGTACCTTCTGACACAGGATCTTTGTCCCAACTCAGTCCCCATCTAACTTTGTATTATATGAAGTAAGACCAAAGTTTAGTTGAGTCGGGTTCTATCATAATTCCGGTATTCGAGAGTCAGAGAGAACCTCTGTTCGAAAGGTGACCGAGTTTTATTAATTTAATAGAGTTTTATGGTTCATAACGAGTTATATACCTACATGTCCTTGAGTGTGTATCGACCACCCTCTCATTCCACCACTTCGGTAAAATGTTTTGACAACCGAATAGAGTGTATAGGGTACCGTGTCAGTAAGGTAAGGATCCTTACGAGTTCTCTTTAAGAATGTGTCGTGCTAGACATGATTTACCGTACATATAGTTTCCTCTGAACATGTACAGTTTTTATTGTAAGTATTGTCGTTTTTGAACCTGTACTGGTTTTAGGGGTAGGTGTCTCCTTCCTTACTATTTTGAATCTACATCAGAGTATTATGTTATATTAAATCGTAAGTTTCATTTCTAGAAGTGGGTGTTCGTCGTTATGTCTACTTATAAACGTTATACTATAGTTCATTTCTTTTACAGTTTTCTAATGTATGTCGTACCGTAAGGAAAAATATTTCAAATTTTTGCTTAATAATAGATCGTCTATATGTTTTCTTACATAGTTTTAATATAATTTTTCTTTCTTAATAAGACAAATGTATTTTAAGTTTAATTTTTTCGTAAAATTCCCACAAGTGTGTATTCTATTTAGATATCTTTTTTTTTCTTACTAATTGTATTTTAGGTAGCAACTATCTCCTCGTCTTATTCGGTATACTTTTACCTTTCCCAGTGAATTTCTCACAATGTTTAGATCATTGGTCACAAGTTTCAAATTCGGTTCACAATGATGGATCAACAAACTTATTACGATTAGAAAGACTGACGACAATACAAACAGTGGTGTAAAAGTTTATATAATTTATTAGGGAAAAACCTCTGTAAAAAGTGTTATCTTTGTTTCCTTTTTATATATTATTCAATGTTTGTTAAACTGTTGAGTAACCACAGAACGGACTCAGAGTAAACAAGAACATAACGACTAGGACAAGCACTACGGTTAGCAGAACGACAAGTGTGACACCCGTGACAAGCGACTTTAGTACAGTCCGTTCCTTGCCCGATTCTACGACCTTCTTCTGAGTTCCCCGACATCCTTGACGTCTGTTCAAATAAGAGAGGACCGACCGTGCTTTCGCTATTGCGTCGGAGATAGGACCGACTGCGTCGCCGACATCGTCGTCGGTGTTGTATTGGCATTTCCTCGGTATCGATTTGGAGTATATTGCATTAGTACTACAGCGACGTCACATCGGGGTGACGTCGTCGTTGATCCCGAAAGTATCACTTCGAGTTTGTCCACATGTCGTGTTTCGTCGGGCACTGACTCACTCATGGAGCCATGGACGTACGTGTCACGACACTCACTAGAGTCGACAATATATTTACACGTTTCAGTAACAAATGTCTTGTACTCCAATCCTCACTTTTGTATCCCGCTCTTTCAGACTGACCCAAGTAGAACAATTAAAGGGATGTTAAGAGAAGGTTATCATTGTCTTGAATCTTCTTAGAGTAAATACGGATGAGAAAAAAAAAAAAAAAAGAGTAGTGTAAGAAAGTCTTAGGTAAAGTCAATCCAAAATCTAAGACGAAAAGATAATGTCTTTATCGAGAACAAGTTCAGTCCTACTGTAAGTATGACGTTCCAGGGCAATATAAAAAAATCAAAAATCGATTAATCACGATAGTCTGTATAAATTATTGGGAGGGAAGAAGGACTGTGAGGGAACTGGAAACCCTGTGGTCACATAATAGAGAGGATGAAGTGATCAACGACTAAAAGTTGAAAGGAAAGATAAAGTGGAGTAGTAGGAAGACATATTTAGGAAAAGATATTCAAGATTTCCGAGACCTAGACTTGGATAAGAGAAAGTATAGTTGTAAGTAAAGGATCTATAAGAGTAGGTCTACGGGTCAAACTTCCGATTGTTTAAACATAGACGTATAGACGTAATGATTTGAGTCGAGACTTTAAAAACGTACAACTAACCGACGAGTAGTAGTACGAACATAACAGACTATCTGTAGAGTTTTAATAAATAGTTTTGAGTTCGAGATAAAAACAGGGATTTATCGTTTCTGTGTGTCTTTAGGTCCAAAAGTAGATCAGAAAAGGTAAAATTCTTAATGTTGAAGAGTAAAAGTGACTACGAGTTCAGATTTTGATACACTAATAGGGACAGATGAAGAAAGTATGTGTGTGATACTCTTTGCGTGTGAACATATTACTTTTGAGAAGATGTGAAAGTTATATAAAGGTATTAAGTTGGTAAAGAGAAGTAGAGTCGATAAAAGTGACGCAACGTGAATGTAAGTAGAAAATATCACATAAAGGTATCGGAGGAATAGTCAGAAAAGAAGTTGTAAATAGAATAGACACTATCTGTCTTATTGCGGGGGTTTATACAGGTGTAGCGTCTGTGGTTTTGAATAATTACAAAATCATTATTCCTTTCTTTTCAATTCTATCGTCTATTTTTAAAAAACGATTAGTCGACTGAAATTGTTGTACTTATTAGTGTTCTCAGGAACTTTTATCTTCTTTCATCTTCTCTTTTGATCCTTCTACATTCTTCCTGAAAGGGATTTCAATTATTACACTTTTACCTTCTTTTCTGGTACTCTGTTCTTTTCAGTCATCGTAGTTCTTCGACTTTTTCCGTTCCTTCGATTTACTTAAAGAGTTATCTCGAAGGTCTTCTCTTATATGGACAGTCCTGGAACTAGAATCGGGTCACTCCATCCACAGGTTGAGGAATAAAAGTCTTGATATTTTATTATTTATAAAACCCAAAATTTGATGGTTCGAAAACTATTAAAGAATATCTTAAGTATCTTTTGATTATGTCTTAAGATATTAAAGGACAGTTGTAACATTAGTTTATAAAAGTTTTTATCTTTTCTTTTGTGGTCAGTAAAGAGACAATTTTAAAAAGGGTTCTGAGATGTCGAAAAGTTTTGAATTCTTCAATTAAGTGGTTCTACAAGAGATTCAGGAATGTATTAGACTTGGGAAGTCAAGTCAAGTCAAGTCAGCGAGTCAGCACAGGCTGAGAAACGCTGGGGTACTTAGTGTCGTGCGGTCCGGAGGGACAGGTAGTGGTTGAGGGGTTGACGTGAGTCTGACTCCAGGTAGCTCAGTCACTACGGTAGGTCGGCAGATTAGGAGACAGCAGGGGAAGAGGAGGACGAGGGTTAGGGAGGGTCGTAGTCTCACAAAAGGTTACTCAGTTGAGAAGTGTACTCCATCAGTCTCATGACCTCAAAGTCGAAATCGTAGCAAGGGAGGTTTCTTTAGGGTCCCTAATAGAGGAAGTCTTACCTGACCAACCTAGAGGAACGTCAGGGTCCCTGAGAGTTCTTAGAAGAAGTTGTGGTGTCAAGCTTTCGTAGTTTAGAAACCGCGAGTTGAAAGAAGTGTCAGGTCGAGAGTGTAGGTATGTACTGGTGTCCTTTTTGGTATCGAAAGTGATCTGACTGGAAACAACGGTTTCATTCCAGAGACGAAAAGTTATACGAGAGATCCAACCAGTATAGAAAAGAAGGTTCCTCATTCGTAGAAAGTTAAAGTACCGACGTCAGTGGTAGACGTCACCAAAACCTCGGGGTTTTTTCATTTCAGACTGTGACAAAGGTGACAAAGGGGCAGATAAAGGGTACTTCATTACCCTGGTCTACGGTACTAGAAGCAAAAGACTTACAACTCGAAATTCGGTTGAAACCGAGAGGAGAAAGTGAAAGTAGTTCTCCGAAAAATCAAGGAGAAGTGAAAGACGGTATTCCCACCACAGTAGACGTATAGACTCCAATAACTATAAAGAGAGCAGTTAGAACTAAGGTCCAACACGAAGAAGATCAGGTCGTAAAGAGTACTACATGAGACGTATCTTCAATTTATTCGTCCCACTGTTATATATCGGAACTACATGAGGAAAAGGATAAACCTTGGTCAGACACCAAGGTACAGGTCAAGATTGACAACGAAGGACTGGACATATATCCAAATAGTTCTCCGTCAAACCCACCAGACCATAAGGGTAGAGAAAGTCTTAAAAGGTGCCAAATAATACTAGGTGTGACAGTTTACGAAACCGTATCAGTTATTTCTTCTATATCTACAAAAAGACTTTGAGAGAACGAAAAAGACACTAGGTCGTCTACAACCGTCAAACTAGAGACCAAGGAGACACAAAGGATTTTGATCGAACTTGTAGACCTGCAAGTGCTAAGTGTGTAACGACTACGGACCGAACCCCTAAAACTGGTAATGAAATGATCTCACATTCTACTCCCGTTAACACACCATCAAACTCGCAAGAAAACGTCACGGAAAGAAACCCTAACTTCACTTTTGACGGGAAAGGGTCAGAACACCGGTGACTATTCAAAAGGTTTAAACGACCGTATAACTCACGTTGTGAAAGTGTCGTAGTAGAAAGTCCTAAACTTTGTCGAGTTGACCTTAAGGTAGTGGAGGTGATCGAAACAAGCATCACTACGAAAGATTCTGGGTGAACTGAAGTGTAAGGTCCTAGACAGAGATCCACTCACTAGTCTGGTAGTACTATTAGAACCAGCACTTCTAGAAAAAACATATCAAAAGACACATAAGAACGGTGGAGAAGAATTATAGGAGACGAAGACAATTCAGGTATGGTAAAGACTGGAAATAGCTCGGGTAGAAACGTACTTTACAAGGGAACCATAGAGATCAAAAGAACTTCTTTAGAGATCAGAAAGGGTAAGACAACAAAGAAGATAAAGAAACGTAACTAGCGACTTCTTCCGAAAGAATAGAGTAGAACAAGAATAAACCTTGAGATGCAAGTCTACGAACATAGAAAGGAAAATAGGAAACGGAAAGTGGAGATAAGAAAAGTGTCGATAAACATTCCGGAGGAGTCTGTCGGTAAAACGAAAAAACGTAAATAAAGGATACCCCTACTAGAACTAGGGACAGAGGACATGTTACAGTACTTTGAGTATGGTATCAAGTAGTCCGTGAGATAGATAGTCTAGATCCGGGAATTTAGATAAAGAGTGAAGGTGACATATTAGTATTACCTAAACTAAATCCAGAATGGACTTACCAGATCACCAAAAGGGTTGAAAGAAGTTAAACTCAGACTTAAACCGTTATTCCTCAAGTACTAGACTCGGTGTCAGTCGAGGACCAGAACAAAGATAACTGACATATCTCGAAGAGGTATAAACCGTCGTTTCTTATATTAATTAGACTAAAGTCACAACTGGTAGACCACTACAGGTACACATCTCAGAAGAGAACACAACAACCTTCACCCACAAACGACACTGGTCGCGTAAAAGAATCGTTTTGAGACAATCAGAAACGGGACGAGGTAATGTGTAAGGTTCCGGTTTAAACGGACAATGAACTGAAGCATAAAAACGTAACGTCAGGGGATAATACCTTTCCTGTAGAAAAACCCCACAATCAAGATTTTCCAGAACATCCAGAAGTATCTTGGCAAGTTGAAGTCGAAGAAGTCACAATGACCAACCCTGTATCTGAACCTAATGACACTATAGCTTACCAAACGGAACCTTTGCTTGTCTCTAGTAAGACAGTAAAAACTCTGACCTAGGTTCATGACGTAAAGCTGAGAAAACAACTGGTACTACGGATAAGGTAAAGAAGATTCCTTAAGAACGGGCGTCATCATCTATATTACCAGTAGACTCAATTTAAGTGGGTAAAGTCATGTAAAATCAAGCGACTAAGGATGTTACAACTGCAAGTGAGAACGGTAGAGGACAAACTGGTGAAGGTTAAACGGAACTAAGTACCTGGACTGTAAGGTCCAAGGATACGTTATAACGAGAAATGTCGTAACCTAGAACGAAGATAGTGGTCAGTGTAGGTGTTGACCCACAACAAAAACGAAACCGAGGTAGGGAAACAAGAAAGAATAAAGAGGTGACTAGAGATCATCGCACAACCCGTGGATGTTTGGACCCCTCAACGAGAAAGTCATAGGATAGTAAAACGGAAAAGTATGACAAGTACCCCAAGAGTTCCGTTCTGATGACTTCACCAAATGGTAAGGGAAGAGGTCACCTGGTGTAAGACAGTCTGGACAGGTGGTACTGGACGGGTAGAATCCATCGGGGTGTCCCGTACCGAATCAAAGTGACTCAATCTCTTCCGACACTAGAATCACACTAATCTAACTGATCAAAAGACACTAATACCAAAGTAACACAGACGGGAGAACGTTGTGGATGGTAGAAGGAACACAAAGAGAATGGAACCCACACCCCATAGAGAAGTGCCGACGAGGTCGTTTCGTGTCGGCGACGAGGAATGGAACCTACTCTCCATAGAGGAGTGGTGGTGGGGAGGGTTTGAACTTGAACTTTATCGATGAGATCCGGTAGACCGCGGGCCCGTCGGTGGTGAGGAACCTGCACCCCAGCGAGGAGGACCAGTGGTGGGGACCGGAGTCCACCCCCATAGAAGAGACCCGACGAGGACAATAACTAAATTTGTACTGATAACATCAGAAGTGTACTGATAACCTTACACTTTGTAGACAAAAGGAAACAAAATTAATCTACAAGATATAAAAACGATCACCATTTCTTAGGTGAACGGTTCCGTCCTCTGGGTTGTCTACACCCAAGTTAGGAACTCAACCCTTCCAGAGGAAGGGCTTCCTTTACCGTTGGGTGAGATCAGAAGAACAGGTCTCTTAGGTTACCTTCTCCTCGGACCGTCGGATGTCAGGTGTCACAACGTTTCTCAACCTGTACTGACTTTCGTTTAATCGTACGCATAAAATTATTTTTATTACGTTGAATTTCACTGAGTAAGTTGCAGAAGATAAAGGATATAAAGTATAAAGTTTCAATATAAAGTAAAATACTTTGACTACTACTGTAGTAGTTGTTTGTGTTTGAAAATTTTAATGTTTTAGACTCATTTTGTATATTATTTTAAAAGTTTCTTTTAATACGGAGTCTTGTATTTTGCCACTTGAGAGACGACTGATGTTGACTTTCTTTTTACGTCCCTTACTTGATATAAAAGTATTGGAAAGTACTAAAGGAAAAGTTATATCAAACAATGGATACGTGTATGACTAATATAAAGAGGAAAAGTTCACTGTGTAAGTCGTATTGAAATTACAAATTAATATAAATCACAGAGACAACAGTAAAACTTTTTATACTAAGTAAATTTACTCCAAAATCATTTATTAATAATTTTTCAACATTGATTTTAGAAGGAGATCTTAACGAATATTTCCGAGTCGAACGGAAACCACAATAGAACACAAGGAAAACTTCTTTTATAAATTTGACTGTTGTCGTTATACCGAATTTTTTAACATCTGAATTTAGTAATTACCGATTCAAAATTTCATGTATCTATAGTCCGCGGTCCGTTTTCCACTCCTTTAAGATTACTTTAAAACAGAAAATCCAGTGATGAAACTTAAAACACGTCAAATCATCAGAACCATTCTGTCAAGGTAGTTTTTTAACTCTTTATACTCTGACCAGTATATGACTGTCGTTACCTCTACTTACTCTTGAAATACTCTTTCTAGTAGACACTCTATCTCGTACTTCCCCGGGTTTAAACACTTTGATATGTATACAAACTAGATAGACATTTATGTCCTATACCATTTGGACTAATGCACATTAATACCTTTCTTTTTCCCTTTTACACGGTTAAGATGTCACGTTAAATTTTTTAATTCAAATCTCTATACAATTCCCTTGTCTTGTTTGAAATCTTTGTCTTTCTTAGTTGTAACCTTAAGAATTTTAAGTATTCACTTACAATCTTTACCGTGAAGGATTCAGGAACTCGACCTCTTTTCAAATTTTTTCTTCTTCTTCTTCTTCTTCTTCTTCTTCTTCTTTCTCTTTTCTTCTTTCTTGTAGACGAAAGGTACAGTAAGTTTACGAGGGGGGAGTACGACTTTATATACTACCTTTCTCAGTATAAGTACGTATAGATAGGTACATTTGTATAACCACTAGTTGTCTCTAAAGTTTGTATAAAGGTTTTCTCAATTTTGATTAATAAATAATCACTAAAGGGTACGATACAAATTGACTTAAATTTCGTAAGATAATTGGTGTACACTATGTGATTCTATTTAAAACAACAACAACAAGTTAACGATTCGACACAGGTTTAGAAACATCGGGGTCCTCGACGTCGTGGGGTCCGAAGGGGCAGTAAGAGATAGAGGACCTAAAAGGAGTTTGAGTACCGGTAGGTTGATAGAGTAAGAGACAACGGGGGAAGAGGAAGACGGAAGTTAGAAAGGGTCATAGTCCCGGAAAAGGATAGTCAACCAAGAAACGTAGTCCACCAGACAATAACCTCAAAGTCGTAGTCAGGAAGGTTACTTATAAGTCCCACCAAAAAAAAAAAAAAAAAATCCCAACTGACCAAACTAGAGGAACGACAGCTTCCCCGAGAGTTCTCAGAAGACGTCGTGGTATTAAACTTTCGTAGTTAAAAAACCACGAGTCGGAAGAAATACCAGGTTAAGAGTGTAGACGTGAACTGATAACCTTTTTTATACCGAAACTGAAATCAGTCGTTTCACAATAGAGACGAAGAATTATACGACAGATCCAAACAGTCTCCAAATGAAGGTTACTATTTTACAGAATTAAAGTACCAACGTCAGTGGTAAGTGACACGAAACCTCGGGTTCTTCTATGTTAGACAGTGAGAAAGGTGAAAAAGAGGTAGATAAACGGTATTTGACTACACTGACTTACGGTACTAGAATCAAAAAACTTGCAACTCAAATTCGGTCGAAAAAGTGAGAGGAGAAAGTGGGAGTAGTTCTCCGAGAAAATGAAGGAGAAGTAAAAGACGGTAATCTCAACACAGTAGATGTGTTAACTCCGCCAACTATAAAGAGGGTCTTTAGAACTAAGGTCGAACACTCAGTGAGTCGACTCTTAAAGTGTACTATAGGAGACGTATATTCAATTTATTCGGTGGGTTCTACCTACCCAGTAACACATCTCAAGACCGTTTTACACCAAGTGACCTCTTCCCTATCGTTTAGTGAAGTAATAAGAACGGAGTTCTTGTGGTACTTGTCATACTTTTCTATTTAGAATCTAACTTTGATTAAGACACAGAATAGACACCAAATAATTGTTACACAATGAGTTCTAGAGTTGTTAAAGAATACTCTACAATGTCGAGACCGTGTTCATCGGTCACACCTTTTTTTATTTAAGTGGATATAAATTTCCTTTTCCCTACCCGACACATAATTGTATTGGTAGTCAAGTCAAGTCAGCGAGTCAACACAGGATGACACTGGGGTACTTAGTGTCATGCGGTCCGGAGGGACAGGTAGTGGTTGAGGGCCTGAAGTGAGTCTGAGTGCAGGTAACTCAGTTACTACGGTAGGTCGGTAGAGTAGGAGTCAGCAGGGGAAGAGGAGGACGGGGGTTAGGGAGGGTCGTAGTCTCAGAAAAGGTTACTCAGTTGAGAAGCGTACTTCACCGGTTTTATGACCTAAAAGTCGAAGTCGTAGTAAGGAGGGTATCAGTCAAAATTAACAAGGAGTTTTAACTTTCTGTGACCGTCAGTACTCGTAAGTCAAAACCACAAGTTTGTGACAACAACAAAAGAACAAGAACAACAAAAGTTGATTTTAGGTATAATCAACTTATAGTTGAATAATACTTGAGATCATTTTTTTAATTAAAGTTACAAGTTTATCCACATCACGGTCCTCAAAATGAATCCTTATTCGCTTTAAAACAAACTTGAGTTCAAAGACTAGTCGAAGTACATACACCTCATGAGACCTGAAACTACTTTACACTACCCAAACTGTCTCAAAAGTTCAATAGTCACATGGATATCCGTTAAATTTAAGGAACTCGTTTTGTAAACGACAACAGTTCACTCATATCATAATGTAAATAATGTACAATGATAGTATTCACTGTCAAAATATACATCGTGTATTCACGATGTATTTACATGATAAAACATCTTATTAATTAGGTTATAAACTTTCTTTAACGTCAAAAAGATCACGTAGTAAAGTATCCAGTTTCATATTTTAAACTAGACTACTAGTAGAGTCTTTTCCGTTAACGTTCACTTAGTGTATCTTTCACCAATCCCTCTTTGATTGATGTCACATCTTATAGTTCAGTGAATCCAATTTGATTGATCTAACATTTAAACCTTCGAACTCAAACAGTTGGACTCTTCCGATCCTTTATATGTATATGATATTCCTGGTCAGAAGCAAAAATAGTAGAGACAATCATAAAATTATTTCTGAGGTCTTTCGAGAATCATTAATTCGAATGGATTATAAAGACTTAAATATATAAAAAAATTGGATCTGATTTAAATAAACACGTACATCGAGACAACAAACGTAAAAACCGTATCACTATTACTTATGTATGTATATACACACTAACACATACAAACACACAGTATGTGTGTATGAGTGTGTACGGATGGACAAACACTTAGAAATATTAAATTCTTTGTAATACTATAAAACAGTGTGTACACACAAAACTCTTGGAAGTTCATATTACTCACCATAGTGAGTAGAGACAACACATTCGTTTCACTTAGAGTTCTTTAGTTTAGAGTTTTTATATGAGAGTGATAAGTATTCCATCAGTTCGTTAAATTTTTATGAATGTGACGGAGTGTTCCAAGAAGTAATAGGACGGGTACAATAATCAGGATAAAGTTATGATGATAGAGAAAGTGAAGACATTCTAAGTCTGTTAGTTAGGGAGAAAAAGTTTATCAGTAACTCTCTCGTCAAACCTTACTTGAACAACCCCATCCTTCCTCAGTCCATTTAACATACCCTACTAAGTAGAACCAGATCAACTGTAGACAGGTAGAAGTAGTGACTCGAGTCGAGGTATGGATTAAGTTCGTTACTTAAAAAAGAAGTCCTTACAGGGAGAGATCTCGTTCAGAACCGGTCTAATAAAACAATTTACACAATAATGAAAGGTCAGGGAGAGAGTTAAAATTTAATATGTGAGTAAAGACACTGGTAAATATAATAGATAATAGATAGATAAAGGAAAGTCAAGTCAGAGAGTCAGAACAGACTGATAAACGTCGGTGTACTTAACGCCCTGCCGTCCGGAGGGACAGGGAGTGGTTGAGGGCCTCAAGTGAGTCTGAGCGTAGGTGACTCAACCACTACGGTATGTCGTTAGAGTAGGAGACAGCAGGGGAAGAGGAGGACGGGTGTTAAGGAGGGTCGGAATCTCAGAAAAGGTTACTCAGTTGCGAAGCGTACTCCACCGGTTTCATGACCTCAAAGTCGAAATCGTAGTAAGGAAGGTTTCTTGTGGGTCCCGACTAGAGGAAATCTTACCTGACCAATCTAGAGGAACGTCAGGTTCCCTGAAAGTTCTCAGAAGAGGTTGTGGTGTCAAATTTNAACACGTACATCGAGACAACAAACGTAAAAACCGTATCACTATTACTTATGTATGTATATACACACTAACACATACAAACACACAGTATGTGTGTATGAGTGTGTACGGATGGACAAACACTTAGAAATATTAAATTCTTTGTAATACTATAAAACAGTGTGTACACACAAAACTCTTGGAAGTTCATATTACTCACCATAGTGAGTAGAGACAACACATTCGTTTCACTTAGAGTTCTTTAGTTTAGAGTTTTTATATGAGAGTGATAAGTATTCCATCAGTTCGTTAAATTTTTATGAATGTCACGGAGTGTTCCAAGAAGTAATAGGACGGGTACAATAATCAGGATAAAGTTATGATGATAGAGAAAGTGAAGACATTCTAAGTCTGTTAGTTAGGGAGAAAAAGTTTATCAGTAACTCTCTCGTCAAACCTTACTTGAACAACCCCATCCTTCCTCAGTCCATTTAACATACCCTGCTAAGTAGAACCAAATCAACTGTAGACAGGTAGAAGTAGTGACTCGAGTCGAGGTATGGATTAAGTTCGTTACTTAAAAAAGAAGTCCTTACAGGGAGAGATCTTGTTCAGAACCGGTCTAATAAAACAATTTATACAATAAGGAAAGGTCAGGGAGAGAGTTAAAATTTAATATGTGAGTAAAGACACTGGTAAATATAATAGATAATAGATAAAGGAAAGTCAAGTCAGAGAGTCAGTACAGACTGATAAACGTCAGTGTACTTAACGTCCTGCCGTCCGGAGGGACAGGGAGTGGTTGAGGGCCTCAAGTGAGTCTGAGCGTAGGTGACTCAACCACTACGGTATGTCGTTAGAGTAGGACAGCAGGGGAAGAGGAGGACGGGTGTTAAGGAGGGTCGGAATCTCAGAAAAGGTTACTCAGTTGTGAAACGTACTCCACCGGTTTCATGACTTCAAAGTCGAAATCGTAGTAAGGAAGGTTTCTTGTGGGTCCCGACTAGAGGAAATCTTACCTGACCAATCTAGAGGAACGTCAGGTTCCCTGAGAGTTCTCAGAAGAGGTTGTGGTGTCAAGTTTTCGTAGTTAAGAAGTCGAGAGTCTAAAGAAGTGTCAGGTTGAGAATGTAGGTATGTACTGGTGACCTTTTTTGTATCGGAACTAATCTACCTGGTAAAAAAAAAACGTTTAATCACAGAGATGAAAAATTATACGATAGTTCCCAACAGTATTGAAAGGAAGGTTCCTCATTCGCAGAAAATTATATTACCGACATTTGTGGTAGACGTCACTAAAACCTCGGGGGGTTTTTATTTCAGACTGTGACAAAGGTGACAAAAGATTTGATAAAGGGTGCTTCACTACCCTGGTCTCCGGTACTAGAATCAAAAGACTTACAACTAGAAATTCGGTCGAAAAAGTGAGAGGAGAAAGTGAAAGCAGTTCTCCGAAAAGTCAAGGAGAGGTGAAAGACGGTATTCCCACCACAGTAGACGTATAGACTTTAATAACTATAGATAGATAGATTGACATAGGTTTAACCCTTTCCTCATGTAGTTCCGACATATAACAGTGGGACGAATAAATTGAATATACGTCTCATGTAGTACGGTGTACAACCCGACCTACTTCGTGTTCGACTTTAGTTCTAACGACCCCTTTTATAGTTATTGGAGACTGTAGGTCTACTATGGTGGGAATACCCTCTTTCACTTCTTCTTGATTTCTCGGAGAACTACTTTCACTTTCTCCTCTCACTTTTTCAACCGAATTTCGAGTGTTAAGTCTTTGGATTCTAGTACCGTAGACCGGGGTAAGGAAGTACCGTTTATTTACCCCTTTGTTACCTTCATCACTGTCTGAAATAAAAGAAGTCGAGGTTTTAGTGACGTTTACCTCTGACGTCGGTACTTTAGATCTTTCATATAATTTTTTGTCTTTGTAATAAAATGGTTGTTTCTAGGTAGATCAGTTCCAATACCAAAAAGGTCATCAGCACATGCCTACACTCTCAACCTGGTATTTCTTCCGACTCGTGGTTTCTTAATTACAAAAACTTGACACCACAACCTCTTCTGAGTTCTCAGGGACCCTGACACTCCTCTAGTTATGTCAGTTAGGATTTCATATAGTCAGGACTTATAAGTAACCTTCCTGACTACAACTTCGACTCTGAGGTTATTAAACTAGTGGATTACACGTCTTTACTAAGGAACCTTTTCTGGGAGTAGGAACCTTTCTAACTTCTACTTTCCTCTTTCCGTACGTCTCCTACTCTAACAACCTACCACAGTAGTTGAGCTACCTGTACTCAAAATCAGTCGAGACTCTCAACCACTACCCGTCCCTTCGCCGTACTACGTCAGGTACCCCAACGTTTCTCAGTCTGTACTAACTTACTGACTTGACTTGACTAGATTAATAGTCGACAGAAAGATTAAGGTGTCCCTCGAGGTCACTCTCCTCTTTCCAGAACATAAAACAAGTGGTAATTTAGGAGGTGTCCAGATCTTACAGGATTCTGTGTTTTATCCACGGTCTTTTGTAGATTTGAATCAGTAAACTGATTTAGAGTCACTTGAAACTAAAGAGGTCAAGTCAAGTAAGTCAAGTCTAGTCAGGGAGTCAGCACAGGCTGAGAATACCTGTACGGTCCGGCGGGACAGGTAGTGGTTTAGGACCTCAAGTGAGTCTAAGTGCAGGTACCTCAGGCACTACGGTAGGTCCGTAGAGTAGGAGACACCAGGGGAAGAGGAGGACGGGGGTTAGGGATGGTTGTAGTCTCAGAAAAGGTTACTCAGTTGAGAAGTGTACTCCACCGGTGTCATGACCTCGAAGTCGAAATCGTAGTAAGGAAGGTTTCTTTAGGGTCCCAACTAGAGGAAGTCTTACCTGACCAACCTAGAGGAACGTCAGGTTCCCTAAGAATTCGCAGAAGGGTTGTAGTGTCAAGTTTTCGTATTTATGAACCTACGAGTCGGAAGAAGTGTCAGGTCGAGAGTGTAGGTATGTACTGGTGACCTTTTTAGTATCGGAACTGATCTGCCTAGAATCAGCCGTTTCATTACAGAGACGAAAACTTATATGATAGATTCAACCATTATTGAAAAGAAAGTTCCTCATTCGTAGAAAATTAAAGTACCGACGTCAGTGGTAGACGTCACTTAAATCTCGGGGGTTTTTATTTCAGACTGTGACAAAGGTGACAAAGGAGTAGATAAAGGGTACTTCACTACCCTGGTCTACGGTACTAGAAACAAAAGACTTACAACTCGAAATTCGGTTGAAAAAGTGAGAGGAAAAAGTGAAAGTAGTTCTCC
Organism: Capra ibex; assembly: GCA_006410555.1. Taxonomy (NCBI): domain Eukaryota; kingdom Metazoa; phylum Chordata; class Mammalia; order Artiodactyla; family Bovidae; genus Capra; species Capra ibex. The sequence goes on from SJYO01033645.1 coordinate 54,596,488, forward strand.
GAAGAATCAAGGAGAAGTGAAAGACGGTATTCCCACCACAGTAGACGTATAGACTCGAATAACTATAAAGAGGGGCGTTAAAACTAAGGTCGAACACAAAGAAGGTCAGGTCGTAAAGAGTACTACATGAGACGTATCTTCAATTTAGTGGTCCCACTGTTATATGTCGGAACTGCATGAGGAAAAGGATAAACCTTGGTCAGACACCAAGGTACAGGTCAAGATTGACAACGAAGGACTGGACGTATGTCTAAAGAGTTCTCCGTCCAGTCCACCAGACCATAAGGGTAGAGAGAGGTCTAAAAGGTGTCAAATAACACTAGGTGTGTCAGTTTCCGAAACCGTAACAGTTATTTCGTCTTTATGTAAAAAAAAAAAAAGAAACACCTCGAGAGAACGAAAAAGGTACTAGGTCGTCTACAACCGTTAAACTAGAGACCAAGGAGACGGAAAAGATTTTGGTCTAACTTATAGTCATTCAAGTACCAAGTACTTGACTACTTCGGACCGAACCTCTTAAAACTCGTAATGAAATGATCGTACACTCTACTCACGTTAACACGCCATCAAACTCGTAAGAAACCGTAACAGAAAGAAACCCTAACCTTACTTTTGACTGCAAAAGGTTACGACACCGGTGACGACTCAAAAGGTTTAAACGACCGTATAACTCACGTCGTGAAAGTGTCGTAGTAGAAGGTCCTAAACTTTGTCGAGTTAACCTTAAGGTAGTGGAGGTAATCGAAACAAGTATCACTACGAAAGATTCTGTGTGAACTGAAGTGTAAGGTCCTACAGACAGAGATCTACTCACTAGTGTGGTAGGACTAATAGAAACAGAACTTCTAAAAAAAAAAAAAAACCATGTCAAGAAGACACATCAGAACGGTGGAGAAGAATTGTAGAGACGAAGACAATCCAGGTCTGGTAAAGACAGGTAAAAACTCGGTTAAAAACGTACTTTATAAGGGAACCATAGAGATTAAAAGAACTTCTCTAGAGATCACAAAGGGTAAGACAACAACAGGAGATAAAGAAACGTAACTAACGACTCCTTCCGAAAGAATAGAGAAGAACGATAAGAAACCTTGAGACATAAGTCTACGAACATAGAAAGGAAAAAGAGGAAACGAAAAGTGGAGATAAGAAAAGTGTCGATAAACATTCCGGAGGAGTCTGTCGGTAAAAC
>SJYO01033645.1:54598651-54896279 GCA_006410555.1 Capra ibex
GAGAGTGTAGGTATGTACTGGTGACCTTTTTAGTATCGGAACTGATCTGCCTAGAATCAGCCGTTTCATTACAGAGACGAAAACTTATATGATAGATTCAACCATTATTGAAAAGAAAGTTCCTCATTCGCAGAAAATTAAAGTACCGACGTCAGTGGTAGACGTCACTAAAATCTCGGGGGTTTTTATTTCAGACTGTGACAAAGGTGACAAAGGAGTAGATAAAGGGTACTTCACTACCCTGGCCTACGGTACTAGAAGCAAAAGACTTACAACTCGAAATTCGGTTGAAAAAGTGAGAGGAAAAAGTGAAAGTAGTTCTCCGAAGAATCAAGGAGAAGTGAAAGACGGTATTCCCACCACAGTAGACGTATAGACTCGAATAACTATAAAGAGGACCGTTAAAACTAAGGTCGAACACAAAGAAGGTCAGGTCGTAAAGAGTACTACATGAGACGTATCTTCAATTTAGTGGTCCCACTGTTATATGTCGGAACTACATGAGGAAAAGGATAAACCTTGGTCAGACACCAAGGTACAGGTCAAGATTGACAACGAAGGACTAGACGTATGTCTAAAGAGTTCTCCGTCCAGTCCACCAGACCATAAGGGTAGAGAGAGGTCTAAAAGGTGTCAAATAACACTAGGTGTGACAGTTTCCGAAACCGTAACAGTTATTTCGTCTTTGTGTAAAAAAAAAAGAAAGACCTTGAGAGAACGAAAAAGGTACTAGGTCGTCTACAACCGTCAAACTAGAGACCAAGGAGACGGAAAAGATTTTGGTCTAACTTATAGTCATTCAAGTACCAAGTACTTGACTACTTCGGACCGAACCTCTTAAAACTCGTAATGAAATGATCGTACACTCTACTCACGTTAACACACCATCAAACTCGTAAGAAACCGTAACAGAAAGAAACCCTAACCTTACTTTTGACTGCAAAAGGTTACGACACCGGTGACGACTCAAAAGGTTTAAACGACCGTATAACTCACGTCGTGAAAGTGTCGTAGTAGAAGGTCCTAAACTTTGTCGAGTAAACCTTAAGGTAGTGGAGGTGATCGAAACAAGCATCACTACGAAAGATTCTGTGTGAACTGAAGTGTAAGGTCCTACAGACAGAGATCTACTCACTAGTGTGGTAGGACTAATAGAAACAGAACTTCTAAAAAAAAAAAAAAACCATGTCAAGAAGACACATCAGAACGGTGGAGAAGAATTGTAGAGACGAAGACAATCCAGGTCTGGTAAAGACAGGTAAAAACTCGGTTAAAAACGTACTTTATAAGGGAACCATAGAGATTAAAAGAACTTCTCTAGAGATCACAAAGGGTAAGACAACAACAGGAGATAAAGAAACGTAACTAACGACTCCTTCCGAAAGAATAGAGAAGAACGATAAGAAACCTTGAGACATAAGTCTACGAACATAGAAAGGAAAAAGAGGAAACGAAAAGTGGAGATAAGAAAAGTGTCGATAAACATTCCGGAGGAGTCTGTCGGTAAAACAAACAAACAAACAAAAAAACGTAAAGAAAAGGTATCGCTACCAGTAGTAGGGACAGAGGACATGTTACAGTGCTTGGAGTAAGGTATCAAGTAGTCCGTGAGATAGATAGTCTAGATCCGGGAATTTAGATAAAGAGTGAAGGTGACATATTAGTATTCCGTAAACTAAATCCAGAATACTTACCAGATCGCCAAAAGGGATAAAAGAACTCAAATTCAGACTTAACCATTAATCCTCAAGTAATATACTCGGTGTCAGTCGAGGACCAGAACAAAAACAACTGACATATCTCGAAGAGGTATAAACCGACGTTTTTTATATTAGTTATACTAAAACCACAACTGGAAGACCACTACAGGTACACATCTTAGAAGAGAACATAAGAACCTTCTCCCACAAACGATACTGGTCATGTAAAAGAACCGTTTCGAGATAAGCAGAAACGGGACGAAGAAAGACGTAAGGTGCCGGTTTAAACGGACAATGAGGTCCACAAAGAACTGAGGATGAAAACGTAAGGTCAGGGGATATTACTTTTCCTGTAGAAAAAAGCCACAATCAAGATTTTCCAGAACATCCAGAAGTATTTTGACAAGTTTAAGTCGAAGAAGTCACAATGACCAACCCCGTACCTGAACCTAATGACACTATAACTTACCAAACGGAACCTTTACTTGTCTCTAGTAAGACAGAAAAAACTCTAACGTAGGTTCATGACCCAAAACCTGAGAAAACAACTGGTACTACCAATGAGGTAAAAAAGACTCCCTAAGGACGGGCGTCATCATCTATATTACCAGTAGACTCAATTTAAGTGGGTAATGTCAGGTAAATCAAGCGACTAAGGATCTTATAACTACAAGTAAGCGATAGAGGACAAACTGGTGAACGTTAAACGGAACTAAGCATCTGGAATGTAAGGTCCAAGGATACGTTATAACGAGAAATGTCGTAGCCTGGAACGAAGATAGTGGTCAGTGTGGGTGTCGAGTCATAACAAAAACGAAACCGAGGTAGGGAGGAAAGAAAGAACTCAATAAAGAGGTGACTAGAGGTCATCGTACAACCCGTGGAGGACTGGACCCCTCAAGGAGAAAGTCATATAATAGTAAAACGGAAAAGTAAGACAAGTAACCCAAGAGTTCCGTTCTTATGACTTCACCAAACGGTAAGGGAAGAGATCACCCGGTGTAAGACAGTCTGGAGAGGTGGTACTGGGTGGGTAGAACCCAACGGGGTGCCTGTACCGAATCAAAGTAACTCAATCTGTTCCGACACCACGATCACACTAATCTAACTGATCAAAAGACACTCATACCAAAGTCACACAGAAGGGAGACTCCGGGAGAACGTTGTGGATGGTACAATGAACCAAAAAAGAATGGAACCCGTACCCAATAGAGAAGTGCCGACGAGGTCGTTTCGTGTCGACGACGAGGAATGGAACCAGGTTCCCATAGAGGAGTGACGGTGGGAAGGACTGGAAGTTACGCACTATCGAGGAGATCCGGGAGGACACGGGCGCGTCGGTGTCGAGGAGTCTACGCCCACAGAGGAGGGCCGGTGACGGAGACCGGAGTCTACTCCTCATCGAGGAGAGCGGCAAGGACTTGGTAGCGTCGGACCGTAAGAGGTGGCGACGGGGACTGGAGCCTGCACCCATTAAGGAGAACCGGTGGCGGGAAGCCCGTACCCCAGGAGGGACGAAGACGGGGACTGGAGCCTGCACCCCATCGAGGAAACACGGTGTGAATCACGCGGCCAGCGTCGGTGGGTTCGAATAAGTGGTCTTTAACTATAATATAGAAAATGTAAACGGTTTCCGAAAGTCTTGGACATATTACCGTTCAATTAATTGATGATGACAAATGACTCAGTTGTTCATTTAGGATAGAATTTCTATCTTAATTTCTATCGTACTTATACACGAACTTATATGACAACAATTATTTCAATTTAATACCACCGTTAATAAAATGTGAGTTTAAAAGGGTTGACCTATAATACCTTAAAGTATAAAATGATGGAATGTGTTGAAACAAGACATTCTCGTTTTGATCTGTAAATTTCGTCTATTTATTTTCAAAGCAATGTAGGGACTTTAAAATACTTAGATGTATGGTGGAATTCAGGTACATCGTAAAATATAATTTAGGAACTGGGAAATAAAAATACTAAAATACTAAATAGTAAATGAATACTAAAATTAAACAGGAATGTGATCTTGTGGTAGAAGAAAATATTGAACTTAGTCGTCGGTGACCTTTAGGAATTCGACTACGGTTCTAGGTAAATGGACTTACCACTTAGTCGTCTGAGTACAATTCGTGATATTTTATAAATTCTAATTTGAAAAGGGAGCAATACAGTAAATAGATTTAGGGAATATTCCCTAATAGACTAAATTCAACAACCACGAAAATTTTTATACATCGTTGTGGTGTAAAAGAATTCCAATAGAAGCACGGGAGAGTCGACAAATTTCAACTACCTCGGAGACACACCTACTGATAATAAAGTCTTCGTCAAAGGTTCGTCTTTGTCTTATATTTCCCCATCGTTATTCGTATAAATTGGAAAAATTACCGGTCACGAGGGATCTCGTAAACTCACAAATTCTGGGGATCAATCTTAATCCATAACCAAAGGGATCTCCTCAAAATACTACTGTGTTTTATCTCATATTTAAAATATTAAGTATGGGAAAACCGAAACTGAAAACGACTTTTACAAGTTCTACTTAGTTGTATCATACAAGTGGTATTATGTAGGATCGTCAAGAGATCTATTAAAAGACCTTTGTAGCCGAAATCTATCTATCACTGTTACACTTCGTCTGTACGACCTATATTAAGAATTTTTGTGATATACAGTAGTTATTAGGATAGAACAACGTTAATAACAGAACTTGGTAATAAAACTTGTATTGATAGAATATTACCGGATTATGTTAGTTTAAATTTTCTTTATTAGAACTATAGTATTTGATATAGAACACAATGTACTGAAAACATACAGAATTTGAGAATTAGACTGGGGACCTCTTTGTATGTAAACTTGTATGTACAAATGTCTTATAGAAGAAACATGGTATGTGACACTCTATGTCTATGGAGAAGACTAAAACTATTACGAGATTTTATGAAAGAAGTTACAAAAGAAGTCTCTACTACGTTTATTCGTCAAAGTAAGCTCGATTATGTTAGAACATCATATATAATTGTACAAACAATGAGAGAGTATATGTTGTCAAGTCAAGTCAAGTCAAGTCAGTGAGTCAGCACAGGTTGAGAAACACTGGGGTACTTAGCGTCGTGCGGTCCGGAGAGACAGGTAGTGGTTGAGGGCCTCAAGTGTGTCTGAGTGCAGGTGACTCAGGCACTACGGTAGGTCGGTAGAGTAGGAGCCAGCAGGGGAGAGGAAGACGGAGGTTAGGGAGGGTCGTAGTCTCAGAAAAGGTTACTCAGTTGAGAAGTGTACTCCACCGGTGTCATGACCTCAAAGTGGAAATCGTAGTAAGACAGGTTTCTTTAGAGTCCCAACTAGAGGAAGTCTTACCTGACGAACCTGGAGGAATGTCAGGTTCCCTGAGAGTTCTCAGAAGAGGTTGTGGTGTCAAGTTTACGTAGTTAAAAAGTCACGAATCGGAAGAAGTGTCGGGTTGAGAGTGTAGGTATGTACTGGTGTCCTTTTTGGTATCGGAACTGATCTGCCTGGAATCAGCCGTTTCAGTACAAAGACGAAAACTTATACGATGGATCCAACCAGTATTGAAAAAAAGGTTCCTCATTCACAGAAAATTAAAGTACCGAAGTCAGTGGTAGACGTCACTAAAATCTCGGGGGTTTTATTTCAGACTGTGACAAAGGGGACAAAGGAGTAGATAAAGGGTACTTCACTACCCAGGCCTACGGTACTAGAAGTAAAAGACTTACAACTCGAAATTCGGTTGAAAAAGTGAGAAGAGAAAGTGAAAGTAATTCTCCGAAAAATCGAGGAGAAGTGAAAGACGGTATTCCCACCACAGTAGACGTATAGACTGGAATAANCCGAAATCTATCTATCACTGTTACACTTCGTCTGTACGACCTATATTAAGAATTTTTGTGATATACAGTAGTTATTAGGATAGAACAACGTTAATAACAGAACTTGGTAATAAAACTTGTATTGATAGAATATTACCGGATTATGTTAGTTTAAATTTTCTTTATTAGAACTATAGGATTTGATATAGAACACAATGTACTGAAAACATACAGAATTTGAGAATTAGACTGGGGACCTCTTTGTATGTAAACTTGTATGTACAAATGTCTTATAGAAGAAACATGGTATGTGACACTCTATGTCTATGGAGAAGACTAAAACTATTACGAGATTTTATGAAAGAAGTTACAAAAGAAGTCTCTACTACGTTTATTCGTCAAAGTAAGCTCGATTATGTTAGAACATCATATATAATTGTACAAACAATGAGAGAGTATATGTTGTCAAGTCAAGTCAAGTCAAGTCAAGTAAAGTCAGCGAGTCAGCACAGGTTGAGAAACACTGGGGTACTTAGCGTCGTGCGGTCCGGAGAGACAGGTAGTGGTTGAGGGCCTCAAGTGTGTCTGAGTGCAGGTGACTCAGGCACTACGGTAGGTCGGTAGAGTAGGAGCCAGCAGGGGAGAGGAGGACGGAGGTTAGGGAGGGTCGTAGTCTCAGAAAAGGTTACTCAGTTGAGAAGTGTACTCCACCGGTGTCATGACGTCAAAGTGGAAATCGTAGTAAGGAAGGTTTCTTTAGAGTCCCAACTAGAGGAAGTCTTACCTGACGAACCTGGAGGAATGTCAGGTTCCCTGAGAGTTCTCAGAAGAGGTCGTGGTGTCAAGTTTTCGTAGTTAAAAAACCACGAATCGGAAGAAGTGTCGGGTTGAGAGTGTAGGTATGTACTGGTGTCCTTTTTGGTATCGGAACTGATCTGCCTGGAATCAGCAGTTTCAGTACAGAGACGAAAACTTATACGATGGATCCAACCAGTATTGAAAAGAAGGTTCCTCATTCACAGAAAATTAAAGTACCGAAGTCAGTGGTAGAAGTCACTAAAATCTCGGGGTTTTTATTTCAGACTGTGACAAAGGGGACAAAGGGGTAGATAAAGGGTACTTCACTACCCAGGCCTACGGTACTAGAAGTAAAAGACTTACAACTCGAAATTCGGTTGAAAAAGTGAGAAGAGAAAGTGAAAGTAATTCTCCGAAAAATCGAGGAGAAGTGAAAGACGGTATTCCCACCACAGTAGACGAATAGACTGGAATAACTATAAAGGGGGACGTTAGAACTAAGGTCGACACAAAGAAGGTCGGGTCGTAAAGAGTACTACATGAGACGTATATTCAATTTATTCGTCCCACTGTTATATGTTGTCCAATGAAGTTTTAAGAAGAGAAGAAATATAATAAATGAGGTTTATCGATTCGATCATAAAAGATAAAAGGGAATCTACTATAGGACAAAATATATACAGATTCGAATTTTCTAGTAGAGGAGATACTAAAAAAGTTGTTGAGAGAACGTTGTTGAGAGATAAGTTTAACAATGTAAATAAAAATTGTAAAATGAAAGATATAAACATAACTGTAATAAACTATTTACAAAGGAAGAAATAGCCAACTTATTCACTTTACTTATCAAAAATCATATATTGAGACATGGAAATAAAATAAAGAGTCACATACCATGTATCATCACTTATTTACCTAGTTTAATAGTTAGGTTCACCTCTCCGTTTCGGGGTCTTAAAGATTACCATAAGTGAATACTTGTCTTTCATCCTTCTATTAATCGTTATATTAATACTTACTACTTTAGACACGTCAAAAATTCGTCAGTAAGAAACGAAATAATTTGAACTATTTTATATCGACGTTCGATTTCATGTCTCTCTAAAAATCTTGTCGAATTAGTCCAGACTATCTTTTTCAGTTGATTGGTACAAACACGTATCTTTTTCAAACGTGTCTATTTCAATTCGATTTTTACTTGTTTGTCTTGTTTCGTAGGTTTGTATGTTTTGGTTTCCAAACTTCAATACGGGGATAAAAATAATATTAACTTATAGTCAACTTTCGTCGAATAATTGAGTATACGATCAAAAAGTATACAATATAAAGACAAACTGATACCTTAAAAGGTTATGTTTTATTGTGTCCGTCAAAACTCATCTTCATGCACTTGACTATTTTAAACTGGGGATAAACGTCATACCATTGTACGTACAGGTTTAACTTAGAATCTATATATCATAGAGATTTTGATTACAGGTTTGATGAGAAAGGACATCACTCAACTGTGAATAAATTCGTGAGTTTATTTTTATAACGTATATATACTCAATCATATGACATAACCACAAAAAGAAAGACCGAATAAAGTGAGACATATTATCCGAGGTCAAAGTAGGTGGTGTAATCTTATACGGTCAGGTCCAACTTACGTACTATGACCCACGAATCCCGACCACGTGACTCTGATGGGTCTCCCTACCATACCCCTCTCACCTCCCTCCCCCCAAATCCTACTCCTTGTGGACATATGGACACCGCCTAAGTGCAACTACATACCGTTTTGGTTATGTTATAACATTTATAAATTGGAGGTTAATTTTATTTAAATATAAATTTTAATATATATATATAACGTATCGAAGGTTCCTTTGGTGAACAATTTCTTTGTGAGGACTCTCCCTCTGATCCCTACGATTTACCTTATTACTCCTTTGATGTACCAGTTCCTTTCCATTTCCGATCTCTAAATACGTGTACTATCGTTACTTCGACTTATATCAGGGACATGGGACGTTCACTTAATTTAGAGTCTCTGTCTCAAAACCCAGTTCTTCTTTTCTTGTCGAAATATCGAACCGGTCCGTCTCTCGGTGTTACCCAATTAAGAGAGTCGTAAAGACGGGGTTAGACCTCCTTCATCCCTCTACAAAATATAATGTATTGTATCTCCAAGTTTCTCCTGTAATAAGTCGAACACCTATAAGAAGACTAACCACAATTCCATTCACCCTCCTCAGTCGTAGTAAGTGGTTGATCAGACCATAGATTCACGAATATGTGTCGTATGGCCATAATTGGTGATTGAAGAGGGTGCACCATCCTAAAGTCATAGACGTTTTATCGAGTTACTATAAAAACACACATACGGAACTACTCCTTGGTCCTGGAACGGTGTTTCGACGTGATAACAAAAGAAATACCAATAAGGGATCAGAACGTAGAGGAGGGAAGAGATTGATTGGAAACCTTGGATGGTAAAACTTGAGTCCCTTGTGGGACCTTCGATTTACCTCGGTAAAGAACATTAGATTCTTTACTCTCTGTGTCCTTGTGAAAATATGTGTCCTTGAGGTGACTCGGAACGAACTATAGTTCGTTGATACGATTGAAATTTATAAAAATTTAAGTACCCATTGGTACTTGACTCAAAACTTCGTACCAAAGAAACTATGTGAGAATTGAGCTTCATACGTACAGAGAATGTGACTTCATCCCTTTCGTCCTTTTCTATAGTGTCCCATAAACGTTCTTCCCCTTTATAGACTTACAACATAAAGTATGGTTTATTTGGTAGAATGTTAACAGTGGGTCAACGGGTACCGTTCTCGGTTTCCGGTAGAGACCATGAGGTCATTAGACAAATAATAACAATGGATAACCTGGTATCCATTATGGCAAACAATCAGGAAATTCGTAAAGGTTTCTTCATTAACGATCGGTTTCTTTGAACTGTATTTTCTATGGAAGTTTCATAATCATTACGGTTTAAAGTGTTGGAATCTAGTGTATTTAAAGGGTTTATTACTACACATATGTATTTCCGTACGATAGACGACGACGACGATTCAGCGAAGTCAGTACAGACTGAGACACGCTGGGGTATCTTCCGTCGGGTCGTCCGAGGGGGTAGGGATCCTAAGAGGTCCGTTCTTGTGACCTCACCCAAAGGTAAAGGAATAGGTTACGTACTTTCATTTTTGACTTTCACTTCAGTGAGTCAGTACAGACTGAGAAACGGTGGGGTGGTGAGATCGGATGGTCCGAGGAGGTAGGTACCCTATAAGGTCCGTTCTCATGACCTCGCCCCACAATAACGGAAGAGGTTTTCCGTACGATATATATTTCAATTTCCGTTTCCTCTTTTCATTTCGATATGAGTAACCTTACGTCTCAAGGTTTCTTATCGTTCGTCTCTATTTCGAAAGGAGTCACTGGTCACGTTCTTTGTCTCCCTTTTTTTTGTCTTACCTTTCTGAGAGAAGTTCTTTTAATCTCTATAGTTCCCTTGTCAATTACGTTTCTACCCGAGTTATTTCCTGTCTTTACCGTACCTGGTTTCTCTTCGTCTTCTATAATTCTTCTCTACCTTCTTACGTATCTTCTTAATATCTTGTTATTGTTGTTTTTTAGAAGTTCTTGGTCTATTGGTACTACCACACTAATGAATGGGTCTCGGTCTGTAGGACCTTACATACAGTTCATCCGGAATCCTTCGTATTGTTTGTCGTTTCGATCACCTGCACTACCTTAAAATCAACTCGGTAAAATTTAAATTTTTTTTACTACGACACTTTCACGACGTGAGTCATACGGTCGTTTAAACCTTTTGAGTCGTCACCGGTTACCGATGTCCTGACGTTTTGTAGTCAAAAGTAAGGTTAGGGTTTGTTCCCATTACGGTTTCTTACCAGTTTGATGACGTGTTAACGTAAGTAGAGCGTACTATCATTTCATTCCGAGTTTTAAAAGGTTAGGTCCGAAGTTGTTATGTACTTCGTACTTGAAGGTCACAAGGTCGACCTAAATCTTTTCCGTCTTCTTAGTCTCTGGTTTAACGATCGTAGGGAACCTGGTAACTTTTACGTTCTCTTATAGTCTTTTTACAGATGAAGACGAAGTAACTAATGTGGTTTAAGAAACTGACACATCCAGTTAAGAAGTTCTCTACCATTATGGTCTGGTGGAATGGATGAAGGACTCTTTAGACATACGTCCAGTTCTTCGTTGACAATCTTGGTCTGACGAAGTTTTAACCCTTTCCTCATACATTTTCGACAAGTAACAGTGGGACGAATAAATTGAATATACGTCTCTTGTAGTACACTTTACGACCTGTCCTACTTCGTGTTCGACCTTAGTTCTGACAGTCCTCTTTATAGTCAATGTAGTCTATACGTCTTGTGTCGTTGGAATAACGTCTTTCGTTTCTTTTTGATTTCTCAAAGAACTACTTACACTTTCTCATCTCACTTTTTCAACCAAATTTGAGTTTTTTTTATTTTTCTTGGGAGTTGTAAGTCCTTTGATTCTAATACCGTAGGTCAGGTCAGTGAAATACCGTTTATCAACCCCTTTGTTACCTTTGTCACTCTATAAAATAAAAACACTCAAGGATTTAGTGACATGTACCTCTGACGTCGGTACTTTAATTTTCTAAGAACGTGGAACCTTCTGTTTGATACTGGTTTGATCTATGACAAAATTTTTCGTCTCCGTAGTGGAACGGTTATTTCCAGGTAGATCGGTTTCGATACCAAAAAGGTCATCAGTACATACCTACACTTTAAACCTGGTATTTCTTTCGACTCGTGACTTCTTAACTACGAAAACTTGACACCACAACCTTTTCTGAGAGCTCTCAGGGAACCTGATGTTCCTGTAGGCTAGTCAGGTAGGATTTCCTTTAGTCAGGACTTATCAGTAACCTTCATGACTACCACTTCGACTTTGATATTTTGAAACCGGTGGACTATACTTCTTGACGGAATAAACTTTTCTGGGACTATGACCCTTTTTAACTCCCGTCCTCCTCTTCCCTGTTGTCTCCTACTCTGACAAATTACCGTAGTGACCGATCTTACTGTACTCAAACTTATTCTACGTCGTTACTTAACTACTAGTCGTTTCTTCGGACCGTACTACATCAGATATACCACCGTTTCTCGACCTGTACTGACTCGTTGAGTTGGTTGGTTTGGTATATATATATATATATATATATATATATATATATTATTCAACTCACTAAGTCAGTACAGATGGAGAAACGGTGGCATAAGTGATGTGTCAGGCACCTTAAGAGGTCTGGTCTTATGGACTCACTCATCGAGAACGGACGACACCCCGTGGAATGGTTGGGACCCTAACTTAAACCCAGAGGACATGACGATCCCCTCTGAAATGGTTTACTGAAGAAGGGACCACCGAGTCTCCAATTTCGTAGACGGAGGTTACACCCTTTGGGCCCAAACTAGGGACCCAGCCCTTCTAGGGGACCTCTTCCTTTACCTTTGGGTGAGGTCATAAGAACGGACCTCTTAGGGTACCTGTCTACTCGAACCATCCGATGTCAGGTACCCCAGTGTTTCTCAACCTGTGCTGACTCACTGAAGTGAAGTGAAGTACATATACATATACCACTACCACCACTACCACTTCAGCGAGTCAGTACAGACTGACAAACACTGGGGCACCTGACATCGGATGGTCCGAGGAGGTAGGTACCCTAAGAGATCCGTTCTTATGACCTCACCCAACGGTAAAGGAAGAGGTTATACATACATACATAGTCAAGTTAGGGAGTCAACACAGGCTAAGAAACACTGGGGTATCTGATGTCGTGTGGTCTGGAGGGACAGGTAATGGTTGAGGACCTCGAATGGGTTTGAGTGATGGTAACTCAGTCACTACGGTAGGTTGGTAGAGTAGGAGACAACAGGGGAAGAGAAGGACGGAAGTTAGAAAGGCTCGTAGTCCCAGGAAAGTTTACTCACTCGAGAAGCGTACTCCCACCGGTTTGATAACCTCAAAGTCGAAGTTGTACTCAGGAGTGCCACTTGTGAGTCCTGACTAGAAGGAATCCTACCTGAGCAACCTACAGGAACGTCGGGTTCCCTGAGAGTTCTCAAAAGAGGTTGTGATGTCGAGTTTTCGTAGTTATGAAGCCCCGATTCAAAAGAAATATCAGGTTGAATGTAAGTATGTATTTATGACCTTTTTGTTATCGGAATTGATCTCTCTAGAGACAACCGTTTCATTACAGAGACAAAAATTATACGAGAGATTTAATCAGTATTGAAAGGAAGGTTCCTCATTCGTAGAAAATTAAAGTACCGACGTTAGTGGTAGACGTCACTAAAACCTCGGGTTTTATTATTTCCGACGGTGACAAAGATGACAAAGAGGTAGATAAACGTGACTTCACTACCCTGGTCTACGGTACTAAAATTAAAATACTTACAACTCGAAATTCGGTCTAAAAAGTGAGAGGAGAGAGAGAGTGAAAATAGTTTTCCGAGAAATCAAGAAGAAGTGAAAGACCGTATTTCCAACATAGTAGATGTATAGATTCCATTAACTATAAAGATGGTCGTCAGAATTAAGGCGTACACGAAGTAGGTCGGGTAACAAAGAGTACTACATGAGACGTATATTCAATTTATTCGTCCCATGTTATATGTCGGAACTGGATAAACCTTGGTCAGACAACAGGTTGCAGGTCTAGATTACAACGAAGGACTGGACGTATTTCTGAAGTGTTCTCCGTCCAGTCCACCAGCCCATAAGGGTAGAGAAAGTCTTAAAAGGTGTCAAATAACACTAGGTGTGTCAGTTTCCGAAACCGTATCAGTTATTTCGTTTTTATCTACAAAGAGACCTTGAGAGAACGAAAAAGTTACTAGGTCACCTACAATCGTTAAACTAGAGACCAAGGAGACGGTAAACACTTCGGTCGATCTTATAGACCTTCAAGTACCAAGTACATAACGACTTCGGCCCGAACCTCTAAACTCGTAATCAAATGATCGCACACTCTACGCACGTTGACACGTTATCAAACTCGTAAGAAACCGTAACGGAAAGAAACTCTAACCTTACTTTTGACTGGAAAAGATCAGGACACCGGTAACGACTCAAAAAGTTTAAACGAGAGTATAACTCATGTCGTCAAAGTGGTGTAGTAGAAAATCCTAAACTTTATCGAGTTGACCTTAAGGTAGTGGAGGTGATCGAAACAAGTATCACTACGAAGGATTCCGGGTGAACTGAAGTGTAAGATCCTACATACCAAGATCCACTCACTAATGTGGTAACACGAATAGACCCAGCACTTTTAGAAAAAACACGTCAAGAAGACACATAAGAACTGTGGGGAAGAATTATAGAAGACGAAGCGGATCCAGCTATGTTAAAGACAGGAAATAACTCGGGATAGAAACGTACTTTATAAGGGAAGTATAGAGATTAAAAAAAACTTCTCTAGAGATCAGAAAGGGTAAGACAACAAAAGGAGATAAAGAGACGTGACTAGTGACTTCTTCCAAAACAAAAGAGAGGAACGTTAAGGGACCTTGAAACGTAAGTTTACCCATATAAAAAGGAAAAGAGGAAACGAAAAGAAGAAAAGTTCGATAAACAATCCGGATGAGTCTCTCGGTAAAATGAAAAAAAGTGAAAAAAAAAAGGGAACTCCTACCAGAACTAGGGACAGTGGACATTTTACAGAACTTGGAGGTAAGTATCAAGTAGTCCGTGAGTTAGTCTAGATGAGACAATTTAGATAAAGAGTAAAGGTAACATATTAACATTCCCTAAACTAAATCCAGTATGTACTTACCAGATCACGAAAAAGGAATGAAAGAAGTTATATTCAGACTTAAGCCGTTACTCCTCAAAAACTAGACTCGGTGTCAGTCGATGGTAAGAAAAAAAAATCGACTGATATACCTCGAAGAGGTAAGAACCTACTTTCTTACATTAGTTAGACTAAAATCACAACTGGTAGACCACCACAGGTACACATCTCAAAGAGAACACAACAACCTTCTCCCACAAACGACACTGGTTACGTAAAAGAATCGTAAACGGGACTAAGTAAGACATGAGGTTCCGGTTTAAACGGACAAAGAGGTCAAAAGGAACTGAAGGGTAAAACGTAAAGTTAGGGGATAATATTTTTCCTGAAGAAATAACACACAATCAAGATATTCCAGAACATCCAGAAGTATATAGACAAGTTGAAGTGGAAGAAGTCGTAATGACCAATCCCGTATCTGAACCTAATGGTACTATAACTTACCAAACGGAACCTTTACTTGTGTCAAGTAAGACAGTAAAAACTCTAACGTAGGTTCATGACGTAAAACCTTAGCAATCAACTGATACTACCAATCATGTAAAGAAGATTCCTTAAGAACGGGTGTCATCATCTATATTACCAGTTGACTCAATTTAAGTGGTATATATGGTAGTCAAGTAGAGTCAAGTCAGCGAGTCAGCACAGGCTGAGAAACGCTGGGGTACTTAGCGTCGTATGGTCCGGAGGAACAGGTAGTGGTTGAGGGCCTCAAGTGAGTCTGAGTGCAGGTAGCTTAGGTACTACGGTAGGTCTGTAGAGTAGGAGACAGGAGGGGAAGAGGAGGACGGGGGTTAGGGAGGGTCGTAGTCTCAGAAAAGGTTACTCAGTTGAGAAACGTACTCCACCGGTTTCATGACCTCGAAGTCGAAATCGTAGTAAGGAAGGTTTCTTTAGGGTCCCAACTAGAGGAAGTCTTACCTGACCAACCTAGAGGAACGTCAGGTTCCCTAGGAGTTCGCAGAAGAGGTTGTGCTGTCAAGTTTTCGTAGTTAAGAAACCACGAATCAGAAGAAGCGTCAGGTTGAGAGTGTAAGTATGTACTGGTGTCCTTTTTGGTATCGGAACTGATCTGCCTGGAATCAGCCGTTTCGTTACAGAGACGAAAACTTATATGATAGATTCAACCAGTATTGAAAAGAAGATTCCTCATTCACAGAAAATTAAAGTACCGACATCAGTTGTAGACGTCACTAAAACCTCGGGGTTTTTTATTTCAGACCGTGACAAAGATGACAAAGGGGGTAGATAAAGGGTACTTCACTACCCTGGTCTACGGTACTAGAAGCAAAAGACTTACAACTCGAAAGTCGGTTGAAAAAACGAGAGGAGAAAGTGAAAGTAGTTCTCCGAAAAATCGAGGAGAAGTGAAAGACGGTATTCCCACCACAGTAGACGTGTAAACTCCAATAACTCTAAACAGGACTGTTAGAACTAAGGTCGAACACAAAGAAGGTCAGGTCGCAAAGAGTACTACATGAGACGTATATTCAATTTATTCGTCGCACTGTTATATGTCGGAACTGCAGGAGGAAAAGGATAAACCTTGGTCAGACACCAAGGTACAGGTCAAGATTGACAAGGAAGGACTGAACGTACGTCTAAAGAGTTCTCCGTCCAGTCCACCAGACCATAAGGGTAGAGAAATCTTAAAAGGTGTCAAATAACACTAGGTGTGTCAGTTTCCGAAACCGTATGAGTTATTTCGTCTTTCTCTACAAAAAGACATTGAGAGAACGAAAAGGGTACTAGGTCGTCTACGACCGTTAAACTAGAGACCAAGGAGACGGCAAAAATTTTGGTCGAACTTGTAGTCCCTCAAGTACCAAGTGCATAACGACTTCGGACGGAACCTCTTAAAACTCGTAATGAAATGATCGTACACTCTATTCACGTTAACACGTCATCAAACTCGTAGGGAACCGTAACGGAAAGATACCCTAACCTTACTTTTGACTGGAAAAGGTTACGACACCGGTGAGGACTCAAAAGGTTTAAACGACCGTATAACTCACGTTGTGAAAGTGTCGTAGTAGAAAGTCCTAAACTTTATCGAGTTGACCTTAAGGTAATGGAGGTGACCGATACAAGTATCACTACGAAAGGTTCCGGGTGGACTGAAGTGTAAGGTTCTACAGATCGAGATCTAATCACTAGTGTAGTAGTACTAATAGACCCAGCACTTCTAGAAAAAACATNCGAAACCGTATGAGTTATTTCGTCTTTCTCTACAAAAAGACATTGAGAGAACGAAAAGGGTACTAGGTCGTCTACGACCGTTAAACTAGAGACCAAGGAGACGGCAAAAATTTTGGTCGAACTTGTAGTCCCTCAAGTACCAAGTGCATAACGACTTCGGACGGAACCTCTTAAAACTCGTAATGAAATGATCGTACACTCTATTCACGTTAACACGTCATCAAACTCGTAGGGAACCGTAACGGAAAGATACCCTAACCTTACTTTTGACTGGAAAAGGTTACGACACCGGTGAGGACTCAAAAGGTTTAAACGACCGTATAACTCACGTTGTGAAAGTGTCGTAGTAGAAAGTCCTAAACTTTATCGAGTTGACCTTAAGGTAATGGAGGTGACCGATACAAGTATCACTACGAAAGGTTCCGGGTGGACTGAAGTGTAAGGTTCTACAGACCGAGATCTAATCACTAGTGTAGTAGTACTAATAGACCCAGCACTTCTAGAAAAAACATGTCAAGAAGACACAAGAGAACGGTGGAGAATTATAGAAGACGAAGACAATCCAGGTATGGTAAAGACAGGAAATAGCTCGGGTAGAAACGTACTTTTAAAGGGAACCATAAAGATTAAAAGAATTTCTCTAGAGATCCGAAAGGGTAAGACAACAAAAGAAGATAAAGAAACGTAACTAGGGACTTCTTCCGAAAGAATAAAGAAGAACGAGAAGCAACCTTGAGACGTAAGTCTATGAATATCGAAAGGAAAAGAGGAAACGAAAAGAGGAGAGAAGAAAAGTGTCGATAAACATCCCGGAGGGGTCTGTCAGTAAAACGAAAAAAACGTAAAGAAAAGGTACCCCTACCAGAACTAGGGACAGAGGACATGTTACAGTGCTTGGAGTATGGTATCAAGTAGTCTGTCAGATAGTCTACATCCCGGAATTTAGATAAAGAGTGAATGTGACATATTAGTATTCCCTAAACTAAATCCAGTATGGACTTACCAGATCGCCAAAAGAGATGAAAGAAGTTAAATTCAGACTTAAACCGTTATTCCTCAAGTACTAGACTCGGTGTCAGTCGAAGACTAGAACAAAAACAAGTGACATATCTCGAAGAGGTCCAAGATAAAGAAGTCATGGATTTATTACCTGATATTAACACCTGAGACTCGTGTCATCTCAAATCCTTGGGTTCTCTTTTACGTCACCGGTCCATACAATAGTAAACATTTATACAATTGTAACTTTTTACTAAAATAGTTATATAAAACACATACACACAATTATCGAGTCAGCACGGACTGGGAAATATTGGAGTACCGGACACCGGGTGGTTCGAAGAGACAGTACCTTAAGAGATCCGTTCTTATGAGCTCACTCATAGGTTAGGGAAAGAAGAGATCTCCTAGAAGTGTTGGGTCCCTACCTTGGGTCCAGAGGGTGTAATGTCCATCTAAGAAATGACAGACTCAGTACTCCCTTCGAGTCTATATATTTATGTGTGTGTGTGTGTGTGTGTGTGTGTGTAACTGAAAATTATTTAAAACATAATTTCAATGTCATTGATATAAGAACTCCGTTCAAAAATTGAACGAATTTAATAATTTTAAATCGAACAAATTTATTCTAACATTTATCAAGTTAACTTCCTTATGTTAAACAAGACTGAAGAGAAATGAATAGTTTTTATTTTAATTTTACGACGAATAACCAAATTAGAAAAAAATTTAATTATATAAATTAAATTAACTTCCGATTAAGGAAATATTATAACATCACCAGAAACGGTATGTAATTGTACTTAGTCGGTACCCACATGCACACAGGGGGTAGGACTTGGGGGAAGGGTGGAGGGATAGGTAAGGTAGGGAGTCCCAGTGGGGAACGTGGTCGGGACTCGTGGGACAGAGTACTTAGCTTGGACCTGACCACTAGATAAAGTGTATGCCATTATGTATACAAAGTTACGATAAGAGAGTTCAGTAGGATGGGAACGGAAGGGGGTGTCTCAGGTTTTCAGACAAGAAATGTAGACACAGAGGAAACGACAGAGTGTATATCCCAGTAGTAATGGTAGAAAGATTTAAGGCATATATACACAATTATTTGACATAACGACAAAAAGAAAGACTGAATGAAGTGAGACACATTATCCGAGGTCAAAGTAGGTGGAGTAATCTTAAATAAGTTTACGTAAGAAAAATTTTCTACTCAATACAAGGTAACACATATACACGGTATCGAAAGAATAAGTAAGTAGACGACTACCTTAGAAGTGTGACAAGAGGTAACACCGACATGATCAAACGTAAGGGTGGTTGTCACATTCTACCAAGGGAAAAGAGAGTGGAAGAGGTCATAAATAACAAACATCTGAAAAACTATCGTCGGTAAGACTGACCGTACTTTACCATGGAGTAACCCCAAAACTAAACGTAAAGAGACTACTACTCACTACAACACGTAGAAAAGTACACAAACAATCGGTAGACATACAGAAGAAACTTTTTACCGACAAATCAAGAAACCGGGTGAAAAACTGACCAAGAAAATATAAATACCTTAGCTCGACGTACTTGATGAACATGTAAAGACTCTAATTGAGAAACAGTCGACAAAGTAAACGATAATAAAAGAGGGTAAGACTTCCGATATAAAAGTGGAACGAATATCAAAGGAAGTAACACGTTTTCGAAAATTCAAATTAATCCGGGGTACACAAATAAAAACGAAAATAAAGGTAATGAGACCTTCCACTCAGTATCTCCCAGGAAAACACTAAATACAGTCTCCCACAAAACAAATATAAAAGGAGATCCTCAAAATATTAAAGACCAGAATGTAAATGTAGAAAAAAACAAACAAAACAAAACAAAAAATTTATATTTAAATAAATAAAATTAACCTCCAATTAACGAAATGTTATAACATAACCAAAACGGTATGTAGTTGTACTTAGACGGTGTTCATATGTGTACCTTAAATCTTTCTACCATTGCTATTCGGACATACACTCTGTCGTTTTCTCTGTGTCTACATATCTTGTCAGAAAACCTGAATGTAAATGTATAAATTAGGTAAAACTCAAAAACACACACACACATACACATACCACAATCTTTGACAAGATGAAATTAAGAAAATGTTCACCAACTGGTCAAAAGGGTCCTGGTGAACAATTTCTCTAACAGAAAAGAGATAACATGTCAGAACGGAGGAAACAGTTTCTATTCCATAGGTATCCACGCACCTAATGGAGACCCGAAAGATAAACAGGGTAACTAGATATAAAAACAGAAACACTGTCATGGTATGACAGAACTACTGACATCGAAACATCATATAAGACTTCAGTCCCTCAAACTAAGATGGTTAAAGTAAGAAGAAAGAGTTCTAACGAAACCTATAAACTCCAAAAACCATAAAGGTATGTTTAACCCTTTAATAAACGAGATCAACAGACTTTTTATGGTAACCATCGAACTATCCCTAACATAGCTTAGATATCTAACGAAACCCATCATATGAGTAAAAGTGATATGACTAAGAAGGTTAATTGTTCAAGTAAGAAGGTTACTTGTACCATATAAAGAGACAGATAAACACAGTAGAAACTAAAGAAAGTAGTCACAAAATCTTAAAAGATATATATCCAGAAAACAAAGAAATCCATCTAAATAAGGATTCATAAAATAAGAAAAACAGCGTTACCACTTATCTTAACAAAGGAATTAAAGAGAAAGACAAAAGAGTAAGAATCGCATATCCTTACGTCCCCCAAAGACACACATTTGAAATATAGGACGTTGAAACGATATTAGTAACTAATCGAGATCATTAAAAGACTACCACAGAAATACCAAAAGATACATCTCCTAGTACAGTAGACGTTTGTCACTCTCGAAATGAGAAGAAAAAATTAGACCTAATGAAAAGAAAGAAAACGAAAAACTAACGACACCGATTTTGAAGATTTTAATACAACTTATCATCACGACTCTCACCCGTGGGACCAGAACAAAGACTGAAATCCCCTTTACGCAAGTTAAAAAGTGGAAACTCCTATTACAAACGACACGCAAATAGTATATACCGAAAATAATCAAACTCCATACAAGAAAGATACGGACGAAAGACCTCCCAAAAATAGTATTTACCTACAACTTAAAAAAGTTTCCAAAAACGACATAGATGACTCTATTAGTATGCCAAAAATAGAAAGTTAAACAATTATACCAAATAGTGTAACTAACTAAACACTTACAACTTCTTAGGAACGTAGGGACCCTATTCCGGGTGAACCAGTACTACATACTATAAAACTTATATAACAACCTAAGACAAACGATATTAAAACAATTCCTAAAAACGTAGATATAAGTAGTCACAATAACCGGACATCAAAAGAAAAAAGTACCGTAGAAACAGACCCAAACTCCCACTACCACCGGAGTATTTTACTCAAACCGTCAAAGGGAAGGAGACGTTAAAAGACCTTCTCAAACTCATCCTATCCGGAATCGAGACGAGATTTAAAAACCATCTTAAGTCGACACTTCAGTAGGCCAGGACCCAAAAAAAACAACCTTCTAAAAAATAATGTCAAAGTTATAGGCACGAACACTACCCAGACAATTCTAAAAGATAAAGAAGAACCAAGTCAAAACCTTCCAATATGAAAAGACTCTTAAACAGGTAAAAAGGTTCAATAAAAAAAACAAACAAAACAAAACAAAACAAAACAAAACAAAAACGTATATCAACGACTTTCACCAGAGGTTACTAGGAAACACAAAGACACAACAGACAACAATAAAGAAGTAAAAGTAAAGATTAAAATAACTGAACTAAGAAGAGGGAAACGAAGAACTACTCAGACCGATTACCAAACAGATAAAATAAATAGAAGAATTTCTTGATCGAAAATTAAAACAACTAAAAACGATATCAGAGGAAACAAGGAAAAAGTAAATAAAAACGGGATTAAAAAT
Source organism: Capra ibex (assembly GCA_006410555.1). Lineage (NCBI taxonomy): Eukaryota > Metazoa > Chordata > Mammalia > Artiodactyla > Bovidae > Capra > Capra ibex. The sequence goes on from SJYO01033645.1 coordinate 54,620,038, forward strand.
ACTAAAGAAAGGAAGATGATTGGGACCCCAAGAAGTAAAGAAAAAAAAAAAGATCAACGAAATCCACATCTAAATCCATTACATAAACTAAAAAGAGAACAAAGAACTCCATTCGAACATAATGATACTTGGAAGGGGAATCGTGACAAAAATGACTTAGGGTAACCAAAACCCAACAACACAAAAGTAAAAGTAAGTAAAGATTCGTATAAATCTAAAAAAAAAAATTCAAGAAGACACTAAACAACCAATAAGTCTTCGCACAACAAATCGGAGGTATACAAACATAAAAATTGTCCATAAAACAAAAACAAAAACAANAAATCCACATCTAAATCCATTACATAAACTAAAAAGAGAACAAAGAACTCCATTCGAACATAATGATACTTGGAAGGGGAATCGTGACAAAAATGACTTAGGGTAACCAAAACCCAACAACACAAAAGTAAAAGTAAGTAAAGATTCGTATAAATCTAAAAAAAAAAAATTCAAGAAGACACTAAACAACCAATAAGTCTTCGCACAACAAATCGGAGGTATACAAACATAAAAATTGTCCAAAAAACAAAAACAAAAACAAAAAAACACATCAACTGTAGAATGACGTAACACTAGTCTTTTCTACGAACTTTACTGAAATAAAAAAAAAAAAAAATTGAAATGGTTCCGATCTAAATCTACACTAGATAGGACCTCTTACAAGGAACACGTGAACTCCCTTTCCACTTTAAGTAATAACCCCCTACTTTATCGGACATCTATAGTTAATCCAGATTGACCAGGAAAAATGGTAAATTTCAAACACAAAGGAACGATTAAAAGACAAATAAACTAGATAGGTATCCACACTCACTTATAGGGTGGTAATAACACGATGACAATTAAAAGGGAAAGTATGAACAATCGTAAACGGAATGTATGACACCACGAGGATACAACCCATGTATATATAAATATAACAATATAGACGAAGAACCTAACTAGGAAACTAGTTATACACCACAGGAAAAAACAGAGAAAAGTGTCGGAAATAAAGTTTCAAATAAAATACACTATACTCATAACGATGAGGACGAAAGAAAACCAGGGGTAAACGTAATTTATAGAAAATAGGTCGGGAAGTGAAAGTCAAACATACACAGTGAACAAAACTCTACCCAGAGAACATGTGTCGTATATATTCCCAGAACAAAAACATAAGTAAGTTGGTCAGAAACAGAAAACCAACCCCGTAAGCTAGGTAAGTATAAATTCCATTAAAAATCATTCATACTAGGGCAGCGGTAAATGAAAGAACAAACCCCAAACTGAAATATTTGGAAAAGACACAAAGGACAGATCTCTTCTGGGAAATCGTAAACTATTTCTTGGCCAAACCACCACCACTTAAGAGAGTCGAAAACGAAGAGATATTACGAAAAATAAAGACGAAGGATAAACTCACTCTAGGAACGACCCATATCATTAGACCCAACATCCAAAAAGAGAGAGTAGTGAAATTCATATAGGACGGTAAGGGAAGAACAGACTTCTCAAAGATAACTTTCTATTCGACAATAGAAATACCCTTAGGGGAACTCACAATAAACAACGAAAAGGGAACTACTAAAATTATTGACCAGAAACACAAACTAGAATAATTAAACTAATTATATACAGAACCCTACAAAACGGAACCCAAATAGGACAAACCCTAGGAGACTCAAAGAACCTGAACCCACCGATAAAGGGAGACCTAAACCCCCTTCAAAAGTCGACAATAGAGGAATTCATAAAAGAGTAGCGGAAAGAAAAACAGAATAAGAAGACTCTGAAGATACCAAACTTATAACACCAGAAATTGTAACAGGGTCTCCAAAGACTCCAACAGGAGTAAAGAAAGTCAAGAAAAAAGAAGAGACGAAGTAAATAAAGGTAGTAAGATAGAAGGTGGAGTGAATAGTATAGAAGACGGAGTCAATAAGATAACAGCCAAGGGAGGTCTCATCAAAAATAGACTCTATAACGTAATAAGTAATAACTAACTGAAAAAAAAAAGAAGATCTAGGAACCATTTGTAAATAAAGTAGAAGAGTTAGGAACAGAGATTAGACAAATAGACATTGAGGTAAAATATCTGAGGGATAGAGGAGGAGAAACCAAACCACCCGTAAATATACAAGGTAATGGACGACTTATAAAAAGACGGAAAAGTAGAACAAATCTAACGACACAAATTCCACCGGAAAGACATCTGATCTTAAAACATCAAGGAGAAATAACACCTCCAACGAGGGATACCCACCCCAACCTGATCACCGAACAGTTCCAAAGGACCAATCCTTTCCAACGTAGTCACAAGACGACCCACCTCGACCTAGAGAAGAGAGACCTCATGTTACTTCACAGGTCATCACTCAAAACTCGACAGATATCCAAACCATACTGAAACCCGTTGGACATAAAATTACGAGTCACGATACAAGGACCCAACGACCTCATAATCACACGATACAGAACGAGACCTTGAACAACCGAGAACCCACCTCGAACCAAAGTCACATCCATACCTCCGAAAACCTACTCGACAAAAGTTAGTTACAAGGGACCTCAGTCCTCTAGAGACCACAAGAGTTCAAAACATAAATTTGGAATACGGAGACTGAAAGTAAGAATATGAATGTCATCGGAGTTCTGAAGAGGTAGGTACATCGTGACTACTATGTTGTAGATTCACTTACCACTTTTCTAATAGGTGTTAATCCCCGTACGTCTCTCCAAGTGTCTCAATGTACCTCTTCTCCTTTCTCCCTCTATCTCCACTGGTCCTCCACTTCTCCCCTTTAGTTTTCCCTCTCTTGTTAGCTCGGTCATTAGTTAAGGGATTCACAAGAGGTGTCGGGTCTTGTGGGTCTCTCTAAGTGTCTCAATTCATCTCTTCTCTTCACCCTCCCTCCTCTATTTCTACTGGAACCCCTCTTTTTCTTCTGAGTTTTCCCCTCTCTCGTTAGTTCGGTCATTAGTGTGAAGATTCATTTTTATCCATGACTTCTAACGTAAGAATTTCCATGTTTTAACTATGGTTTATGGTTTCTCGTTTCTAATTTTTAGATCTCATCTTCAATCTGAAAGTTTTTATGTTATAATATTTACGTCTTGTTTTAGTTTGTGTTTCAAAAAATTATATATAAACTTTAAACGAAAATTTTTATCCCAGAAAAAACGTTCCATTATCATTCAAAATTTCCTCATTATTTCTTGAATTTTTATTTTGTTGTTTTTTACTACCATCATTTTTATATAGATCCTTAAAGAGACCCACACCCCAGTCCAGTCAAAGTCTATCAAGGAACAAGGTCGAATATGAAGAAGAGTTCCAGATATCCGGGGAAGGTTACAAATCAGTCACGATTGATGTCACAAAATTAGACAACATGGACAGTGAAAGTCTCACCGAGGGAGAAGAAACAAATAAAACCGAAGGAGACAAACGTTCAGAGAAGTCTCAGATTAAAGATGGGACTGTATTCCCCGGTTTCCACTAGTGAATAAATCCGAGTTAATAAGTCAACACGACACCCCTCACTCCTTATCACGTTTGTTTATAGTGACCGTACAAACACCTCACGAGTGTCACAGACCTGGTGTAACCCAAAAGGAGTCAAGTACCGTGGACACGAAAGGGTCAGATGTGACGAGTCCGAGGTACAACGAGACGTCCCCTTTACAGGTTTCGTCGGGGACCCAACATACGTGAAGGTCCAGATTCGACGTGCCCAAGTCCAAGAACCCATGAGGTATTTCCGTGTCTGAGTCAACCCGGAACCAAAACACGGGAAGGGTCCAGACTCCACGAGTCCACTGGTCTACGAACCGTTCACGTGATAGGGGCCACACACCGCACAGAATAGTGGAAGGGTCAGGGTCGGTGAGCCAAAGGACCCACTCATCACCCTCGCGGTAGAGTCCACACGACACAGAGGAGACCCCTCGACTAGAGTCCGACGATGGGAGGACCTTCTACAGTTTGTAGGTCCTAGGGTCTTTTGAACCACTCGTTGACACTCACACGAGTGTCAAACCACCTCCTACGGTAGAGACCCCGGCCCTAATGGGGAAAGGAAGGTCGAGACCGATGGCGGGAGGACGGAGAGACGGAGACCACCCTCTACCCGGTCAGGTGTTGACGATCGAGAGGAGATCAAAAACAGTCAGGAAACAAGACACTCACCCGGACCGTCACGGAGTCCAATCTCGAAAAACGACCTTTCAAGAGAGAGAGAAATAAGAAAAAGAGAGAAATAAAAAAAAAGAGAGAGACCTATAAACGTCAAACCCAACGATAGGGTACAATCGAAGGAGTCGAACAGGAGTCCCGTAAGTCCGGTTCAGGAATAGAATTCGTACGTTGGACACGGAGGTGACGAGCGACCACCGCTTGCGTTCTTAGACTCGATAAAGAGGAGACCCTCAAAACCAATTCCGTGTATAAGACACAAGGGGTGGGTGGGGGGTGGGGGACCAATACAACGGGACACTCTAAGGTTTTGAGGGGTGTCTGGGTGACCACTTTCCTAAAGAACCACAAACCTTTAAAGAGAAGGAAGTACTGAGGGAGGGACCCCGTCCAGAGGTAGGGATTGAGAAACAGAAAGAAAAATAGAAAATATAAAATAGGATGGATGAAAGTTTCTCTTACCCGACGGAAAGACCCACGGACCATAGGAGGCGGTCGTAAGTCTTCAACAAAACACCTCAAAAAAGTCGTAAGTTTACTAGAGAACTCCTTAAACACCCCCTTTTTTACCAGAGGGGTAGGATAAGGAGGTGGTAGGATCCTGGCGGGGGACAAAATTAGAAATACTTTAACTTTCACTTCAGAGAGTTAGCGTAGACTGAGAAACGATGGGTTAACTGAGATCGGGTGGTCCGAGGAGGTAGGTACCTTAAAAGGTACGTTCTCATGACCTTACCCAACGGTAAAGGAAGAGGTCTCCTAGAAAGACTGGATCCCTAGTTTGGTCCCAGAGGGCGTAACGTCTGCCTGCGAAATGGTAGACTCGGTAGTCCTTTCGGGATAATTAGAAATATTTCGTCAATCAACCATATAACACCCGAAAGATACAAGTAAATTTAGTGTGAAAGGTTGTATAATAGGTAGTGGTTTACGATGTTCATTCTTCAAATACAGAAAGTTTTTATTATATCTTGTAATCGTTTTTTTTTTTTTTTTAATCAAAAATTTTTCCTTTGATACTTTTACTTATCATTTCATGGATAGACCTTTGGTTCTTTATTGATTAGAATTTTTTTATTATTATTATTTATTTATTTTTCCAAAATTTATTACATTTATCAAAGATTATAAACGAATTGAAGATAAAGGTAAAAGGTACGTTGTATTTAAAATCAGTTATATGGTATTAATAGTGAATCGTTTGTTAAGAAAAATTTCTTCAGAAGAGAAAAAAGTAATACGAATATTTCAATTGTGGGGTATTTTAATATGGAAAGTCTTTAAATTTTTTTTTGTTACAACGAATAATCTTAAACTATAAAAAATATTGGTCAGAGTTAAAACAAAAGTTTTCTCTTTAAAATTAAAAATTTTTGTGTAAGGATTAAAATCTTTTTATTTAAGAAGACCGGATCCAAGTAAACAAAACATGTATAGTTACTTTAAAAGATCTAATTCCAAAGGATTGGAGAACCGATTTGAATGTCCACCAATTGATTTATAGATACCATATGTTTCGGTATTCTGAGGTTCCTTAACAACTGACGGACGTACTCCTTCGTACCAGTCGTCTCTCTAAGGTCGATAGTCAAGAAAGTGCGAGACGTGTTGTCTCGGATGACTGATTTACAGGAAGGAAAGGGACCAGTCAAGCGTAGGTCACTGACTTACTGTGTCCCTATTTTACAGGATTGTAAAGATGAAAAGAGTTTTTTCTTTCGAGTCTCCCTATTATAATGAGGTCCCAAAAAAAATTCAACTTACTCCGAAACAACCCGGACGTAATGTCAAAGTTAACATGGGATGGACTAGGACAAGACAGGTCCAAGGAAAGTGTCCACAACTAGTGATCTCTTATATACCGTGAGGTTTGAGACAGTGAAGAAGACGAAGATCTCTTGTATGATATTCTGTCAAATTTCTCTTCACCAAAATTTTACGTTCACTATGTTTAAATATGGGTATTGATCGGTGGACTTACTATTATTTCCATAGTGATAAAAACTATCAACCTCATGTCTGTCAGGGACCGTTTTTCACCGTCAAATTAGCGATTTCGGTCTCTACTTAGAATTACCACATAGCCACCTTCCCTTACGTAATCGACTGGTTGGTCCATAAACTCTGAACGTTTTATTTATCATCTATAATCCTTCACAATAATATATTAGTGAGGACTCGTAATAATTACGATAGATCTCCCTTACTCGTAAACTCCATTTCTTTGACCGTGAATTTTCTGTCTACACCTTCGGACTCCCAGTGAAACTGATGTATATTTCTTAGAGATTAGAGGAGATTAGAGATTAGAAGGAGATTCCCTTCCTGTTTCTTTCGACTTTTCTTTTAAGTTTTGACACCAATTTGAAGTTTCTGTCCATTCGTGAGTCGGTTTCATTAAAATAATAATACGGTTCTAATCGTGAGACGAACCCTTTTTACTCTGGAAGTGTGTATTTAAGCTACTTAGAAGACTCGGACTAGGTAGGTACCATTCTCAATTATAGAAGGAGATTCGACTCTTTGTCACGTCTCCGAAAAGAAAGTATTTCGTCGTCAGAGATCCTTACTCTTAAATGGAACGGTTTATTGGGTTCGTCTTCAGAAAGAAAGGGGAATCCAATTTATATATTAGAAAAAAGGAAATGATGACTTTTTTTTTTTTTTTTTTGGACGTGTCGTAACATAATCTACATTTAGTTATCATAATCGCTATGATCAGAATTAGGTAACTGTAAAATTTCTTATATAGGTGTTAATTAAAAAAGTGCTAAGTATCTTTCGGTAAATAAAAATACTCATTTTTTATTAGTAAACGTACATAAATTTTTTATTTTTGTTGGTTTTTTTGGGAACTTGTATTTGGAGTCCTAAAAAGGATGGGTGGTACAACAGGTGAAACGGATACATGACACGACGCGAATCGGCGAGTCCGTACAGACTGAGACTCTGGTGCACCTAATATCGGGAGTTCCAGGGAAACGGTACCCCTAAGAGGTCTGTTCTTATGACCTCGCCCTACGGTACGAAAGTAGGTCCTTGAGAAACGTTGGGTCTTTAGCTTGGGTCCAGAGGACGTAACGACTGTATAAGAAATGACAGTCTCGGTGTTCCCTTCGGGGTTCAAACTGATATTGACCACAATTTACTGTCTTGTTAGTTTTACTCTCATTGGCGACGGACTTATTTCTCCCTTACTTGATTTCGTTTTTTCATTACGATTATGAATCGATTGAAAATAGACCTTCCTTGGTAGTCAAGTCAAGACAGTGAGTCAGTACTGGCTGAGAAACACTGAGGTACTTAGTATCGTGCGGTCAGGAGGGACAAGTAGTGGTTGAGGTCCTCAAGTGAGTCTGAGTGTAGGTGACTCAGGCACTACGGTAGGTCGGTAGAGTAGGAGACAGCAGGGGACAAGCAGGACGGGGGTTAGGGAGGGTCGTAGTTTCAGAAAAGGTTACCCAGTTTAGAAGTGTAATCCACCAGTCTCGTGACCTCAAAGTCGAAATCGTAGTAAGGAAGGTTTCTTGTGGGTCCTGACTAGAGGAAATCCTACCTGACCAACCTAGAGGAACGTCAGGTTCCTTGAGAGTTCTCTGAAGAGGTTTTGGTGTCAAGTTTTCGTAGATAAGAAGTCGCGAGTCGAAAGAAGTGTCAGGTTGAAAGTGTAGGTATGTACTGGTGACCTTTTTTTGTATCGGAACTGATCTACCGGGACACAACCGTTTCATTACAGAGACGAAAACTTATACGATAGATCCAACCAGAATTGAAAAGAAAGTTCCTCATTCGTAGAAAATTAAAGTACCGACGTCAGTCGTAGACGTTAATAAAAACTCGGAGTTTTTTATTTCAAAATGTGACAAAGGTGACAAAGGGGTAGATAAAGGGTACTTCACTACCCTGGTCTACGGTACTAGAAGTAAAAGACTTACAACTTGAAATTCTGTTGAAAAAGTGAGAGAAGAAAGTGAAATTAGTTCTCCGAAAAATCAAGGAGAAGTGAAAGACGGTATACCGACCACAGTAGTCTTATAGACTTTAATAACTATAAAGAAAGTGGTTAGAACTAAGGTCGAACACGAAGAAGGTCAGGTCACAAAGAGTACTACAAGTGACGTATATTGAATTTATTCGTCCCACTGTTATATGTCGGAACTGTATGAGGAAAAGGACAAACCTTGGTCAGACACCAAGGTACAGGTCAAGATTCACAACGAAGAACTGGACGTATATCCAAAGACTTCTCCGACCAATCCACCAGACCATAAGGGTAGAGAGAGTCTTAAAAGGTGTCAAATAACACTAGGTGTGTCAGTTTCCGAAACCGTATGAGTTATTTCGTCTTTATCTACAAAAAGACCTTGAGAGAACGAAAAGGGTACTAGGTCGGCTATAACCGTTAAACTAGAGACCAAGGAGACGGAAAAGATTTTGGTCGGACTTGTAGACCTTCAAGTGCCAAGTGTATGACGACTTCGAACAGAACCTCTTAAAACTCGTAATGAAATGATCACACACTCTACTCACGTTAACACACCATCAAATTCGTAAGAAACCGTAACGGAAAGAAACCCTAACCTTACTTTTGACTGGAAAAGGTCAGGACACCGGTGACGACTCAAAAGGTTTAAACGACCGTATAACTCACGTCGTGAAAGTTTCGTAGTAGAAAGTCCTAAACTTTATCGAGATAACCTTAAGGTAGTGGAGGCGATCGAAACAAGCATCTCTACGAAAGATTCCGGGTGAACTGAAGTGTAAGGTCCTACAGACCGAGATCCACCTACTAGTATGGTAGTACTAATAGAACCATTACTTCTAGAAAAAGCATATCAAGAAGATACATAAGAACGGTGGAGAAGAATTATAGAAGACGAAGACAATCCAGGTCTGATAAAGACAAGAAATAGTTAGGGTAGAAACGTACTTTACAAGGGAACCACAGAGATTAAAAAAACTTCTCTAGAGATCAGAAAGGGTAAGACAACAAAAGGAGATAAAGAAACGTAACTAGCGACTCCTTCTGAAAGAATAGAGAAGAACGATAAGAAACCTTGACACGTAAGTCTACAAATATAGGAAGAAAAAACGGAAACGAAAAGCGGACAGAAGAAAAGTGTCGATAAACATTACAGAGGGGTCTGTCGGTAAAACGAAAAAACATGAAGAAAAGGTACCCCTACCAGAACTAGGGACAGAGGACATGTTACAGTGTCTGGAGTCAGGTATCAAGTAGACCGTGAGATAGATAGTTTAGATCAGGGAATTTAGATAAAGAGTGAAGGTGACATATGAGTATTCCCTAAATTCTTATGTGGATTTTCCCATAAGAATACCAACTTTCACTTTCACTATTCACGAGTCAGTATAGGCTGAGAAACACAAGGTACCTGACATCGGACGGTACCAGTTGACAGACACCTTAAGAGGGACGTTCTTATGACCTCACCCAACGGTAAAGGAAGAGATCCTCTAGAAGGGTTGGGTCCCTAACTTGGACCCAGTGGACGTAACGTTCGTCTAAGAGATGACGGGACTCGGTGTTTCCTTCGTGGGATAAGGATACCAATCCCCGGAATTGATCTTCTTAACCTTTTATTTTAGTTTATCTTTTCTAAACAACTGAATTCTCGTGACAGGATTTCAGATGAGAATTATGAACCAGTCCTTTTGTACTTTATCATACCGAATAAATTTCCTACCGAGTATCTCCACATTGGTTACGTTACTGAGAGTACTGATTTCAACATTACCTTTACTATCCTCTTTCCTAAATGTCTGACGTCCTTCACCCGTGTTGTATCACACCGTTCTAATACACTATCTACTCATATAAGATAACCTTCTAAACCAAATATGTGTAAAAAGTTCGGATGTGTTTGAATGACCACCTTCTTCGTGGTCGTGGTGTTTTATAAGTCACACAAGATGACAACTCACTTTTAACATATTTAGGATTGATACAACGTAAGTAAGTGTCACGAAAAGTCCAGGTGATATACAAAGATGAAGAGACATATAATAAAGATAATTAAAAACTCTCACACTATAACTGTGAGGTTGATTTTTAGACTTAAATAGACAGAATTTTTTTGTTAACGTTATACATCATCTTGATATAAATTGGAACCGAAGGGACCACCGAGTCTACCATTTCGTAGACAGATGTTACGCCCTCTGGACCCAAACTAGGGACACAGCCCTTCTAGGTGACCTCTTTCTTTACCGTTAGGTGAGGTCACGATAACGGACCTTTTAGGGTACCTGTCTCCGCGAACTATCCAATGTCAGGTACCCCAGCGTTTCTCAAACTGTACTGACTCGCTGAAGTGAAGTGAAGTGAAGACATAAAAGGTTTTCAGAAGATATTACACAATAGTATAAAAGTATTAAATTTTTTTACTTTTGGATTTTTTTCTATATATAGTCACACCGAAATTTGATGTTCAGTCCCGACAGTTATCCTTTCTGACATCGTTTTGAATTCAGTGATTTTCTTTAATTCTACTCTCTAAGGGTTTTGATATCTTCGTTTACTTTCCCGATTGTCGGAGGGATTCCTCCGGTCTCCAGGGATTCTCCGTCCTCCTTTATTTGACATTCACCGTCTAAAAAAAAAAGAGAGAAGATAAGGACACAATACTCCTGTGGACCAAGGGGACTTGAATTGAAAAGAGTTCAGAAGTCGATTGACGTCGTTAAAAAGAATATCTTTACAAAAAGAATTCGATACAGTCACTTTGATACATAAACGAAACCGTAGACGGAAAGAATTTTAGTCAAGGGGGATTCTGAATGGAAAAAAAGTTTGGAACTCGATTATTACCGAGTGTTTGGTCATGTAGAATGAGTACCTTTTCAAAAGAATTTGATATAATTACTTTGATACATAAACGAAACTTTAGACGGAAATAAGTTCTAAATACAGTTAACAAAATACCGGTCTCTACTGAGGAGAACACGGTGAGATGGAGTTTTACGTACAACACCCTCGTTGACCCTGTCGAGGGAGTCAGAACTACAAAAAGAAAATAGACTAATCGTGGAACGATTGTCTATATTTTACGGAACGATTTTTGATCGTAATGAAATGGTTGTTTCCAGGAATATCAGTTTCTATACCAAAAAGGTCATCAGTACGTGCCTACACTCTCAAGTTGGTATTTCTTCCCACTCGTGGTTTATTAACTACGAAAACTTGACACTGCAACCTCTTCTGAGAAATCTCAAGGAACCTTACGTTACTCTAGTTTGGTCAGGTGGGATTTCCTTTAGTTAGAACTTATAAGTGATCTTCCTGACTACGACTTAAAACTTCGACTTCGATGTTATAAACCGGTAGACTACGTTTCTCGACTGAGTGACCTTTTCTGGGACTACGACTCTTTCTAACTTCCATCCTTTTCTCCTGTTATCTCCTACTCTACTAACCTACCGTAGTGGTTGAGTTACCTGTACTCAAACTCCTTCCTCTACTACTTCCTGTCCCTTCGGACCTCACGGAGTCAGGTACCACAACGTTTCTCAATCTGTGATGACTAGCTAACTTGTTATTGTTTTATGATAGTTCCTCCGTGAGAAAGAGAGGGGAAGACTACAGATACAGTCTTCGAAAGAGATAGAGAAAAATATAACGTTATACATCATACGTTTGTCGTGTTTTAGTTTCTAATTCTTTTTTATAACTTTCTTCCGTTGCACCAAGAAAATTTCCCACTCTTCTCGTTTCTACTCTTGATGTAGAATGAAGAGTTTTTGATATTTTCGTTCTTATAATACCTACCTTTATAAAGTGTATAACTCTCTTTTTTTCTTTTGTAATAGAGTTTTGTTTTTACGACTTAGGATGTGTTAATGAGAAGTTTTTACTTTCTCTTCTGAAGGAATGTGTTCGTTGAATACACCCTTAAACAACAGGTTGTTAAACGTGACTTTTTTATAATTTTCTTCAAGAAGTCTTTCTTCCTTTTAATATGTATAGTCTTTGAGTCTAAACGGAACTTATGACGACCACTTGTATATGTAACCACACCGGTGATACCTTATGTCATACCTCGAAGAAGTTTTTCGGGTTTTATATTCATTAAAAGACAACAACGACTACAAGTCATTGATTCAACACAAGACGACAAACACTGAGGTACCGGAGGTCGTGTGGTTCAAAGAGACAGGAAGTGATAGAGGACCTCAAACGAGTTTGAGTGTAGGTAACTCAGTCACTATGGTAGGGTGGTAGAGTAGGAGACAGTTGAAGAAGAGGAGGATGGGAATCAGAAGAGTCGTAGTTTAAGAAAAGGTTACTCAACCGAGAAACGTACTCTACGGGTTTCTTAACTTTGTAGTAGAAGTCGTAGTCAAGAAGGTTACTTAAAGTCCCAACTAAAGGAAATTCTAATTGACCAATCTAGAGGAACGACGGGTTCCCTAAGAATTCTCAGAAGTGTTCGTGGTGTTAAGTTTTCGTAGTCAAGAAGCCATGAGTCGAAGGAAATACCGGGTCAAGAGTGTAGGTTTATACTGATGTCCTTTTTGGTCTCGAAACTGATTTGGATGTGAGTTATACGGTCGTTTAAACCTTTTGAGTCGTCACCGGTGTCCTGACCTTTTCCAGTCAAAAGTAAGGTTAGGGTTTCTTTCCGTTACGGTTTCTTACGAATTTGATGACTTGTTAACGTGAGTAGAGTGTGTGATCATTTCATTACGAGTTTTAAGAGGTTCGGTCCGAAGTTGTTATACACTTGGCACTTAAAGGACTACAAGTCCGACCAAAATCTTTTCCGTCTCCTTGGTCTCTAGTTTAACGGTTGTAGCCGATCTAGTACCTTTTTCGTTTTCTCAAGGTCTTTTTGTAGATAAAGACGAAATAACTGATACGGTTTCGGAAACTGACACACCTAGTGTTATTTGACACCTTTTAAGACTCTCTCTACCCTTATGGTCTGGTGGACTGGACGGAGAACTCTTTAGACATACGTCCAGTCCTTCGTCGTCAATCTTGACCTGTACCTTGGTGTCTGACCAAGGTTTGTCCTTTTCCTCATACAGTTCCGACATATAACAGTGGGACGAATAAATTGAATATACGTCCCAGGTAGTACTCTTTGCGACCTGACCTTCTTTGTGTTCGACCTTAGTTCTAAAGGTCCTCTTTATGGTTATTGGAGTCTATACTTCTACTGTGGTCGGAATACCGTCTTTCACTTCTCCTTGACTTTTCGGAGAACTACTTTCACTTTCTCCTCTCACTTTTTCAACCGAATTTCGAGTTGTAAGTCTTTTGCTTCTAGCACCGTAGACCAGGGTAGTGAAGTACCCTTTATTTACCCCTTTGTCACCTTTGTCACAGTCTAAAATAACAAAAACTCGAGGTTTTGGTGACGTCTACTACTGACGTCGGTACTTTAATTTTCTACGAATGAGGAACCTTCTTTTCAATACTGGTTGGATCCATCATATAAGTTTTCGTCTCTGTAATGAAACGGCTGATTCCAGGCAGATCAGTTCCGATATCAAAAAGGACACCAGTACATACCTACACTCTCAACCTGACACTTCTTCCGACTCGCGGCTTCTTCACTACGAAAACTTGACACTACAATCTCNCAATACTGGTTGGATCCATCATATAAGTTTTCGTCTCTGTAATGAAACGGCTGATTCCAGGCAGATCAGTTCCGATATCAAAAAGGACACCAGTACATACCTACACTCTCAACCTGACACTTCTTCCGACTCACGGCTTCTTAACTACGAAAACTTGACACTACAATCTCTTCTGAGAACTCTCAGGGAACCTGACGTTCCTCTAGGTTGGTCAGGTAAGACTTCCTCTAGTCAGAACCCACAAGAAACCTTCCTTACTACGATTTCGACTTTAAGGTCATGAAACCGGTGGAGTACTCTTCTAAACTGGGTAACCTTTTCTGAGACTACGACCCTCCCTGACCCCCGTCCTCCTCTTCCCCTGCTGTCTCCTACTCTACCGACCTACCGTAGTCACTGAGCTACCTGCACTCAGACTCACATGAGGCCCTCAACTACTACCTGTCCCTCCGGACCACACGACCTAAGTACACCGACGTTTCTCAGCCTGTACTGACTCACTGACTTGACTTGACTTGAAAACAACCGTTTCGTTACAGAAACGAAAAATTATGCGATAGATACAAACATTATTTAAAGAAAGGTTCCTCGTTTGTGGAAACTTAAAGTCCCGACGTCAGTGACAGACGTTACTAAAACCTCGGGTTCTTTTATTTCAGACAGTGACGAAGGTAACAAAGGGATAGATAAACGGTACTTTACCACCCTTACCTATGGTACTAGAATCAAAAAACTTACTGAATATTCGGTCTATAAAGTGAAAGAAGTAAACGGGAGCAGTTCTCCAAGAAGTCAAGGAGAACGAAAGACGGCAATCCCTCCGTAGTAGATGTATTTACTCTAACAACGATAAAGAGGGTCTTAAAACTAAGGTCGAACACTAAGTGGATAGGACCGTAAAGTACACTACATGAGACGGATCTTCGATTTATACGTCTCATTGTTGTGTGTCGGAACTGTATGAAAAAAGAGTTAAAACTTGGTCAGAGTACAAACTGTCTTAAAACAGATTACGTGAAACAAAAAACAGACCAAGATTGACGATAAAGAATTGAACGTATGTTCAAAGAGTTGGAGAGAATGTACGATTCAGTGAGGTCAGTACAGACTGAGAAACACTGGGATACCTGGTATCGGGTAGTCCGAGGAGACAGGAACCCTAAGAGGTCCGTTCTCATGACCTCACCCAATGGTAAGGGAAGAGGTTCCTCAGAAGGACTGGGTCCCTAGCTTGGACACAGATGAACACAGAGAAGGTAATTCTTCGTCCAAGAAATCGTGATCGCGGTGGACCCTTCGGTTATTCCACCAGACCATAAAGGTAGAGAAACACTTAAAAGGTTTCAAACAATAGTAGGTGTGTCAGTTTCCTAAAGAAAACCAGTCACTTCGTCTTTGTCTACAAAATGACCAAGGAACAAAATAGACATTAGATTACCTACAAACGTTAAACTAGAGACCAAGGAGACGGAAAATATTTGGGTTGAACCAAGTACACAATGACTTTAGATCGAAATTGTAATGGTACGATCGTACACTTTAGTCACGTTAATATATCATTAAACTTGTAGGAAACCGTAACGGGAAGAAACCATAACCTTACTTTTGACTGGAAAAGGTCAGTACACCGGTGACAGTTCAAAAGGTTTAAACGACCGTATAACTCAAGTCGTGAAAGTGTCGTTGTAGTAAACGTTCAATTTCATTTGCACGATCAGTGAGTCAACACAGGCTAAGAAACGCTGGAGAACCTAATATTGGGTGGTTCGAGGAGACAGGTACCTTAAGAGGTCTGTTCTTATGACCTCACCCAACGTTAAAGGAAGAAGTTCTCTAGAAGGGTTGGGTCTCTGTCTTGGACCTGAGGACGTAACGTCCATCTAAGAAATGACCACCTCCTAAGACTCTGTGACCCCTTCGTTATGTAAAATCCTAAATTTTATCGAGTCGAACTCATAGTAGTGGAGGTGGACGAAACAAGCATCATTACGAAGGATTACAGGTGAACTGAAGTGTGAGGTCCTACAGATCGAGATCCACTAACTGGTGTAGTAGCTCCAATAGTCCCAGTAATTCTGGAAGAATATATCAATAACACACATAAGATCGAAGGAGAAGAATTATAGAAGACGAAGACAATCCAGGAACGGTAAAGACAGCAAATAACACGGGTTTAAACGTACTTTACAAGCGAAACGTAGAGGTTAACATTGCTTCTTTAGAGATCAGACGAAATAAATAAATAAATAAATTAAGGAATCCTAAAAGATGTAATTTAAGTGTATTGAACGTTGACTCTGTCAAAATTGGGAAGGAAAGATTAGTCTCCCGTAAAATAAAGAAAAAGACGAAAATAACTTGACAGAACTTAAAGGTCATACTATAAATTTTTTTTGTTACTACTCTTACCTGTATACACAGACCAAGGGTCATAATTACTCCTATGTAGGTTAGTCAGTAACAATAATAAAATTTACTACGATAAAACATATACGAAAAATAGTTCGACCTCCTTGCGAGAACATAATAACAGACGATTCTTAAAAATGGAACTCACCTATAATTTAAGACAATTTGTAAAAAAAAAACGGAGTCAACTATACTTACACTACACTTATACTAAAAAAAGAATAAATCGGACAATGACACCACGTCAAGAGAGTAAGTTGTAAGTTGGTTTCTGCATCACTTTCTATATTGTAGTCTTTAGTACAGAATACCCAAAAAAGGGATAAAACGAAGTAAGTAAGTTACTTTAATATAAGTAAAATAAAAAGTTAGTACAAGAGTCGTAACTTCATCGTTAATTTGTACTGGAGAAAAAGTTAATGAATTAACATCGTTATACAATTCTCGATTTTGTCTTTATGTATACTCTTCGATAGTATCTTCAAAGAATTTAAGTCACGGTTCCTTGAAAAATGTATTCTTCGTAGTCATTCAAACAATTTTTAACGACTAAGTACTGGTGGTCCCGACATTTAGTATTAGAGAGTCTCAATCCTTAGTCTTACAAATAATTTTTATGATTCACTTGACACTTTATGTCTCCTCTATTGTTCATAATAAAGAACCATCACCCTCTTCAACCTTTACTCACTATTATTTCTTATTTGAACTCCTACTGAAATGGACCGACTCTTTTTTTTTCACTCACACTAGTAAGGACATATCTTCTTTGTTGTAAACCATTCTGTATGTCCGTACTTGTACGTTCCATATAAACTTTTAAGATTAATTTATGGGTCCCCTCTGTGACCATTGAGTAAAATATTTACTCCTTCAAGTCTTTGTTATATGGGTTACTCAAGTCAAGTCAGTGAGTCAGCACAGGCTGAGAAACGTTGGGATACTTGACGTCTTGTGGTCCGGAAGGACAGGTAGTGGTTGAGGGTCTCAGGTGTGTTTGGGTACGGGTAGGTCAGCCACTACGGTAGTTTGATAGAGTAGAAGACAACAGGGGAAGAGGAGGATGGGAGTTAGAAAGGGGCGTAGTCCCAGAAAAGGTTACTCAGTCGAGAGGTGTAGTCCACCGGTTTCATAACCTCAAAGTCTAAGTTGTAGTCAGGAAGGTTAGTTGTGAGTGCTGACTAGAGGAAATCCTACCTGACCGACCTAGAGGAACGTCAGGTTCCCTGAGAGTTCTCAGAAGACGTTGTGGTGTCAAGTTTTCGTAGTTAAGAAGCCAAGAGTCGAAAGAAATATCAGGTTGAGAGTGTAGGTATGNTTTCATAACCTCAAAGTCTAA
Source organism: Capra ibex (assembly GCA_006410555.1). NCBI lineage: Eukaryota > Metazoa > Chordata > Mammalia > Artiodactyla > Bovidae > Capra > Capra ibex. The sequence continues at coordinate 54,637,611 of SJYO01033645.1, forward strand.
GTTGTAGTCAGGAAGGTTAGTTGTGAGTGCTGACTAGAGGAAATCCTACCTGACCGACCTAGAGGAACGTCAGGTTCCCTGAGAGTTCTCAGAAGACGTTGTGGTGTCAAGTTTTCGTAGTTAAGAAGCCAAGAGTCGAAAGAAATGTCAGGTTGAGAGTGTAGGTATGTGCTGGTGACCTTTTTGGTATCGGAACTGATCTGTCTGGAATCAGCCGTTTCATTACAGAGACGAAAAGTTATACGACAGATCTAACCAGTATTGAAAGGAAGGTCCCTCATGTGTAGAAAATTAAAGTACCGACGTTAGTGGTAGACGTCACTAAAACCTCGGGTCTTTTTATATCAGTCGGTGACAAAGGTGACAATGGGGTAGATGGACGGTACTTCACTACCCTGGTCTACGGTACTAGAAGCAAAAGACTTACAACTCGAAATTCGGTTGAAAAAGTGAGAGGAGAAAGTGAAAGTAGTTCTCCGAGAAATCAAGAAGAAGTGAAAGACGGTATTTCCACGACAGTAGACGTATAGACTCCGATAACTATAAAGAGCGCCGTTAGAACTAAGGTCGAACATAAAGGAAGTCGAGTCGCAAAGAGTACTACATGAAACGAATCTTCAATTTATTCGTCCCACTGTTATATGTCGGAACTGTATGAGGAAAAGGGTAAACCTTGGTCAGACAACAAGGTACAGGTCAAGATTAACGACGAAGGACTGGACGTATATCCAAAGAGTTCTCCGTCAAGTGTACCAGACCATACGGGTATATGGGTTATCATTTTCATTTAAGTGTACTGATCAATACTCACGTGATCTTTATTTTGGTGAAGAATTTTAATTGATCACGATGTCAGAGAGGTTTATAAATATCTTGACATCACAAACTCGAAGTCATAGTAAAAGTTTTTGTGAGATGTTAAGACGTTTACTAACTGTATTTTACGTCACTAAGAAATCCATGACGTTTAACAGCTTACTGTTTCTGTGTAACTTGATGAATTGTAAATAAAAAATGTCGGAGTAATACATGGACTACACTTTACCCTTCGACAATAAAGTGAGATTTTGATCGAACTTTTGTAGAGTCGATCGTACACGGTGATGTTCAGATTCTTCGGACCGTTTCAGAAGTATTATAGTTTATCTGTTTATCAAATTCCTTCAAAAGATCGGTTTTCATTCTGTCGTAGAACCGTAAAGAAGTTTCAAGAAAGGAGTTTTCGTAATAAAGGAATAAAGAAAAATAATATATAGACGGTTCCACAAAAGTAATCAAAGGTGAAGACTGTTCGGATTCCTGTCGACCCTGGGACGACCGAACTTCGACTACGTCTCTGTAAAAGTGTCTCACAGTAGACACATGGTGTCACGACATTTAGAGTCGTAAAGTACTAGGGAGGAGGGACTTAAGAGTTACTCGTGTCTCCCGTCGTCTTTCGTGAGGACCACCCCACTATGTAAACTTCAAGAAACACTCTTCTTCGTCGATATCCTTCCCCTTTATTTTCGACGGTTACACATTAATATCGGGGTCTTGTCCTTGAACAGGTTTTGTACCCTAATAGTGAGAAGAAAGAGATTGTGCATCAACGTCACTAACCCCCGAACCGTATCATGTTCCGACCGTAGTCTAATGAGTGACCCTATTAGTTCCCTCTTAGTTGTGAAGGTTACTCCGAGATTAAATGTATTATAGAATCAAAAGTGGAAGTAAAGAAAGGACTCAAGATGGTCAAACGTAATGTAAAGTAGAGGAAGATACCATAATAGCGTAAATGGAAAAAAACCTTTATAGTAATAAAAGAAACTAAAATAGTTTCAGCACAGAATTTTATACGTAAACATTAGGGAACATACTAAGTATGTCATTCATAATAAACTCTCTGAAAACAATATTTACTCACGGATTCGATCAAAGAAATACTAATGAGTAAAACTTTGTCCTAGAGGAAAAATCAGGACGACTAAAGACATTTCATAAAGTCCACTACCCCACGTCCTCACTTTATCCAGTGATATTGTCTCGAGATTACGTCCTGTATTAACACTAATTCTATGAGTCCCGATTTGAAGCCTCTGTAAAGAAAGTACCAACGTGGGAACACTCAGTGAAAAGAAATAATACTAATGATGTCAGAATGACTTATTTCTACAAAACGTTTGAATCGACAAACTTCTCAAATGACCAAACGATTAAATATTATATCATTGTCTACGATTCGATAGAATAAGTCATTTTACTTTTTATATAAAATAGACTTTCATGTCTTAGTTCATATCAATGAAAGTTTTACGAGTTTATAAATATCACTAATAATTTAAAGACGTACAGTCTATATAAACGTAAGTAGATAAAAACAGTTAAATTGTTTATGAATAAATTCTAAGTGATTTTAATTCGTCCTATATTTTAAATAACAGTACCCTTACCTCCTAAGTAAACTGATATTTATCTTTGAAACAGTGTACACATTTAATCGACTTTTTATCTTTATTTTATATAAAGTCGAAAAAATCGAAAATTGTGAAAGAAGTTTATTTTCGTTGAGTCGAACTTCGGTCAAAAAAAAAATAATACTTTCGAAATAATTAATCTCTCATGTATCATCCATTTGAAAAAAGTGTAAAGTAAAGTTTCTCCGTATTTGATTAGTGTCTATATTCTTAAAAAAATTTCTAGTAAAAACTCATTTTAAGATTTTATAAACTTTTATTTAACTTATGGACCTGATTTGGTCCCGTAAGAAAATCTCTGTTTCATAGAAACCTTTTTTTTCTTTTGTTAACGGTTTTACGTGTATTCTACATTACCTTTTCAATTTGTTTATTAAAGAAACATTTATTTAACTATTTGGTGACCTTCTTTTTCCCTTCGTGATCTGGGTTCAACATATAAGATTACCATATTTTTGTTTATATTAAAATCGTTTTTCTACGTTATCAAGTGGATTTCTTATATTACACTGATTGAGTTTTTTCATTCGGTGTATAACATAAATGATTATCTAACGATTTTAAGTTGTATAAATATTTAGTTTCCCCTGATATTAACGTATAACCTCCCAACTTTACAATTATAAACCTTGTAAGTTATAATTATATACTACGATGAAAATTATTATATTCGTTAATAAAAGTAACAGTTATAAAAAGTACATATTTATATATATAAAAACGTCTACTATATGAAATTTTTAAAAAGTCACTTATAGTACAAACAATTTATAATTCACTCTAAACGTAATCCATGAGTCTTATCTCTTCTTCCTTAGGTTTTACCACCAATCTCCTTCTTTTCGGGTACTTTTCTCTGTTTCCTTCTTTTTCGGGTGTTTTGGAATTCCAGTTCTCACTTTTGGAGGTCTCCCTTTTTGTCCTGGTTGTACGGGGGAGGGGACTAACCAGACACTATGTTCGGGTCGAACCGTACCCCGTCTTGGTTAGTCCAAGGTCCCTGGTCCCTGGTGATTTCCCTTTCTTGTTTCTAGTATTTTTCCTTTTGGACTTTTCCCTTTTGGACGTCTTCTTCCACCCCCAGTGAGGATTTCCCAACTAGTCGAGAATGTAGAGTCCTCAGATAGTGAGGTAGTGAACAAATTATTTAGGAAGGACGTACTCGAAAGTACCTGACAACCAAATTTAAAAGTACTGATGTTCTGTTCCTTAATCCTTCTTTGGTTAGTCTGTATTCATACGACTCACTTTTACAAGTTACGTCTAGGTCATTTCAGATTCGTCTCTTTTTTTTTCCCCCCCCATGTGACCTTCCTCTACAGCATGAAAACAGCTGTCAGTTATCAAAAAATCAGTCGTCTCTCTTTCCTTTTTCAAGGACCTCTCCTTCATATTAGTAGATAAATAGTCTCTACTTCCTCACTATAGAAATTACTTTGTTTTTATTTTATAAACCGGATCCTTAAAATTTCGAAGTGGAGTAATTCCATCCACTAAATAAAGGTTAAAACTTAAAACTGGATAAAAACCTGGGACTGAGGATAGATTTCACACTGAGCTTGAGACGTAAGATGTCTCGGGGTATTTTAAATGTGTGGTATTTGTCATACGGAGATCGAGATTAGTAACTAAAATGGTAGGTTAATCAGATTTTTGGAATCCGTTACCCCGAAACCAGGATAGACATTCTTAAAAATGAACGTATGAATAAACCCCCGAGGTAAGTTACAAAGACCAAATGTCAAAAGGTAAAGATTATAATTATAAAAATTTCACGTAAATAGGTATGAATTTTACCAGGGTTAGTAAAGATTACATCCTCACACACACACACACACACACACACACACACGACCGATCCTCCGCCAGAATGTACGTATACCAAATATTAGGTCATCTGTCTTCTACATAATGGATTTTATATAATTTACGTTTTCGACATTTACTTTTTACATCTCTAATACTTTAAATTTAATAAACCTCCCACGGTAAAAGTACGTGTTCAGAATAAAGTCGTGGTCGGTTATACGAATAACGTACTCAGGAAGTCTCGTTTTTTACGTGACTCTTCGGTACCACCCGATCTGTCATTATAATCCGTAAGAAAATAAACTAACAAATTATTTAACGACAAGTTTCGACTACCATCAAAATACACTTTTCTGTTCGTATCTATACTAAGGTTTAGAGATCATCTAAAAGGACAATTCTTTATGAACCCAATATTAAACATGTCCTACTACTATTTTGTAAATATTACGTTGGTACAACAAGGAAAAGAAGTAATTAAATATATTTAGATATTAATACAAGTTTTTATTAGAGGAGATACTTAAGACAAATTACTTTAAGTTTAAAATACTTATAACACTTCATTTAACGATTCGATGTCTAGATGGTAAGTAAAAGAGGAGATTGTTACTACATCAGGTCCTTTCTTTCGTTCATTTCGATCAGTTTGAATAATTATATTACGATTACAATTACTATTTGGAAGATCTTTAGTTTGATTACTATAAATGATGACCTTCTAAGGGATACTTATCTTACGAAATCCTTCTACATGGATGTTATAGGTCGTTGCAAATATCATTTGTTCAGATGTCAGTTACCTAAAGGTCACTTACCGAAAGTGGATAAGATACATTTATAGACTCACATTTTACCTCTACGAATTATTAGTTTTGTCTAAATAAAAAATAAACAGTGATTACATGGACTTATGTTATTAATCCCCTAAAGGATAAGTTACACTCATTCTCTGTAGGTTTCATCGTTCCTGACAACTGAACTGTTAGGGACTTCAGAGAGTCGACATAAATAAGGAGTCCCAATAGAATCATTCCAGAATCATTCTAGTGACTGAACACACTCACACTAAGGTCAGAAACATAAATTTAGGTAACGACAATCTTTGAATAAAAGTTTACACGAATTTTCACTATATACTTTATTTATGAGGATTTCTCCGAAAATCCTTAAGGACAACCGAGTTTGCCATTTCCGTTACTCCCTCTGGACCCAAACTAGGGACCCAACCCTTCTAGGGGTCCTCCTCCCGTACCGTTGCGTGAGGTCATAAGAACGGATCTCTTAAGGTACCTGACTGCTCGGACCGTTCTATATCAGGTACCCCAGTGTTTTCGTTCTTATGCTGACTCACTGATTGTGTGTGTGCTTCTTCGAAAGTCGTAAGTCGACTTTTTCTACATAGAAACACGATTAACACAAATCAAAGGAGACCTTTTAAACATCATAACATATTACCGGAAAGGACACTCAAAGAGAAGGTAAAACTATTATAGGTAAAGTAAAGTGTGAAGAAAAATAGATTACAATGTAACCAAACCCGTAAACAACTTAATTTAAAAAATAATAATAATATTGACTTCGAAACTATATCTTCATAAAAAAAGGGAATAAAACCCAGAGATTTTTAAGTAATTGCACACACTTTCAGTTCTAACTTCAACTTTCTGTATGACCTTTGGACTCTGATAATTTCACCTAATAAATTTGTTTTTCTTTCTAAACCCCTCGGGTCGTCAAAAAGACATTCGAGACAAATCATTAATCTTAATGTTATTCAATTTTATTTCGGAGTCAAACGAAGAACTCACCTTCTACCATAGATACGCCCCTGAAACATTATTACTTCGGTATATAATACGAGTACAATCCGTTCTGAGTGTTTTTACTTGAACAGTTATAAGAGGTACAACTAAACAGTTGAGTCACGTTAAGGTTAATTTTAGAATCTTCTCAATAAACTTTTTATTCTATTTGATTAAACTTGAGTATACTTTTTGTTTTCCAGTTCTTGATCGGTCTATTGAAAGTTTCCTTGTCTTTTACCCCCTAGAAGAGAATAATTTACAGTTTTTTTTAAAAAAGTATTGTACTTCTATTTAATTTATGTATAATTTTTCATATTGTTCTATGTCTTTGGATCTCTAAATTACATATCACTTTCACACTAAGGTCTAATGTTTTTCTTTTCCCCTAATATTTATTACCAAAGGTCCTGTTAAATACTAGTTATACAACACACCTAGTGTTGTTTGACACCTTTTAATAATTTCTCTAGCCTTATCGTCTGGTAGAATTGAAGGAGAACTCTTTGAACGTACGTCCAATTCTCAATTGTGAATCTTCGCCTGTAACTTGTTACCTGACTAAGTTTTAACCCTTTCCTCATGTAGTTCTGACATATAGTAGTAGGCCGAATAAATTGAATATACGTCTCAAGTACGTTTTACGGTCCGACCTACTTCATGTTCGACCGTGTTCGTGTTCTAGCGGTCTTCTTTAAAGTTATTGGAGTCTATACGTCTACTGTGGTGGGAAGACCGTCTTTCACTTCTTCTTGATTTCTCGGAGAACTACTTACACTTTCTCCTTCTCACTTTTTCGACCGAATTTTGAGTTGTAAGTTTTTCACTTCCAGTACAGTAGGTCAAGGTAATGAAGTACCGTTTATCTACCCCTTTGTTACCTTTGTCACTCTCTGCAAGAAAAGAACCCGAGGTTTTTGTGACGTCTGCCACTGACGTCGGTACTTTAATTTTCTATGAACGAGGAACCTTCTTTTCGATACTGTTTGGATCTGTCGTATAATTTATCGTTTCTGTAATGAAACGGTTGTTTTCAGGTAAATCAGTTTCGATTCGAAAAGGTCATCAGTACATACGTACACTCTCAACCCGGTATTTCTTCAGACTCGTGACTTCTTGACTCCGAAAGCTTAACACCACAGTCTTCTGAGAACTCTCAAGGAATCTGTCGTTCCTCTAGTTTGGTCAGTTACGATTTCCTTTAGTTGGGATTTATAAGTGACCTTCCTAACTACGACTTCGACTTTGAGGTTATGAAACCGGTGGACTACGTTTCTCGACTGAGTAACCTTTTCTTTGACTACGATCCTTCCTAACTTCCGTCCTCCTTAGTCTCTTGTTCTACAAACCTACCGTAGTGGTTAAGTTGCCTGTACTCAAACTAGTTAGAGACCCTCTACCACTTCCTGTCCTTTCGGACCGTACGACGTCCAGTATCCTAGAATTTCTGTTCTAACTCATTGACTTGTTGTTGTTCTTGTTAATCTAGAGTAATAACTTTTTTTCAGTATAAATATAGTACGGTACGTTTATTAAGTTAAAGTGTACCTTGTTTCTATATTTTTCGTTTACTGTTTCTTTAATTTTCTATGGTCTTTTCTTTCAGAGAGTCACAAAGGTAACAAAGGGGTAGATAAACGGAACTTCATTGCCTTGACCTACGGTACTGAAAGTGAAAAACTTACAACTCAAAATTCGGTCGAAGAAGTGAGAAGGAGAAAGTGGAAGTAGTTCTCCGAAAAATCAAGAAGAAGTGAAAGACGGTCTTCCCACCACAGTAGACGTATAGACTCGAAACGTTTTCGTTTCTGTATCTTTCGTTTACGAAAACAAGAGTAGTTTCCTATTTTACCGGTATTATTTTTACTACCTTTTATAGTCCCCAACCGTTTTTACACTTCTTTAAGTTTGGGAGTTTAAGAGTATAAACGACCACGTTATTTCATCATACTTTGTATTTTAACTACGTCGACTAAATCCTTTATCAGAATCGTCAGGGAGTCTTAAATTTGTATATACATGGTGTACTAGTTCTTTAAGGTGAGAACCCATATGTATATGTTCATTCAACTTTTATATGTAGGTGTGTTTATGAACGTGTACTTGTCAGTATCTTAATAATATATATTATTGGTTTTTTCAGTGTTAATAGATAGTCGACTACTTACCCGTTTGTGTTCACCGAATAGGAATTTTACATTATAATCAGTAGGTATTTTTTCTTAACTTAAACAGTATATATCGAAAATAATACAACTCCATACAAGGAAGATAAGGACGAAAGACCTCTCAAAAATAGTATTTACCTACAACTTAAAACAGTTTCCGGAAGAGACGTAGATAACTCTATTAGTATACCAAAAATAAAAAGTTAAACAATTACACCACTTTTTTTTTCTTTATACCTTTTCTTTTTTTTATTATTTAAGTGTCAATTAAACATTTTTTTTTTTTTTCTTAACTTATGACNAACAATTACACCACTTTTTTTTTTCTTTATACCTTTTCTTTTTTTTTATTATTTAAGTGTCAATTAAACATTTTTTTTTTTTTTTCTTAACTTATGACTATGTACGATGTTATACCTAATTAAGGTTTTTGTACGATTTACCTTTTTTTTTTCTGTGTTCTCGAAGTAAATAACATAATAGGGTAAATATACTTTGCAAGTCTTATTCGTTTAAGTGTCTCTCTCTTTCACATGACACTTACAATTACCCATACCGGTGGGAAAACTCTCACTAATTCTACAAGATTACCCGAAGAGACCACCGAGTGTGTCATTTCTTAGGTGGACTTTGTGCCCACTTACTGGACCCAAGTAAGGAACCTAACCCTTCTAATCGACCTATTCCCGTACCACTGGGTGAAGTCATAAGAATGGACCTCTTAGGGGTACCTGTCTCTTCGGACCACCCGATGTCAGGTACCTCAGTGTTTCTCAGTCTGTGTTGACTCACTGATTCGTAATTCGTTTTTTTTTTTCTTTTCAAGATTTTTATCTTTCACCAGTACTAACACCAAGTTATGACACTTCCAAGTTATAATATACGAAAGAACTGTAGACTTTACTTCCCCTGAAACACTCAGATCAGTGACTTGACATTCGGTAGGAGGTGTTGGATGAGAACACTTATTCCAGGGGATAGGTATGTTGTGGGTAGTAGTGTCTGTGTTCCGTTTTATGAAGTATATGAACTGATCGTCCAACGTCAAGGAACCGTCAGACACCTTAATAAATTTTTTTTTTTTTTAGAAAGACACCTTTGGTTCCTAGTAAGATGGGAGGACTAAACCGTTTCGAACGGAGAGTGTCAGGGACGAGGAAGAGACACAAAGACTCGTGTTAAAGAAGCACTGGGTTACACCGTATGATACAGGAGGGGGAACCTCAAGCTCATACACTCTAATTATTTGACTATAGTCAAAGTAGACGAATCAAAGTCCACAGTACACAAACCGTTAGAGGTATAGAGTTCCGACTTTGATAGAGATAGTGGGTTCCCTACTTCTCGGTCGTTAGTTTTATACCAACATACGAAAACACTTATATGATATATTTTGATAACGTGTGAGATTTTATTATTTAAAATACCATTCATTTAATATTGAGTACAAAATTTTTTAATTACTTTAGAAGTATTGTGTGTTGTAATACAATATATGTCCGGTACATTGTTTCAAGATGTTTAGTTATTCGTTTTGAGGTTGTCAGGTCATATTCTGTAAAGTGTATTCCCCTTTTTTTTTTTTTGTATTTATTTTACGTTATCGGGTATTTGTCCAACTTTGATCATTCACTAGTTCTCTTATGTTTAATTCCGTTTGACTTTACTTTATGTCCATGAGTCAATTAGACTTTAATTCCTATAGTCACTAACGGTTGACAACCGTTTTAGACTTGATGTTATCGATAATGGATGTTAAATATCTTCCTTTGTACCACGTTGTTAGCCCTTGTTTACACGTATCTGACTTCAATAAACCACATTTGTATTAGCGTCAAAAGTGTAACAACTTTAAAAGTCAAACTATAACTTTATATAAGATTCTATTTACACCAATACAATATATAGTAAAATAACGTGTAAAGAAAATACAAAAAAAGGATTACTGAATAATGAATGACAAGTAAAATATAAATAAAATCTGAAACCTTTACTCCAATCTATTTTCCTTTAAGTTCATTAAAAGAATAAGATCAAGTTTTACTTAACATTTCGTCGTCTCTGTTGAGTTTTGTAGTTGTGGAAACCGTGTCCTTGACGATTGTTTACATGTCACGTCACCATCAAGTTCTTCAAAACACTTCCTCTGTTCTCGGAACTTCAACACCCCGTATCAGTTGGTAGTCTTCAACGGTTACTGTTTGACTCTCGGTAACAACTTCAACTAGGAGAACGTTGATCTACTTTTCAACGACTTCTTGAGTTGCAGTTGGTAAGATCAATAAACTTCGTTTGATCTTTCCACTTTTTCGAGTTATTCACTCACGGAATACTTCACTTTCACTTTCAGTGAGTCAGCACAGGTTGAAGAACGGTGGAATATCTGATATGTCAGGTACCTTAAGAAGTCCGGTCTTATGACCTCACCAATCGACAAGGGAAGAGATCCCTTAGAAAGGTTGGGTCCCTAGTTTGGGTCCAGAGGGTGTAACGTCCATCTAAGAAATAGTCGACTCGGTGGTCCCTTCGGGGTTTCGACTGGTGTATAGTTTTTTTAACAGTGAAACTTCTCAGTAGAAGAGAATAAGATGAGTTGTTGTTACTTAGTAAAAAACTAACCTAACACTGTACGTTGTTTTTCACCTGACATATGATAGTGGTCGGTACTGTTCAAGTCACCAACCTGTCTCTTCTTTGAGGTTTCGAGAAGGTTTTGGTTTGGACATGGTTTTTTTCCTGAACTATTGACAAACCACCGGACGACGAGTAGACTGGACGATGTCGAATAGGACCTCTTTGGTAATGTAGACTCTTCATACGAGTCGTTTAGTTACTCTACGTGGTTTTTAACGTTGCGAAAGTAGGTCCTAACCGGTTATCTTTCCCGGCTTAAGAAGAGGTGTTATTACGGACTGGTGTGTAGTGTCTTGGTTACAACGTTTTCAACTTACTTAACCCGATGTGTCAAAACGGTGAAGGTGGTATAAGTGGACTGGAGAGTGTTTGACTGATGTTGAAGAAATTCGTAGAACTACTGAAAAACGTCCCTTTTGTGAAGGTGTTAGTAGTCCTCCATCTTTCACAAAAGACTCTTAAGTAACTTAGGACTTCGTACCTGAATACGATGTACTTATTCGTTTAAATCAAGAGTAACCATTTTTACACAACTAAATCTAAATATTTCTATACAAATTCGGATTAATATTATTAAATTTTAAGTGTTAGACTTTGGTGTCAATATAAAAGTGGTTGGAATTATATTAACGTATTTAGTCGATTTGGTATTAATTCCTTTTGGTACGAATACACGTATATGATCTTACACGTATCGTCTAACATTCTAATTATTATTATTTCTCCTTTTGGTTTTCACTTCTGTTAGTTATGTATCAAGTGAGTATGGTATATCGTAGTGTGTTCTCCATTTTAACTACTTCGTTACAATGTGTATCCTTCTCTTTTGTATGTGTATTCTAAGTCACAACAGTTATTTTTTGTCTATCTAGCTTACGATTCAGGTACCTACGTACAAAACAAAATGTTGGATACATTCATTTTTATAAAAGAGACCATACGGATGGTTCGAGGAGACAGGTACGCTAAGAGATCCGTTCTTATGACCTCAACCAACGGTAAAGGAAGAGGTCCCCTAGAAGGGCTTGGGTCCCTAGTTTGGGTCCAAAGGACGTAACCTCCGTCTGCGAAATTGGAGACTCTAGGGTCCCTTCGGGTCCATTTTTATAAAAGAAACCAAATATAGTTTAATTTATTAATAAGGATTTTGGCTCTCTTTTTTTTACTTCCGTGACTCATATATATTGAACTCTTTAAAACGAACTCTTGTTTTATTTATATTGAACTCTTTAACTGAACTCTTTTATTTACTTGTAATAAACCCTTCATCGTAACTGAAACACGACACGACACGACACGACATGAATCAACGGATCAGTACAGGTTGAAAAACGTTGGAGTACCTGACATCGGGTTGTCCGAGGAGACATGTACCCCTAAGAGGTCCGTTCTTATGACCTCACCCAACGGTAAGGGAGGAGGTCCCCTAGCTTTGGTCCAGAGAGTGTAACGTCCATCTAAGAAATAGTACACTCGGTGGTCCCTTCGGGTGTCATGATACACACCGTATCTGTTGATCGTCTTTCGGAGATATATTTTGTCCCTTAGGTCGGACCGTGAGATACTGTTTGATCTCCCCACCCTACCCTCCTCTCTCCCTCCGAGATCTCCTTCCCCTATATTAATACTGAATAAACAAAACAACATACTGTCTTTGGTTGTGTTTTAACATTTCGTTAATAGAAGATGAAATTTTTATTATAAAAATTAGGTGTAAAAATTTTCTACTATTTGTAATGATGTACAATATGAGACTAACTTTATTACATTGTCCTTCTTTTTTGACTACTACGTCCTCTCTTTCTATGATTAATCATTCACCGTAAAAAAAAAGTCATCCCATCTTACTTATCCTCATCAAGTATCTTTGTTCTTATAATATAGGTAACTTTAATTTTCCTTTTATACCACATTACTGATTTCGTCTATGATTTCGTCCTACCTTCGGACCTCCAACAGAAGACTAACAAAGATAAGATAGACGTTTTAGCTTTCGTTTCAGTGGTCGTCTATATTTCGGTTACGTTCCTTTACCCCATTAAAAATCCTTTTGTTAACATACCTTCTTAACAGATTCTGACCTCCTATCATTGACAGATCCCTTTAATTTCGTGAATCGGGATTCCGTTGTAAAAAAAAAAAAATTCTCTAAACAGTCGTATTGACACCCCTAGAAAAGTCGGACAAACTAGTATTAGGTTTGAGTTTCATGGTTCCATAAATAAGAGTAGGGTGGGGGGGTGGGGGTGAGAGACCCCTTTTAAAGTTACAAAATGATTTTTTTTGTCTACGTGGTAGATAATTGGTCGAGTAAGGTCAGGTTATGGTCGACCAGTTTGTGAATACTATGTGTGTGACCCCAGACATCTACCTCTCTAAATTTCTACTATTATCTACGGATCTAAATAGGAAAGTTTACTTACTCTAATGTTGCCACTTATTTCCCACCTGTCTATATTTTTTCTTTGTACATACGTTAATAAAAGTATATCAGATAAAGCCTGATGACAACAAGGGCAAACACCCTTAAATAGATATCGTTTCAGGGAAGACTGTTAAAATCCTTCGTGTTCCATACAAATTATTCACTAATACTTGTTAGAAAAATCTAAAACACACCGTAACGGTGAATACGAGAGAAGAGTACGGAGTGAAGTCAAAGATCCCCAAGGGGACGTAAATGATCCATCATTCTCTCAACAAACCCCGGAACAACGATACAAAATGATCTAGGTGTTCTATTGAGAAAAATGTCGAATTATACGAACCGCGTAACCGACGGCTTTGAGACCATATGACTCAATGTTACACTTTTTATTACAAAGAGGAGTGAAAATAATATGGTACGATTCTGACATTTATTTTGGTACGATGTACCCAGAATTTATCAAAAATCACTTTGTCTTGAAAGTGAAAATAAATTTAAGGGTCAGGTTGAGAGAAATTTCGTCACTCTAAGTCGTATTTAAGATTAATACGACCCCTACCTTTACTCTGATTAAACTCTTCTTGTAGTGTACGACACAGGTCTTACTGGGAATAGAGTGTGATTGTTTTAGATAATGACAGTATGAACTTTACGAATTACAAGAAGGACACCTTTTTTAAAAGAGTACCTCCAACTGGATCTGATAAAGATAAGATGACACCCATGTTGAATTCAGGTCCGATTTAGAAGTCGTTTTGTTCCAAAGCAGAAACTAAACAGTGTTAACTAAGAACCATAAAGTAAGACATTATAACTAGAACTACGACGTCGTGAATGACATCATCGGTCTCTTCTATATAAGTCAGAAGGTGACGGAAACGATAGCAAGACCGTGGGAGGGATAAAAAGTCTCTACAGACTGAAATCAGACCATTTGTCTTAATGACTTTATTTACCGTTATGACCCCTTTTAAATTTACACAACCTTCCAGTGACAGTGTAGGATCGGTAAATAGACAGACGAGTGTAAAACTATAAAGTTTGGATAAGTGAATTCCGAAGATTCAGTTCATTCCTTTTTGTACTTGTTAATTTCTCGTTTTGTCAGATGACCCACTTCACCTCCTATGTTTCTATTAATACAACATCAGGGACTTGTGTCGTCTAGCGTTCGATTACTACTTACTTTAATACATTGTTTATTGAACCTCTCCTCAGGGGATCAAAGTGGCCTGTTGGGTTGAAGACAAAGATTCTTGAAACCCCCTTTCGTATAAAGAGTAGACCCTATAAAAAGAAAATTTTACGAGAAAAAGTGCAGTTCTTTAATTGTAAAAGGAAAACCACAAAACCGTTACTGACTTAATTTCGGTCCAATTATAAAAAAAAAAAAAGGAAGATTTAACAATCCCCGGTGTCTGGTCTCCTTCTACCTCGCGAAGAGAATGTCACACTAAAACTAGTACCGGAAAAAGTCTCGTGAACTTGACCCTAATCAGAGACCTAACCGCGGGAATTTGAACGGGCAGGTAGTGTCTCTCTCGACCGGAAGTCTCTGCTACCGGAAACCAGGGTTCTCCTCGGACGTTAAGTAGTGGTCGGAAGGGTCAAACATCGTAGGTACCCTTAGGTTTTCTCATTCCTCGACTTGTCTTGGACGACAAACTTACCCCCTTGGACGTACGTCCCCAGGAAAACACGGACGGGAGGGAGAAAGATACCTACGTTGACACTCGTACTGAGAGTGTTTCTCTTGACACCCAGACACGGGGTACGGTCCTTCACAAGGTACACATTTACGACCGTACCGGTCGAAACGACGAAGGGAGTCAGTAAAGATGGACCAACACTACCGGTACACTACCTACTCGTGGAGTGTCGAAGGTCCTGAGGTCCTAATTGTAACAAACGTACACGAGAATACGATGGACCGTATACGGAACGATATGTTTCAATAATAATTGGGTGTAAACAAAAGTTGTAAACAGTACGTCTAAAGTACTGGACATTTCCGACAGAGAGATTACAGGGTTGACTCTCTACTATTAAACAATCAACGGAACTTTATCACTTATCTAAAGGGAGACCAGGGATTTTTTTAAAGGAATTTCGTGGTTAATGAAAGGAGACGGGACGGGAGAGGTTTTTTGATTAATTTTTTTTTTTTTTTCTCATTCGGTATAGAACACGGGTTGAGGACACAAAGACTATGTACATTGACGGTTCCCGAATGTTTGTTAAAATAAATTTCTTAACTTAAGATATAAGTCTAATAATTTCCAATGAGAGTTACACCCTGACTCGTATTTCGAAACTTACCTGAACTAACTGTAGTCAATTCTATCATAGAACCTTTCCTTCCTGGACATTCCCCTCGTCTCCTATTCCCTCCCCCGTCTATAAGTACCACTCTCTGTCCCACGATCTCACTACCTCCACATGGACATAGGACCCGTTGATTCATCTTTTCACCCTCGTTTACCCTGTCTAAACTCTTTTATTTTAATTACAGTACCAACTAGACCACCGATGTCTCTTCGTTCAATTTTCCGATTCAACTTCCCGTTCGAAGATAGTAGATATTCTTCGCCATACTCTGTTCCCGTGAACAAAAGACTTCCTAAACATTTTTCTTATTTCAGAGGAAATTTTTTTGATAGATTTAAGGGGTCTATATATTTCTAATGAATTATGTAATACTAAAGAGATAAGATACGTTAATATAGTTACCACCATTTTCTTTTACAAGTGTCATACAAATCAACATTCGGTCACTATTTTGGTACATAACATTTCGGTTAAATTTTTTATATATAGACAAGACAGGTCATTTTTACCCTTCATGCAACTTTTTTTTAATTATTGAACCCTTTCGTCTGACTTTATACGGTCTTCGTGTCTGGTTTACATTGACGTTTTATCACAAGTCAAGTCAAGTCAAGTCAGCGAGTCGGTACAGGTTGAGAGACACTGGGGTACTTGACGTTTTGTGGTCCGGAGGGACCGGTAGTGGTTGAGGGTCTCAAATGGGTTCGGGTACAGGTAGGTCAGCCACTACAGTAGGTTGGTAGAGTAGGAGACAACAGGCGAAGAAGAGGACGAGAGTTAGAAAGGGTAATAGTTCCAGAAGAGTTTACTCAGTCGAGAAGTGTAGTCCACCGGTTCATAACCTCAAAGTCGAAGTTGTAGTCAGGAAGGTTACTTGTGGGTCCTGACTAGAGGAAATTCTACCTGACCAACCTGAGGAATCCTATCTGAGGAAATCCTATAGGAACGTCAGGTTCCCTTAGAGTTCTCAGAAGAGGTTGTGGTCTCAAGTTTTCGTAGTTGAAAAGTCGAGAGTCGAAAGAAATATCTTTTGAGAGTGTAGGTATGGACTGGTGACCTTTTTGGTATCGGAACTGATCTGCCTGGAAACAACCGTTTCATTACAGAGACAAAAACTTGTACGACATATCCAATCAGTATTGAAAGGAAGGTTCCTCGTTCAGAGAAAATTAAAGTACCGACGTTAGTTGTAGACGTTACTAAAACCTCGGGTCTTTTTATTTCAGTCGATGACAAAGGAGTAGATAAACGGTGCTTCACTACCCTGGTCTACGGTACTAAATCAAAAGACTTACAACTCGAAATTCGGTTGAAAAGTGAGAGGAGAAAGTGAAAGTAGTTCTCCAAGAAATCAAGAAGAAGTGAAAGACGGTATTCCCACCACAGTGGATGTATAGACTCCAATAACTATAAAGAGGGCCGTTAGAACTAAGGTCGAACACGAAGAAGGTCGGGTCATAAAGAGTACTACATGAGACGGATCTACAATTTATTCGTCCCACTGTCATATGTCGGAACTGCATGACCTTGGTCATGCAACAAAAAGATAGACCTTGGTCAGACAACAAGGTACGGGTCAAAATTGTCGACGAAGGACTGGACGTATATCCAAAGAGTTCTCCTTCCAGTCCACCAGACCATAAGGGTAGAGAAAGTCTTAAAAGGTCAAATAACACCTTTATCACATCCTTTCTAATTAAAGTAACCACGTCTGAGGTCCTCAAAATATGTCTATAGATTTTTATTTATGAGAAATAAATCGTAGGTGGTATTATACATACCTACACTCTCAACCTGATACTTCTTCCGACTCGTGGCTTCTTAACTACGAAAAGTTGACACCAAAACCTTTTCTGAGAACTCTCAGGGAACCTGATGTTCCTCTAGGTTTGTCAGGTAAGACTTCCTCTAGTCGGGACCCTAAAGAAACCTTCTTTACTCCGATTTCGACTTTGAGGTCATGAAACCGGTGGAGTACGCTTCTCAACTGGGTAACCTTTTCTGAGACTACGACCCTCCGTAACCCCCGTCCTCCTCTTCCCCTGCTGTCTCCTATTCTACCGACCTACCGTAGTGACTGAGTTACCTGCACTCAGACTTACGTTATCCCCTCAACCACTACCTGTCCCTCCGGACCGCACGACGCTAAGTACCCCAGTGTTTCTCAGTCTATGCTGACTCGCTGATTTGAATTGACTTGACTATCAGGTCTTAATACTACGATGGAGAAAATCATTCACCTTTGTTACGTTAAACAGATCATAAACAAATCAGCGATTCAGTATAGACTGAGAAACGTTGGGTCACCTGACATCGGGTAGTCTAAGGAGACAGGTACCATAAAAGGTTCTTATGGCCTCACACAACGGTAACAAAAGAGGTGCCCTAGAAGGGTTTGGTCCCTCACTTGGACACAGAGTACGTAACTGCCGTCTAAGAAGTGGTGACTCGATGGTCCTTTCGAGTTTCCACATCAACGTTTGAGAATTTTGAATTTCGTAAGGAAAAATACGAAATGTGTGTGTACGTGTGCTTTCACTTTCACAATCAGTGAGTAGTCACAGGTCGAGAAACACTACGGTTCCTGACTTCGGGTGGTTCGAGGAGACAGGTTCCCTAAACGGTCCGTTCTTATGTACTGACCCAATGGTACGGGATAGGTTTCCTGGAAGGACTAGGTCCCTAACTTGGGTACCGGAGAACGTGACGTCCGTCTAAGAAATGGTGGACTCGGTGGCATCTTAGACGGACGTTACGTTCTCCGGTGTCCAAGTTAGGGACCTAGTCCTTCTACGGAATCTATCTCGTAACGTTGGGTGAGTACATAAAAACGGACCGTTTAGGGAAACTGTCTCCTCAGACCACCCGAAGTGAGGAACCGTAGTGTTTCTTAACCTGTGATGACTCACTGATTACATAATAAGTGTGTATATATGCGTGTGTATATAGTAACACAAGTCAGTGATCCAGCGAGACTGAGAAACACTGAAATATTACGTGGTGAGGTCCGAAGGGACAGGATGTGATAAAGGATCTTAAACAAGTTCAGGTACAGGTAACTCAGTCACTATTATATATCGTTAGAGTAGAAGACGGTGGGTGAAGAGGACGGAATTTAGAAAGGGTCGTAGTCCCAGAAAAGGTCTCTCAGTCGAGATGAGTGGTCCACCGGTTGTATATCCTCGAAGTGGAAATCGTAATCAGGAAGGTCACTTATAAGTCCCAACTAAAGGATATCCCGACTGACCAAACTAGAGGAACGTCAGGTTTCCTGAGAGTTCGTAGGGGAGGTCGTGGTGTTAAACTTTCGTGGTTATGAAACTGTGAGTCGGAAAAAATACCAGGTTTAGACTGTAGACATGTGCTGATGACTTTTTTTTTTTTTTTTGTCTATCGAAACTGATAGACCTGGAAACAGTCGTTTGATTACAGAAACGAAAAATTATACGACAGTTCAAAACAGTATCGAAAGGAAGGTTCTTCGTTCACAGAAAATTAAAGTACCGACATGTCAATAAAACCTCGGGTTCTTTTCTTTTGGACAATGACGAAGGTGAAGGTGAAGTACCTAGTGTCGGAACAATACCGTTTCCACAAGTACATTGAGTTACTACGATACTCAGTACGGTACGACCCGGTGGGTTCTACCGACCTAGTATCACCTCTCAAGACAGTTTTGTACCCGGTGTCCTTCTCCCTTACCGTTTGTTGAAGGTGTAAGAACGGTGTTCTTTAGGTACTCACCATACTTTTAACTTTTACTATACTGTGACTTTCTACTAAGGAAGTCCAATCTTCCTGTATGATGACCCCTTCTTGTCTCCTGTTAATGATTATCGAGATCCTTCTTACTTCACCGACTCTGTTTCACAATTGTGAGTTGACACCTACATCGATCAACCCTTTTATCACAGGTCACGACATTTCTTGTTATAACCTGGTATCCTTGGACCAGATACTTAGTTCGATTTAACCTGTATGAATTCGTCCTTTACCGTTCTCACTTGTAGTTGTAGAATCTTTAGTCACTTTATTTTACCTATCTTTATCCACTTAAATTAAGTCTACTGGTATGGACACCCGTTCTAAGGGAATCTTCTTTACCTCATCGGGAGTATCAGTTGTTTTCTGAAACTTTACGTTATGGACTCACGTTAGAGTTTTTAATATGTTACTAGAGTCCAATAAAGGTTCTGTTTCGTAAGTGATAGTGTCATTAGGTTCAGAGACGGTATTGGTGACTACGACTTCTTCTACTTTAACTGGTCAATATTCTACTGGAAGATCTTGATTGTGGTTTTTCTTTTTGTTTTTACAGGAAAGGTAGTATCCCCTAATCTTTGTTTTTCATCCTTTAGTTCTTTACGGACCATAATGTCCGTTTAAACCGGAACCTCATGTTTTACTTCTTCCCTTTTCCGATTGTCTTAAAACGGTTCTCTTGTATGACCAGTATCTTTTGTAGATAAAGATTGTTGTGTTCTCTGACAAGATGGGTACCTGTAGTGGTTTACCAGTTATGGCTTTAGTCTAATTAATATAAGAAACGTCGACTTATATCTCTTCAAGAAACCTTCCTTACTACGATTTCGACTTTGAGGTTATGAAACCGGTAGAGTACGTTTCTCAACTGAGTGACCTTTTCTAAGACTACGACCCTCCCTAACCCCCGTCCTCCTCTTCCCCGACTGTCTCCTACTCTACCGACCTACCGTAGTGACTGAGTTACCTG
The DNA here is from genome assembly GCA_006410555.1 of Capra ibex. Classification (NCBI taxonomy): domain Eukaryota; kingdom Metazoa; phylum Chordata; class Mammalia; order Artiodactyla; family Bovidae; genus Capra; species Capra ibex. The sequence continues at coordinate 54,657,971 of SJYO01033645.1, forward strand.
CACTCAGACTCACTTCAAGCCCACAACCACTACCTGTTGACTTAACTATCTCTTCAAGATGTGGTAATCGTTTTTATTCTGGCCCTCGACTAACACCGAGTTTAGTGGTTGAGGAGTGAAGTTTTACCTCCGAATTTAACTTCTTTCATCCCTTTTGGTGGTCCGGTAAGAACATACTGGACTTAGTTTAGGGAATACTAATATGTCACCTCCACTACTTAACTAAGTTCCCTGATCTAGACTATTTGTCTCATGGACTTCTTGATACCTGTCTTCGATCATTGTACGATGTCTCCCGTGACTGGGTTTAGTAGGATTTCTTTTTCATTACCTTCTTCCGTTTAATCAACAGACTCCTCCGAAGTGTTTATCGACTCCTTTGTTCTTTCCATGGTTCTTTCCTTCTTTCCCTTTCTATATACGTAAACTTAAGTCTCAAGGTCTCTTATCGTTCCTCTCTATTCTTTCGGAAGATTTCACTTGTTGCGTTTCTTTATCTCCTTTTGTTATCTTACCCTTTCTGATCTCTAGAAAAGTTCTTTGAACCTCTATAATTCCCTTGTAAAGTACATTTATACCGTTCTATTTCTTATCTTCGTCGTTCCTGGATTGTCTCCGTCTTTTTTAATTCTTCTCCACCGTTTTATGTGTCTTCTTGATATTTGTTTTCTAAAATTACTGGGTCTATTGGTGTTACCATACCGGTTAGTGAATCTCGGTCTGTAGAACCTCACACTTCAGTTCACCCGGAATCCTTCGTAATGATACTTGTTTCGATCACCTCCACTACCCTAAGGTCAACTCGATAAAGTTTAGGATTTTCTACTATGACAATTACATGATACGGGTTATACGGTCGTTTAAACCTTTTGAGTCGTCACTAGGGTCCTGACCTTTTCCAGTCAAAAGTAAGGGTAGAGTTTCTTTCCGTCTCAGTGTCTTATAAGTTTGATAACCTGTTAACACGAGAAAGGGTACGATCATTTAAATATACGTTTTAGGAAGTTCAATTCGAAATCGTCATGTAGATGACTCTCGAAGCTCTACATATGTTTTTCATCTCCTTGCTCTCTAGTTTAACAGTCGTAGGTAACCTAGTATCTCTTTCGTTCAATTAAAGTCCTTTTGTAGATGAAGACGAAGTAACTGAAGATCTTTCAGAAACTGGCATACTTAGTGTTGCTCGACACCCTTTAAAAACTTCTCTACCTTTATGTTCTGGTAGAATAGATAAAGGAGTTTTTGAATATACACCCAGTCTTCGTTGTCAATCTTGGAATGTACCTTGAATGACCAAGTTTTGACCCTTTACTCATACTGTTCCGATATATGACAGTGTGTCAAATAAATTGAATATACGTCACATGTAGTACATTCTACGAACCGAGCTACTCAACATTCGACATTAGTTCTAACGACCCCCTTTATATTTTTTAGAGTCTATACGTCTACTATGGTAAGATTACCGACTTTCTCTACTCCTTGAATTCTCGGAGAAATACTGTCACTTTATCCTCTCACTTTTTCGACCGAATAATAATAATAAGTTTTAATTTTATTAATCTAGTACCGTAGACCATGGTAGTGAAGTACAGTTTATCTTCCCATTTTGTTATCTTCGTTACGTTTATATATACATGTGATACATACGAGAATAACAATAAAAAAAGACACTCATACATCTCTACTCCTTATGTTACTATTACAATGAACTAAGGCGTTTGAACTTAGTACCGTTCCTGAATATACAAGTGATAGTCCCATTTTCGATCGTGTTACTTTTTCTGTTTTTATTACAGAAAATCATAGTAATACTTTTAACAACAGTAACGTCAGAGTACCTTAAAAGAGATTCCACGGATCTTCAGACATCTGTGTGAAATTTTCGATAAACAGATACATTGGTAAAATACAATGTAAGAAACTATTATTAGAATCTCTTCTTTAGAATTGGAATTGGTTTACGACTCCTTCGAACATGACAAAGGTCTTTCCTCTGTCACATTATCTACTATATAACTGTCTTTTTAGATCCAAACTTAAGAACGGTTCCTTGAATTATCTAGATACTGAAATCCATTTCATAATTTAGAATAGACAACGAAAAGGGAGTAGTGATTCTGTTTAAAATTCCCTAATATACTCCGATTTTACTCTGATGTTTGTTTACGTGAGTAACCGTGTGTCATAGACCGTATATCTTTTACGGACTATCTAACACGAAAGATAATAAAACAACAACAGTTGTTCCGTTCACTAATTACCATAACACATTCAGAACTAGGAAGATAGGGTGTAAATCAATCTAATTAATATCTACTTACATCGAAAGTAATTTTCGATGTAAAATTGGATACCCGGTACCACCTACTAAATAAGATTTCTATTATAGTGATCTCTTGATTGCGTCCATCTTAAACATAGTAAGCTGACAAAACTTTTATTCTTATCATACCGTAAAGTAGTGACAAGTAGGAACAGAAGGTAGTAGTAAAGCTATTAACTGAAAGTACGTACTAAGTAATAATGAATTCAGTCTTATTTTGGGGTGTCCTCAACCATCTTGATTAATCGTTTAGACACTGTGTTGTTTTCTTATTACCTTCTCTTTCCGTAAAAAAATAAAATCCTTTTGAGTTGTATATTTTTACTAAGTTGACGATATTCTTAAGTTCCTTTTAACTTAAAAATAGAAACAGGATGTATTCTTAGATTTCACACTTTTACTCTTATCATGTCTATATCGTTCTAGTCCGAAAGAAACCACATTCCGGATAAAGTCAACGATAATCATAATTTTCTTCTAACATCTTTTCTATTTCTTATAAACTTCGATAACACTTTTCCAGTAATTGAAATCTCAGTCTTTCTGACCTAAATACAAGATCAAGACAATAAACTATATTCGTGTTCAGACCTATAAAGAAAGTAGGGGGACTTGGGACTAAAAGAGTTGACAAATCCTTCATATTTTATTAATGGAGTACCACCAAGACTTTTTAATTTACTCTATTTAAGATATTTCACCCGGGTACACTAAAGTGAATATACACCTTTAAATTTTTGTTTTGTTTCCTTGTTTGTTTCGTTTTGTCTTTGTCTGAGCATCTATGTCTCCTGTTTGACCACCAACGGTCTTCGTTCTCCCCATTTACTTCCATCCCTCTCTACCTACCCCAATTCTCCGTGTGTAAAAGTTAATATTTTATTTATTCAGTGGACCTGAATAAATTTCTTATATTGATTATTACAACATTATTGAAACCACTACCTGTCCCTCCGGACCGTACGACGTCAAGTACCCCAGCGTTTCTCAGCCTGTGTTGATTTGCTGACTTGACTTGACTTGACTTGACTCGACTTGACTTGACTTAAAACCACTGTCTACCATTGATCTGAATATACCCCCAGTAAAGTATTACATATTTTTATAATTTACTAATACGATATATAGACTTTGTTTATCTTATAATATTAAGTTAATATGACGTTTTATCCTCCTTATTTTCTTTAGTGGGGAAAAGGATTTTTACTTATCTCACCTATTGTTAGGAGTGTACCTTACACACAAGTGATTTATCATTAAATTACAACGATCAATAATATTTTAATAACTTCACTATATATTCGATTTTAAAGGGATCAAAAATAGGAGAGTGTTTCAATCGGTACTTTATGTTCCAAAAGTTGTAATAAAGTTTTCCTGATTAACTAAACCAGTTGAGTGGATCGTACATAAAGTTTATTCCTAAAACCGTTTTCTACTATTTTTGTTAACAAACGAAAAGATATCTAAATATCTTCACATTTTGATTCAATACCTCTTCCTTTACCGTTGGGTGAGGTCACAAGAACGGATCTCTTAGGCTCCCTACCCCCTTGGACCACCCGACGGCAGATACCCCATCGTGTCTCAGCCTGCACTGACTTCACTCAATCGTCGTCGTCGTCGTCGTCGTCGTTTTGATTCATTAATATTCCACTAAAATTAAAAATTTTTTGTAAATTGTTAAAATCGGAATAGAAACTTGGAATAATCACAATGAGTTTCGTAGTTCTTTTATTGTGGTTTAAACTATAAAGTCGGACGAAGGAAGGATCACATTGAACCTGAATTGAACCAGCAGTTATGAATTGAACCAGAAGTTATAGTATACAAGGTATTAAAAGTAATAGTAAGAATTCTGTCATACTAAATGGATATATTAATAATGAAAAAGAGGGGACAATTTTACATTGAAGGAATTCTTTCCTCCAGAACCAAGAAAACAAACCTTCCCGAATTCATAAAACTCACTTTATATACTTTTTTTTTTAATACCTGGACGAAGTACAGTCAGGTCCGTCAATAAATATATATATATATGTGTGTATATATATATATGTATATATATATATTTTATTTGACCCGTCAATTAGTTATTCCGATAAAGAATAGTATGACCTCCGACCTTAAAACTCTAGTCCCGGTTGAATTAATCCAAAAATAACGTCCAAGAGAAGGACCTAACGTCTACGAATAAAAGAGGAATATAGGAATGTTCCACTTGTCTCTCGTGAGAGTATTTCTATGGTTTATGTAAAAACTCCCGAGGTGTGTAAACTAGTTTAGTTACCGGTTTACAAGGTAAAGGATTTTGGTAACATACACCTTAACGTTAAGGTTGTATACTTAAACGTCACACTCCCGTGTTTGTAAACCAGATTTTGTTTCGGATAAAGTAAAATTAAATTATTTTCACAAATAAGTAACACTATTCTTTTTATGATAAGGTTTCTATTTATTTTATATCAAGGTGGTTATTATTATTATTTATATTACATAACCGGTGAAATATGACTCGTTGTAATAACTTGTGTATATGAGACATGATCCGTGAGACGTATTGTCTATTACTTAATTGACTGTATCTCCAATATAGTTCATTTATATTGTTTTCGTGAACATTTCGAAATGAAACATAAATAAATCTTATCGTCTTTATAGCTGGTAAGGTTTAAGAGTCACCGATAGAACCACTCTCCCCAACCCCGTGTGGTACCTCTCTGGTGTATAAAACTATTAATTTGAAAGATGTCTATATATAACATAAACCTTTATAGGGAAACATTGGATTTTGGTGAAAATATATATACTTCGTTTATAAAACCTTCTCATAGGTCCACTCTTTATAACTTCGATTTAGACGTCATTTATATATAGTGACGTCCATAGTAAGTGTGATATTAACCCTGAATTAGATTACAACAGACGATCTAAAATAGAGATAGGTGGGAGTCCCACTGTAATAAACGGAACTCCGTGTCACGATACACAGACATAATGACTGTGTATAAATAAACGTTACACGATTTTTCAAAAACGGGAGTAACGTCAGTGAGTGAGTAAGATGTTTATGCATAATTTGTATTGTCGTAGGAACTAAAAATCCTTGAACCTAGGATTACCCATCTGAGGATATTTGTTACTGTATCTGTATTCTGTCAATACTATTATCCTTCAATTTATGTTCTCGTTTCTGAAGTTTGAGATGACCCTTTTATTCGTCGCGAAAGTCTTCTACACATAAGTTCCATTTCTAGACACTGTTATTATTCTAAAAGTTTATGATCAGTCCTTTCTCGTAAAGTTTGTCTCCTCTGTGATATATTTATCTGTATGTTTATATGCGTTTATGTAGGATAGTTTTCAATCAAAACAGACCACACCTTTGTATCCTCTAATTAGACCTGGTACTCCATTCCCAGTCTTATACTTCTTATAACGTACAGTACATTTCCCTTAATACTAATCTTCACAAAGTTGTGTGATAAAACGAAGAACCTATTAAGGATTCATGTTCTTTTGAACTGTTCTCATATATTGATTCAGTGAGTAAACATTATTATAAAAATTTCACAAGGTATTCTCAAGTCAGTAAAATTCGGTTCAAATCTAAATTAATTAAATAAAACTCTTTACTTCGAGACGATTAATCGAAATCGGGAGTCCGAATGCCGTTCAACAGTTATACCTAAAACTACACCTTCCGATCCCTGTGGAATAACATGATAGGATACCCTTTAGAACAGAATTTACGACTGAACGTCTTTTCAATGGTCTTCATAGACGGTCAGAAACCATCCGTTAATCTTCTTCCTTCGACACTATTTTGTTCGATTAAAATAAAGTTCAATTGATAAATTTTGAGGTCCACAAAAAGATACTCGTCTTTAGAGTTTTATAAGAATTTGGTATGTCTTTCCTAAACTCATTTAACACTCATATGATTTCGTCAAATTTTATACCGGAATTCAAAAACTTTTATAACATATTGTTTTTTCTTTTAAATGGGACTTTTGATAAATATCAATATTTTATTCACTCTGTCTTGACCATTTTGTACTTATCCATAAGTGATACAAGAAACGTAACTTTCACCAAATATTTTAAGGTTTTACCTATGAATGAACAGGTGTTTTGATTTTACGCCAACAGTCCTTCATGGAAGGAAAACAACAGACTACGTTGGTCCACAAGAAGTAATAGAGGTCTACATTTGAAGTTGGTTCAGTACGGACTTATGAGTGGTAAACTGAAGGTTTTTTCGTTGACTATACATTCTTAGGGACCGGAATCAATGTCCAGAAAATAAGAGTGACTACAGAAGGTGTATGAGGTCGTTAAGTACTTCTACTAACCTAAGGTTTCAGAAATGTACTTGAAACTGTCGGAATGATCTAAAGAAGAACCAAATACAGATAGTTCAAAAACTTAGTGATATAACTCAACTATAAACGATTAATTAATGAGACTTAACGAGTATGAAAGGATTGTTTTGAAATAGATATTAATAGACATTAACGATAAAAAAGGTCATCCCCACGAAGGACTCAAGTCTCTGATAGGGTTACTGTTATTGATTCGTTAAATGTTCGTTCCATTGTCTGAGGAAACACAAAAAAAAATTAAAAAAAAATTTAAAAGTCTATTCACGTTAAAACTTCTCTCCACTCGAACCTTAATATAAATTTATATTATATATATTATAAATTTATATTATAAGGGTTCCCGTTCTTAGGGAATCTTGTTTACCTCATTGGTAGTATAAGTTGTTTCCTCAGACTTTACATCATGAACCTACCTTAGAGTTTTTACTGTCTTACTAGAGACAAGTAAAGGTTCTGTTGAGTTATAGTGTCATTAGGTTCAGATACAGGACTCGTCATTACGACTTCTTCGACTTCAACTTGCCAAGATACTTCTGGATCTTGATTGTTGGTTTTTGCTACATGAAATGTAGCATCCCCTGACCTTACTTTTTCATCCTTCAATTCTCTATGTACCTCATTGTCCGTTTTAAGCGGAACCTCATGTTTTACTTCGTCCCGTTTCCAATTGTCTTAAAACGGTTCTCTTACGTGACTAATATCGTTGGTAGGAGAAGGTTGTTTTATTCTCTTCTGAGATGTGTACCTGTAGTGGTCTACCAGTCATGGTTTTAGTCTACTAATATAAGAAACGTCAGTTTCTACCTCTTCGAGATACGTCAGTTGTTTTTGTTCTGACCCTCGACTGACACCGAGTCTAGTACTTGTGGAATAACGGTTTAAGTCTGAATTTAACTTGTTTTACCCTTTTTGGTGATCTGTTAAGTCCATACTGAATTTATTTTAGTGAATACTAACATGTCACCTTTACTGTTTATCTAAGTTCTCTAATCTAGACTGTCTGTCTCACGGAATTCTTGATACCTACCTCCAAGTGGAGTAACGTGTTCTCCGTCACTAGTTCTAGTAGGGGTTCTTTTCTTTACTTTTTTCCGTTTTACCAACAGACTTCTTCGGAATGTTTGTCGACTCTTTTCTCTTCGATGTCCGTTTCCTCTTTTCCCTTATATAGGTCAATTTACGTATCAAAGTTTCTTATCGTTCCTCTCTATTCTTTCAGAAAGAGTCACTAGTTACATTTGTTTATCTCCTTTGTATCTTACCCTTTCTGATCTCTAGAGAAGTTCTTTTAATCTCTTATAGTTCCCTTATAAAGTACATTTCTACCTATGTTATTTCCTTTCTTTACCATACCTGGGTTGTCTTCGTCTTCTATAATTCTTCTCTACCGTTCTTATGTGTCTTCTTGATATGTTTTTTTTTAGAAGTACTGGGTCTATTGGTGCTACCACACTAGTGAGTAGGTCTCGGTCTGTAGGACCTTTCGATTCAGTCTCACCCGAAATCCTTCGTAGTGAAGCTTTTTTCAAGTACCTCTGCTACCTTAAGGTCAACTCGATAAAGTTTAGAATGTCCTACCACGACACTTTCACACCGTCAGTTATACAGTCATTGAGACCTTTTGAATTGTCACCGGTGTCCTGACCTTTTCTATTCAAAAGTAAGGTTAGGGTTTCTTTCCGTCACGGTTTTTTACAAGTTCGATGGTGTAAGTGTACGATCCTTTCATTACGAGTTTTAAGAGGTTCGGTCAGAAGTTGTCATGTACTTAGAACTTGAAGGTCTACAAGTTTGACCTAAATTTTTCTATCTCCTTCGTCTCTAATTTAACGTTTGTGGGTGACCTAGTGACTCTTTCGTTCTCTCAAGGTCCTTTTTTTTTAGATAAAGACGAAATAACTGATACGTTTTCGTAAACTGACACACTTAGTGTTGTTTAACACCTTTTAAGAAGTTCTCTACCCTTATTGTACAACTAGTGGACTGGAGGGAGGTCTCTTTAGACATACGTCCAGTGTTTCGTTGTCAATCTTGACCTGTACCTTGTCTGACCAAGGTTTACCCCTTCTTCATGCACTTCCGACATAAAACAGTGGGACGAACAAATTGAATGTACATCTCTTGTAGTACACTTTACGATCCGACTACTTCGTGTTCGACCTTAGTTCTAAAGACCCTCTTTATAGTCATTGGAGTCTATACATCTACTGTGGTGTGAATACCGTCTTTCACTTTTTGATTTTTCGGAGAACTACTTTCACTTTCTCCTCTCACTTTTTTAACCGAATTTCGAGTTGTAAGTCTTTTACCTATAGTACCGTAGACTAGGGTAGTGAAGTACCCTTTATCTACCCCTTTGTCACCTTTGTTACTGTCTAACTTAAAACCCCCGGGGGTTTTAGTGAGGTCTATCACTTACGTCGGTACTTTAATCTCTACGAACGAGGAACCTTCTTTTCGATAAAGGTTGGATCTGTTTTATAATTTTTCATCTCTGTAGTAAAACAGTTGTCTCCAGACAGATCAGTTTCGATACCACAAAGGTTATCAGTACATGCCTACACTCTCAACCTGATTTTTCTTTCGACTCGTGGTTTCTTAACTACGAAAACTTAACACCTCAACCTCTTCTGATAACTCTCGGTGAACCTGACGTTCTTCTAGTTTTGTCATGTAGGATTTCCTTTAGTCATTACTTATAAGTAACCTTCCTGACTACGATTTCGACTTTAAGGTTATGAAACCGGTGGAGTACACTGTTTGACTAAGTAACCTTTTCTGAGACTACGACCCTTTCTAAATTCCGACCTCCTCTTCCCTTACTGTCTCCTACTCTACCAAGCTATAGTAGTGACTGAGTTACCTGTACTCAAATTCATTCAAGACCCTCAACCACGACCTGTCCCTTAGGACCGTTCGACGTCAGGTACCCCAGCGTTTCTCAGTCTGTACTGACTTGATGAGTTGATTTGTCTAGAAAGTCTCGAATGAACTGGAAGTCTTTCACTTATTGGATTCAGGTACGAGGACATCTTTAGATTAAGGTGGATTATCGTTTTCTGTTTTTGACTCTTTGTAAATAAATTAAGTGTCAGGTCTCCGTTTTTGAGGGATTTTCGGACTGTTCGGTCAGTATCCTGCGGAAATGGCTTTTGTAGTATAGTTTGATGATTTTGTTCTTTTGTATTTGGTTAGTTTTATATTCTGTACGGATTTTATTTTTTCAGGGGAAAGTTTAGTTTTTAAAACCTTCTCTCTTATTTGTAGTTACAACGGAGTCGATCCCGTCCCTTCAACTCTAATAACTGACCTTTAAACTTTGTTGATAATAATTATCAAAGAGGTAATATTAAGTCTACCTATTTTATTGTATGTTCTTGTTTACCCGTTAAGTTTTTCTCTCTACCTATAGCATTCTTTATTGGTTTTTTCTTACGATCTCTAAAATTTTTTTTTTGTGACTTTCTCTTTACTTCTTACAGAAACTACCTGTGTAGTGATCAGAACTAACCGACGTATTTCTTAGACTCGGAATCCTATATTGTTATCTTCGTAGTTTATAATTTTACGTTCCTTTTCTTTTCGACATTACTCTGTTTGTCATATAGGTTTCTGGTCCTCTATTGAAGTTTCTACATTATATACACATTATTATTATGGTCTTCTTCTTTCTCTTTGTCCTCTTTATTCTTAACGAATATTAAATGGGTTTATTCACTGTATGTGTCTTACGTCGTTTGAATCTCTTCTGGGTCCTATTTAGATGTTTGTAATCGTGTTCGTTATAGTAAAAGTTTGTCACCTTTTAGTTTCACATTTTAGGTCTTTATTTGGTCCCACCACCCCGGACCCCCCTAATAAATGGATTTTCTCTTTGTCTTTTCCTTAATACAAATTGGAGACGATTCTTTGTCACGTTCGTTTTGTTATTTCACTTGATAAATATCACGTCTCTCTCTTTCTCTCTCTTTTTTTTTCTTCTTTATTTATTTTGAGACAGGGACGTTTTTATAGGAAGTTTTCACTTTCTCTTCATGAAAGAAAAGAAAAAATTATATTTAAATTAACCTTCAATTAATGAAATACTACAACATAACCAAAACGGTATGTAGTTGTACTGAGACGGTGTCCATATGTGTACAAGGGGTAGGACTTTGGGGGAAGGAGGAGGGAGGGGTATGGTAGGGAGACCCACCAGGGTCACGTGGTCGCGGTTCGTAGGACATATTAAGGAACTTGGACCTGACCACTAAGTAAAGAATATACTATAATATATGCAAAGTTACGGTAAGAGGGTTTAGTAGGGTGGGAGAGGGAAAGGGAGTCTCGGGTTTTCTGACAAGATATGTAGACACAGAAAAAATGACAGAACGTATGTCCCATTAACAATGGTAGAAAGATTTAAGGTATATATACGTAATCATATGACATAACCACAAAAAGAAAGACCGAATGAAGTGAGACATATTAGCCGAGGNCAAAAAGAAAGACCGAATGAAGTGAGACATATTAGCCGAGGTCAAAGTAGGTGGAGTAAACTTACCTAATTTTACATAAGAAAAAGTACCGACTCATTATGAGGTAACACATATACATGGTGTCGAAAGAATAGGTAAGTAGACGATTACCTGTAGATCCAACGAAGGTACAGGACCGATAATATTCGTGGCGACGCTACTTGTAATCCCATGTACACAGAGAAAGTTAAGACCAAAGGAGTCACACATACAGGTCGTCACCCTAACGACCCAGTACTCCGTCAAGATAAAGGTCAAAAAATTCCTTAGAGGTGTGACAAGAGGTATCACCGACTTGATCAAACGTAAGGGTGGTTGTCACATTCTCCCAAGGGAAAAGAACTGTGGGAGAGGTCGTAAATAACGAACATCTGAAAACCTAGTGTCGGTAAGACTGACCGCACTTTACCATAGAGTAACGCCAGAACTAAACGTAAAGAGACTATTACTCACTACAACTCGTAGAAAAGTACGCAAACAATCGGTAGACATACAGAAGAAACCTCTTTACAAATAAATCAAGAAACCGGATAAAAAACTAACCCAGCAAATAAAAAGACCTTAACTCGACGGTCTCAACGAACATATAAAAACTCTAATCAACAAACAGACAACGAAGTAAACGATAATAAAAGAGGGCAAGACTTTCGACAGAAAAGTGGAAGGAATATCAAAGGTAACAACACGTCTTCGAAAATTCAAATTAATCCAGGTTAAACAAATAAAAACGAAAATAAAGGTTATAAGACCCTCCACCCAGTATCTCCTGGGACGACACTAAATACAGTCTCTCACAAAACGGATACAGGAGATATATACAACAGATGTTCTCTGGGTGGAGTTTTGTCCCCTGTGTCTGACTTTCACTTCCCGACCTTTTTCTATGGTACGTTTATCTCTGGTTTGTTTTCGTCCTCATCGTTATGAGTATAGTCTATTTTATTTGGAATTTTGTTTCCGACAATTTTCTCTGTTTCCTGTGACGTATTACTAGTTTCCTAGTTAGGTTTTTCTATATTGTTAATTTTATATATACGTGGATTGTATCCTCACGGCGTTATACATTCTGTTTACGATTGTTCATACTTTCCCCTTTAATTGTTATTGTGTTATTATCATCCTCTGAAATTATGGGGTGAGTGTGGATACCTATCTAGTTGATTTCTCTTTAAATTCTTCCTTTGTGTTTGAACTTTGTTATGATATCCGGTCAATCTGGATTAACTATAGATATCCTGTAAAGTGGGGGTTTTTTACTTAAAGTAGAAAAAGAGTTCACGTGTGTCTTGGAATACGTTCTATTTAATGTAGGGCCCGGTATTTAGATCGGAACCATTTAAGTTTTTTTTTTCTTTTCTTTAGTAAGGTTCGTAGAAAAGACTGGTGTGACATCATTCTAATCTAGAGTTAATGTTCTCTTTTTGATAATTTTTAAGGTTGTATACCTCCGACTTGTTGTGTGACGACTTATTGGTTGTTTAGTGCCTTCTTTACTTTTTTCTTTAGTTTTATACGTATCTTTGATTACTTTTCCTTTTGTGTTGTTGGGTTTAAGACACCCTGTGATATTTTCGTGACGATTCTCCTTTCAAGTATCGTTATGTCCGTATGGAGTTCTTTGTTCTTTGTTCAGTGTATTTATTGGATTGAGATGTGGATTTCGTTCCTTTAGGTTGGTCAGGTAAGACTTCCTCTAGTTGGGACCCTAACGAAACCTTCCTTACTACGATTACGACTTTGAGGTCATGAAACCGGTGGAGTACACTTCTCAACTAAGTGACCTTTTCTGAAACTACGACCCTCTCTAACCCCCGTCCTCTTCTTCCCCTGCTGTCTCCTACTCTACCGACCTACCGTAGTGACTGAACTCCTGTGCTTAGACTCACTTGAGACCCTCAACCACTACCTGTCCCTCCGGACCACACGACGCTAAGTACCCCAACGTTTCTCAACCTGTGCTGACTCGTTGACTTGACTTGACTTGACTTGACTTGTGAATTTCGTTGATCATTTCCTTCTTTACTTCTTGGGGTCCCAATCATCTTCCTTTCTTTAGAATTTTTAATCCTGTCTATATTTACGTTTTCTTTGTTTTCTCTGGTATTGTTTTTAGTTGTTTCGGTTTTCGAACAAGATTCTTTCCTATTTGTTTTAACTGTTTGGTAATCGGTCTGATTAGTCCTTTGTTTCCCTCTTTTTAGTTTATGCAATTTAATCTTTACTTTTACCTTACTAGTGTTGTTTGTTACGTCTTTATGTTTCCTAGTATTCTCTGATGATGGTCATTAATATACGGTTATTTTACCTGTTGCACCTTCTTTACCTGTTTAAGTATCTTTTCATGTTGAAAGGTTTTGACTTGGTCCTTCTTTATCTTTTAGAATTGTCTGGGTAGTGTTCGTGCCTTTAACTTTGACATTAGTCTTTAGAAGGTCGTTTGTTTTCGGGTCCAGGTCTACCGAAGTGTCGACTTAAGATGGTTTTTAATTCTCTTCTCGATTGTGGATAGTCGGCACCCTAAAGAAACCTCCCTTACTACGACTTCGACTTTGTGGTCATGAAACCGGTAGAGTACACTTGACAACTGAGTAATCTTTTCCGAGACTACGACCCTCCCTAACCCCCGTCCTCCTCTTCCCCTGCTGTCTCCTATTCTACCGACCTACCGTAGTGACTGAGTTACCTGCACTCAGACTCACTTGAGGTCCTCAACCATACCTGTCCCTCCGGACCGCACGACACTAAGTACCCCAGCGTTTCTCAACCTGTGTTGACTCACTGACTTGACTTGACTCGACTTGACTTATAGATAGGACGAGTTTGAAGGTCTTTTAACGTCTCCTTCTATTTGAAGGTTTGAGTAAGATACTCCGGTGGTAGAGGGATTATGGTTTTGGACTGTTTGTATGGTGTTTTTTTCTTTTGATGTCCGGTTATAGTGACTACTTGTATCTACGTTTTTAGGAATTGTTTTAAGATCGTTAGTCTTAGGCTGTTGTGTAATTTTTCCAGTATGTGGTACTGGTTCACCCGAAATAGGGTCCCTACGTTCCTAAGAAGTTATATACGTTTAGTTAGTCACATTGTGTGGTGTAATTGTTTGACTTTTTATTTTCGGTATACTAATAGAGTTATCTACGTCTCTTTCGGAAACTGCTTTAAGTTGTAGGTAAATACTATTTTTGAGAGGTCTTTCGTCCTTATCTTCCTTGTATGGAGTTGTATTATTTTCGATTTATACTGTTTGGGTGTCGTTTGTAATAGGAGTTACCACTTTTTAACTTTTGTAAAGGGGATGTCAGTCCTTGTTCTGTTCCCACGGGTGAAAGTGGTGATGACAAGTTGTATCAAAGCCTTCATGGTCTTGTTAGTCTCATCTTTTTCTTTATTTTCCTTAGGTTTAACCTTTTCTTCTTCATTTTGAGAGTGACAAACGTCTACTGTACTAGGAGATGTATCTTTTGGGATTTCTGAGGTGGTCTTTTAATGATCTCGATTAGTTTCATATATCATTTCAACGTACTATATTTTAGTTATGTGTTTTTAGGGAACGTAAGGATATGTGATTATTACTCTTATATCTTTCTCTTTAATTGCTTTGTTAAGGTAAGTGGTAACGTTGCTTTTCTTATTTTATGAGTCCTTATATAGATAGATTTCTGTTTTGATTATGTTATAAATGTTATAACATTTCTTTTATTCCTGGTTGTTCAAGGTCTCGTTCTGTATGGTGTGTTTAAGAGATCTCTGTGTCCTTGTGTGGGGACTCGAAGTTATATGTCCGTCGAGTTTCAATGAGGTTTTGGAAACTGCAGAGTATTGGGTAATGACCAGTGAGGCGACGTGAGGTCTCTCTTCTTTGGGTCGAGGTGGGTGGTCTTGAGGTTGTGTTCGGAGGGATTGGTCCTTTGGAACTGTACGGTGACTATTTTGGGGTGGGTGTCACTCCTTCGAGGTATTATTTCCCTTGAGGTGTTTAAGGATTTTGTATCTTTCCGGTGGGGTTTGCGTCATTATATTGGTTCTACTTCTCTGTCTCCTTATGGATAGTCCATTTCCTTGTCCTATTTACGGGTGGTTTGGTTTGTTTTCTCCTTCTCTATCCCTTAGATGGACTCTTCCTTAAGGCTTATAACTATCACTTTTACTAGGTTTTAGAACTTGAGTTTTACCTTAGTGTCTATTTATCGGACCTCTATTCCTAACTCTTTTACGTTCTTTCCAAATTGTTCCTGGATTTTCTTTATTTTTTCTCAGTTATATATTACTTATTACATTATTTACTCTAGTCTTTGTGAGACCTCCGTTGTTTCTCATCTTATTGTCTCCGTCTTCTGTCTTAATCACTTTATCTTCTATCTTACCATTTTTATTTACTTAGTCTCTCCTTTTTTCTTTTTGATTAATTTTCTTTACTCCTGTTATAGTCTCTGGAGGTCCTGTTATACTTTGCGAGGTTGTAAGCTTAATATCCTCAGGATCTTCTTCTGTTTTTCTTTCTGGTACTCTTTTAGGAACTCCTCTATTATCAACTTTTGAAAGGATTTTACCCCTTCCTTTATTAGTCGGTTCAGGTTCTTTGTTTCTCTCAAGGTTTATCATATTTGGGTTCCTCTTTGTGGGGTTCTGCGTATAATTAGTTTAATCGTTTTTAGTTTGTGTTTCTTGTTTATAATTTTCGTCGTTTCCTTTTTGTTGTTTATTGTGTATTCCCCTTAGGGTATTCCTATTGTCGACTATAAAGTTATCTTTGAGAAGTCCGGTCCTCCCTTACCGTTCTGTATGAATTTCACTACTTTCTTTTATTGGATATCGGGTTTAATGACATGGGTCGTTCCTAGAGTAAGTTTATACTTCCTCTTTAGTTTTCAAAATGTCTGTTCGTTTTCGACTCTCTTAAGTCGTGGTGGTTTGGTCGAAAGGTTGTTTACGATTTCCTATAAGAGATCTGTCCTTTGTGTCTTTCCCACATATTTCGGCTTGGGTTTTGTTAATTCATTTACCATTGCCCTAGTACGAATAGTTATTAATGGAATTTGCATTTACCCAACTTACGGGGTTGGTTTTCCGTTTCTGACCGGCTTACCTATGTTTTTACTCTGGGGAGATATACGACGAATGTTCTCTGGGTGGAGTTTTGTTCCCTGTGTATAACTGACTTTCACTTCCCGACCTTTTTCTATAAGGTGTGTTTATCTCTGGTTTTCTTTCGTCCTCACCGTTATGAGTATAGACTATTTTTATCTGAAATTTTGTTTCCGACACTTTTCTCTGTTTCTTCCGGTGATGTATTACTAGTTTCCTAGTTAGGTTCTTCTATGTTGTTAATATTTGTATATACGTGGGTTGTATCCTCGTGGTGTTATACACTCTGTTTACGATTGTTCATACTTTCCCCTTTAATTGTTGTGGTGTTATTATCACCCTCTGAAATTATTGGGTGAGTGTGGATACCTGTCTAGTTGATTTGTCTCTTAATTGTTTCTTTGTGTTTGAAATTTACTATGTTATCTGGTCAATCTGGATTAACTATAGATATCCTGTAAAGTGGTGTTTTGTTACTTAAAGTGGAAAAAGAGTTCACGAGTCCATTGGAAGAGGTCCTATCTAGTGTAGGACCCGGTATTTAGATTGGAACTATTTAAATTTTTTTAGTTTTAGTAAGGTTCGTAGTAAATACTGGTATTACGTAATACTAATCTAGAGTTAATGTCCTCTTTTGATAATTTTTAAGGTTGTATACTTCCGACTTGTGTGAAGACTTATTGGTTTTTTAGTGTCTTATTTAGTTTTTTCTTTAGTTTTATACGTATCTTTACTTACTTTTACTTTTGTTTTGTTGGGTTTTGGACACCCTGTGATATTTTCGTCACGATTCTCCTTTCAAGTATCGTTATGTCCGTATGGAGTTCTTTGTTCTTTTTTCAGTTTATGTATTGAATTGAGATGTGGATTTCGTTGATCTTTTCCTTCTTAACCTTTTGGGGTCTCAATCATCTTCCTTTCTTTAGAAATTTTAATCCCGTCTTTATTTACGTTTTCTTTGTTTTCTCTGGTATCGTTTTTAGTTGTTTCGGTTTTCGACCAAGAAACTTTCCTATTTATTTTAACTTTTTGGTAATCGGTCCGAGTAGTTCTTCGTTTCTCTCTTTTTAGTTTAGTTATTTTAATCTTTACTTTTACCTCTCTAGTGTTGTCTGTTGTGTCTTTATGTTTCCTAGTATTCTCTGATGATAGTCGTTAATATACGGTTATTTTGCCTGTTGCACCTTCTTTCCCTGTTTAAGAATCTTATGATGTTGAAAGGTTTTGACTTGGTCCTTCTTTATCTTTTAGAATTGTCTGGGTAGTACTCGTACCTTTAACTTTGACATTAGTCTTTAGAAGGTCGTTTGTTTTCGGGTCCAGGTCTGCCGAAGTGTCGACTTAAGATGGTTTTCAAAGCTCTTCTCGATTGTGGATAGGATGAGTTTGAGAAGTCTTTTAACGTCTCCTTCTATTTGAAGGTTTGAGTAAGATACTCCGGTGGTAGTGGGATTATGGTTTTGGACTGTTTGTACGGTGTTTTTTTCTTTTGATGTCCGGTTATAGTGACTACTTGTATCTACGTTTTTAGGAGTTGTTTTAAGATCGTTAGTCTTAGGTTGTTGTGTAATTTTTCTAGTATGTGGTACTGGTTCACCCGAAATAGGGTCCCTACGTTCCTAAGAAGTTATAGGCGTTTAGTTAGTTACATTAAATGGTGTAATTGTTTAACTTTTTATTTTCGACATACTAATAGAGTTATCTACGTCTCTTCCGGAAACTGTTTTAAGTTGTAGATAAATACTATTTTTTGAGAGGTCTTTCGTCCTTATCTTCCTTGTACGGAGTTGTATTATTTTCGATATATACTGTTTGGGTGACGATTGTAATAGGAGTTACCACTTTTTAACTTTTGTAAAGGGGATTTCAGTCCTTGTTTTGTTCCCACGGGTGAAAGTGGCGATGATAAGTTGTATCAAGACCTTCAAAACCGNTTTTTGAGAGGTCTTTCGTCCTTATCTTCCTTGTACGGAGTTGTATTATTTTCGATATATACTGTTTGGGTGTCGATTGTAATAGGAGTTACCACTTTTTAACTTTTGTAAAGGGGATTTCAGTCCTTGTTTTGTTCCCACGGGTGAAAGTGGCGATGATAAGTTGTATCAAGACCTTCAAAACCGGTGTCGTTAGTCTCGTCTTTTTCTTTATTTTCCTTAGGTTTAACCTTTTCTTCTTCATTTTGAGAGTGACAAACGTCTACTGTACTAGGAGATGTATCTTTTGGGATTTCTGAGGTGGTCTTTTAATGATCACGATTAGTTACTTATATCATTTCAACGTCCTATATTTTAGTTGTGTGTCTTTGGGGAACGTAAGGATATGTGATTATTACTCTTTCATCTTTTTCTTTAATTCCTTTGTTAAGGTAAGTGGTAACGTTGCTTTTCTTATTTTATGAATCCTTATATAGATGGATTTCTTTGATTTCTGGATATATATCTTTTGATATTTTGTGACTACTTTCTTTAGTTTCTCCTGGGATTATCTACTTCTTTACATGGTACAAGTTCCTAGCCTTCTTAGTTATATTACTTTTACTCATATCATGGGTTTCGTTAGATGTCTAAGTTACGTTAGGGATAGATCGATGGTCGCTATAAAAAGTGTCTTCATCTTGTTTCTTAAAGTTCTAAACATACCTTTATGTTTTTTGTAGCTTATCGGTTTCGTTAGGACTCTTTCTTCTTACCTTGACCTCCTTAGTTGAACGGACTGAAGTCCGAGATGATGTTTCGGTGTCAGTAGTTCTGTCGTACCATGACCGTGTTTCTGTCTTTACATCTAGTTACCTTGTCTTATCTTTCGGGGCTCTATTTAGGTGTGTGTATACCTGTGGAATAGAAACTGTTTCCTCCGTTCTTATATGTTACCTAATTTCTGTTAGAGAAATTGTTCACCACGATCCTTTTGACCAGTTGGTGTACATTTTCTTACTTTGATCTAGTGAAAGATTGTGGCGTGTGTTTTTATTTGAGTTTTACCTAATTTCTAGATTTACATTCTGGCCTTTGATATTTAGAGGATCTCCTCTTGTATCGTTTTGTGAGAGGCTGTATTTAGTGTCGTCCTAGGAGATACTAGGTGGAGGGTCTTAAGACGTTTATTTTCGTTTTTATTTGTTTATGACAGATTAAATTTAATTTTCGATGACGTGTTGATTCCTTTTATATTCGTTTCACTTTTCTGTCGGAAGACTTACCCTCCTTTATTATCTTTTACTTCGTTGACCGTTTGTTGATTAGAGTTTTTATATGTTCGTTGAGGACGTCGAGTTAAGGTCTTTTTATTTGCTGGGTTAGTTTTTTACCCGGTTTCTTGATTTATCTGTAAAGAGGTTTCTTCTGTATGCCTACCGATTGTTTGTGTACTTTTCTACGAGTTGTAGTGAGTAATAATCTCTTTACGTTTAGTTTTTGTGTTACTCCATGGTGAAGTGTGGTCAGTCTTACAGACACTAGGTTTTTAGACGTTCGTTATTTACGACCTCTCCCACACCTCTTTTCCCTTGGGAGGATGTGACAACCACCCTTACGTTTGATCATGTCGGTGATACCTCTTGTCACACCTCTAAGGAATTTTTTGACCTTTATCTTGACGGAATACTGGGTCGTTAGGGTGAAGACCCGTATGTGTTGTTCCTTTGGTCTTAACTTTNACGTTCGTTATTTACGACCTCTCCCACACCTCTTTTCCCTTGGGAGGATGTGACAACCACCCTTACGTTTGATCATGTCGGTGATACCTCTTGTCACACCTCTAAGGAATTTTTTGACCTTTATCTTGACGGAATACTGGGTCGTTAGGGTGACGACCCGTATGTGTTGTTCCTTTGGTCTTAACTTTCTCTGTGTACATGGGGTTACAAGTACCGTTGTGACAAATTTTATCGGTCCTGTACCTTTGTTGGATCTACAGGTAGTTGTCTATTTACCTATTCTTTACACCATGTATATGTGTTACCTCATAATGAGTCGGTAATTTTTCTTATGTAAACTTAGTCAAGACTACTCTACCTACTTTGACCTCGGCTAATATGTCTCACTTCATTCGGTCTTTCTTTTTATGGTTATGTCATATGATTACGTATATATACCTTAAATCTTTCTACCGTTACTACTGGGACATACACTCTGTCGTTTTCTCTGTGTCTACACTCCTCGCCTTATAACCTGAGACTCCCTCTCCCTCTCTTACCCTATTAAACCCTCTTACCGTAACTTTGTACATATGATAGTATATTCTTTGCTTAAAGGTCACTACAGGATACGTCTTATGTCCTACGAACCCCGACCACGTGCCCCTACTGGGTCTCTCTCCAATACCCCTCCCTCCACCTTCCCCCCAAGTACAAACCCTTGCGTACATGTGGGTACCACCTAAGTACAGTTACATACCGTTTTGGTTATGTCAAAACATTTCATTATATTTCATTTTTATTTTTAAAAATTTTTATTTATTTATTTAAATAAAATTTTTTTCTTTGATTTCTGGATATATATGTTTTGATATTTTGTTACCACTTTTCATGAAAGAATCCTTTTCTTTTCTTCTTCTTCTTGTAAAAAGGTCATCTGGACAAATAGTTCTATGTAGAGAAATTTCAAAAATCTCTCTTCCCAACACCAAATCCGGTCTTTAAGTCGAGATGTATTTCTTTCTTCGTCGTAGTTTCGTCTTTATTCGTTTCCGTTTTCTCTCTGAAAATAAAAAGAATGAGAATTAACTTGTCTATTGTAAAAGAAGTTTTATAAACGTTAAAAAAAACTAATACACATGAAGACATTTATGGAATGTACATTTTTAAGGTCTTTAAGAATTCCGTTTTATCGATCACTCCATACTTATTTACCTTCTTCTTTACCTTTTACTTCAATATCTAATTATCTATTTATAAGGACTCATACTTTATTGAAAATTAGATTTTATAAGTCTTTTAGGTTTCGATATAACTTCTTCTTTTTGTTTCAACCTTATCAATATGATTGGACAAAATTCTGAACAAGATTTCAATATCATTAATTTTCTCACACCATAACCATTTTCTTATCTGTTCATGTAGTTACCTTGTCTTATTTCTCGGACTTATATGTCGTTATGTTTATATTAGTTAACCAGAAACTTTTTCCTCGTTTCCGTTAAGTTACGTCGTTGTTTACTACGACTTTGTTGACCCGTAAGTGTACATTTCTTTAATTAGATCTGTCTCTAGAATGTAGAGATTGTTATTTATTTAAATTTACTATCAGGATTTACATTTTGTGTTTTCATATTGTGATAATCTTCTTATGTATCCTCGTTTAGATCCACTGAAACCCGAACACTACTCAAAAACCCATATTGCATTCTTCGTGTTTCGTAATTTTTTATAACTGTTTGACCCGAGGTTTGATTTATTCTGAATTTTGAACACAAAACACTTTCTGTTACAATTTACTTACCTATTCGGTATCTGACTCTCTTTTAAAAATTTTGTGTCTCTTAATAGGGGTACATTTAATACCTGAAAATAATTATTATTTTATATTTAAACCGAGTAGTTAATATTTTATATCAAGTAATGACGTTCCAAAATGTATACTTTTGATATAATCTCACCCATTTCCCAATGTAACTTGAAAAACATGTAAGGTGGATTAGAAAGACATTTGGAGATTCAAAAGATGTTTTATTTATATAACATTTTCTATAGGTATTGTATCACCATTCATTATTTAGTAGATTGTAACATTTAATACGTTGTACGAAGATTGAGTAACTATTTTCTTCTTTAGTTGAACCTTTAAACTTTGATAAATCTTGACTTTATTGTATCTTCAAGTGTACATTTTTGGAATTGTCATTTCGATTCTCTTACATATCTCTCCTCATATATTCGTAAAATGACATAATTTTTTTTTATTCTAGACTTTTAGTTAATGAATTTGAAGATATATTATTTCTAGAGTAAAGTTTCTTTTTCATTTCTTTTACTACTAACGTTATTTGTTTTCAGATCTTTGTTCACTTTATCTTAGATATGGGTGTAATCTTTTTAAAGTTTTATGAAGAATTTTTTAAAATAACAAAATCTTAAAATTTTCCATACTTTAGATTATTGTATTTAGTTCCAAAAATTTTCTTGTCTGTTTTCTCTCTTCATTTTTATTAAACTGCTCCGGACCGCACGACGCTAAGTACCCCAGCGTTTCTCAACCTGTTCTGAGTCACTGACTTGACTTGACTTGACTTGATTTGATAACATTTTAAGAATCGGTTTCTTAATGAATTTCTTTCTTAATGAATTAGACTATTATTGGGAATGTTGTATAGATGTCGGTCTTGTGTACAATGAATAAATTTCGAAAATGGAGTTTCTTAGACTACTTTGGTACTAAGGAACTTATCGTCAGATGAAATATAACGTAATCCAGTTGTCAACTTTTATTCGTCATCGTTTATTTGTATAATTTTTCCAGGTGTAATATTCAGTCGTCCGTTGACTTTTGATTTTATTGTTGTTCTATGGTTATGGATTTATAATCTTAGGTCTGTAGGACCTTACACTCCAGTTCACACGGAATCTTTCGTAGTGATCCTTGTTTCGATCACCTCCACTACCTTAAGGTCGACTCGATAAAGTTTAGGACTTTCTACTACAACACTTTCACGACGCGAGTTATACAGTCCTTTAAACCTTTTGAGTCGTCATCGGTGTCCTGACCTTTTCTAGTCAAAAGTAAAGTTAGGATTTCTTTCTGTCACAGTTTCTTACGAGTTTGATGACGTGTTAACGTGAGTAAAGTGTGTGACCATTTCATTACGAGTTTTAAGAGGTTCGGTCCAAAGTCGTTGTATATTTGGTACTTTAAGGTCTACAAGTTCAATCAAAATCTTTTCCGTCTCCTTGGTCTCTAGTTTAACGGTTGTAAACGATCTAGTAGTTTTTTCGTTCTCTCAAGGTCTTTTTGTAGAGAAAGACGAAATAACTGATACGGTTTCGGAAACTGACACACCTAGTGTTATTTGACACCTTTTAAGACTTTCTCTACTCTTACGGTCTGGTGGACTGGACGGAGAACTCTTTGAACATACGTCCAGTCCTTCGTTGTCAATCTTGACCTGTACCTTGTTGTCTGACCAAGGTTTATCTTTTTCTTCATGTAGTTCCGATATATAAAAGTGGGACGAATAAATTATATAGAATAAATAAATTACGACTAAATTACGGAGAACTACTTTCACTTTCTCGTCTCACTTTTTAAACCAAATTTCGAGTTGTAAGTCTTTTGCTTCTAGTACCGTAGGTCAGGGTAGTGAAGTACCCTTTATCTACCCCTTTGTCACCTTTGTCACCGACTGAAATAAAAAGACCAGAGGTTTTAGTGACTTTTACCATTAACGTCGGTACTTTAATTTTCTGAGTATGAGGAACCTTCGCTTCAATACTGGTTGGATCTGCCGTATAACGTTTCATCACTGTAATGAAAGTTGTTTCCAGACAGATCAGTTTCGATACCAAAAAGGTCACCAGTATATACCTACACTCTAAACCTAATATTTCTTTGACTCGTGACTTCTTAACTACGAAAACTTGACATCACAACCTCTTCTCAGAACTCTCAGGGAACCTAACGTTCCTCTAGATTATTGGTCACGTAAGATTTCCTCTAATGAGGACCCACAAGTGACCTTCCTGACTACAACTTCGACTTTGAGGTTATGAAACCGGGGGACTACACTTCTTTACTGAGTAAACTTTTCTGGGACTACGACCCTTTCTAACTCCCGTCCTCCTCTTACCCTGTTGTTTCCTACTCTACCAACCTACCGTAGTGGTTGAGCTACCTGTACCCAAACACACCTGAGACCCTCAACCACTACCTGTCCCTCCGAACCGTACGACACCAAGTACCTCAGTGTTTCTCAGTCTGTGTTGACTCGCTGACTTGACTTGATTTGATAATCTTAATGGTTTAGGTTGTAGTTTACGACTGTTCCCGTATCTCGTTGTCCTCGAGGGTAAGACAACAACTTTTACGTTTTGCCATGTCGGTAATGCCTTCTCTAAAGCCGTAAAAGTATATTCTGATTTGTATGAGAATGTCATACTAGGTCGTGAGATGAACAATAAATGGGTTTCAGGTACGTTTTGGACGTACATTTCTAAATCTCAGAAAGAAATATTAATGGTTTTGAACCTTCGTTGGTTGTACCGGAAGTCAGCTACTTACCTGTTTATTTGACATTATATAAATCCTGTCACTGTGATTTTTCCTGTCTGCCGTGATTTTTCTTTGCTCCCGAAGGGACCACACAGTCACCATTTCTTAGGTGGACGGTTACATCCTCTGTACCCAAGTTAAGGACCAGGTCTTACCAGGGTGGACGGAACGTCGTTGATTTAGACACGGGGTGTCGATGGCTCGGACACAAGATGTCGGGTCCTTGGTTTTGATGGTTTCGGACTTGTGGGATCTCGGACAAGAGGTGTTCTCTTCGGTGGTGTTACTCTTCACGTATGTTTCTTTATTTCTCATTAGGGACGAGAGACGTTGATCTCGTTTCTAGGTCGTGTTACTATTTATTTATTTATTTGAATGTTTTTTTTCTTTCTTTACTCGATAGTTCTGTACTTTTCGGTACCTACTTGAAATTGCGTGTACACTGATTTACTTTCTTTGGTTAGACTTCTCTGACGTATGACACACTAAGATATATACATTGTAAGATCTTACAGTTTTATAAGATCTTCTCCTTTTTTTATATGTCTGTTATTCTAGTCACCAACGGTATCAATACCCACACCTTCTTCACTTATCCTTCACGTGTGTCTTAAAAGTCTCATAAACTTCATAAGACATAAGATGAGATTCACACCTATGAACATTAATGTGTATCTCATATGTTGATTCTCACTTGTGATTACGTTTGATGTCCGAAACTCATTATTACTTCACAGGTACTTTCCAATATCCAACATTGTTCAATGTTTAATATCACGTCTTATAACTATAGTCTCCTTCGACATAGACCCGACCCCATCCCTCACATACTCTTGAGAAAGATGAAAGACAAGTTAAAACGACACTGGTATTTGGACTAGATTTTTCATATAATTTTTATGTTTGATGTTGTCGTTTATATATACTGTTGTTAAAACTTCTAAGTCCTGTAGTTTATTGTCTCCTCTCACTAAGGAATGTCGATCTTTGTTTCATCTACTCAAGACTAAAACTCTTAAAGAGTCAAATGACGTGACTCTCTTAAAAGTTTCTGTAACTTTCCTCTGGTTCACATCGGATTCCCTAAGAACACTTAACTCATTACAAAGGTTCACTATTCTTCTGGTACCTCCTCTCTTAGACATCCTGTAACAATCTCTCGTCTCTCGATATATCTTCAACAGGGAACAGATAAGTCGTCTCGTAACTACTAGTATCCGTACTCTCTTTTAATGAGTTCCGATCCTTTTCTTAGAAGATTTTCCTAATCTTCTTTTCACGTTTAGAAAGTACGTCCTGAACCTTACCACGACCAAGGGTGGTCTGTCCGTCTTTTTGGAACTAAGGTGTCCAGTGAAGTAGTTATTCCTTGTTAAACGTTTTCGAACTCTTGTAGAGAACAAGAATGATTGTCTAAAAATTTCGTTCTAGACTTCCTAGTTTTACAAAGGTTCACTGAATAGATATAGGGTCCTTTCTCGAATTCTTATAAAATGGTCTCAAATTAAAAGGTTGTGGTTTCTATGTCAAGTGTATAAACTTCGGACACATTACATAACCTTTACAGTCGTACCAGGTTCATAAGAGGCACTGGTAGACATTGCAATAACAACAAGTCAACGATTCAGTACGGTTTGAGAGGACACTAGGACACCTGACATCAGGTGGTCCGAGGAGACAGGTACCCTAAAAGGTCCGTTCTTATGACCTCGCCCAACGGTAGAGGGAGAAGTCCCCTGGAAGGTCTAGGTCCCTAACTTAGGTTCAGAGGTCGTTGCCGTCAGTCTAAGAAATGGTGACTTGGTGGTCCCTTCGGACACCGATCATTATTCCTGATTATTGTTTCTGGGATATTGTTTACCTCTGAGAGGTCACACCCTGTCTCGATCCATCCTGTATATCTTCCTCCAGGTATTTCTAAGTTGTCTTTTTCTTTGTAGTCAAGTGGTCCAAAAATCACTCTTTCTAGACCGGTGACTATATTCTTAGTTTGGAAGATAAGGAAGAGCATATAACATATATTAATACACGTCAATCTAATTGTATCAAAAACAAAGTCATTTAATTCACATCAGTAAGACTTGTTTTGAAAAACTACGAAAGTATAAATGAGTTCCCTTTCTTAAAAAGTATACGTCATCACATCATAAGTCTCTTGCAAAAAGAGAATTTAAGACAACACATAGTCTCTCTCTCGATTCAGTACAGATTGAGACACACTAGGATACCCGAAATCGGTTGGTCCGACGAGACAGGTACCCTAAGAGGTCCGTTCTTATGACCTCTCCCAATAGTACTGGAGGAGGTCCCCTAGAAGGGCTGGGTTCCTAGCTTATTCCGGAGTATTGAGGACCTAAACCGTCCTCCCAAGAAATGATCACGGTCGACCCTTCGGTCCGGGTGTCTTTTCATTCCCCTTTTTTCCATCACTTATTTTTTTGTTACCATGGACGAAGATACCTCAGATGTTATTTAAACACTTCTGACTGTAATTGTACCTTAATATCTATAAATTATATTATAATATAGTTTATAATGTATTTTATATTTGAGTGAACATTTTAATCGTATGTCTCAACTCTCCAACTACTCTGATTCTATATGTCTATCACCTTAGATACAATCACAGCATATCTTCGAGTGTCTTAAGGTTCTCTATCGACGTCACGTCGGAAGAGTTCTGGTAATACGTAAACATAAATAAGTATATACAGTTTTCGTTATTTAAGTCAATGTCACTACATTTGATCTTCAACCAATCGAAGTTTTTTTATCTATTTATTTCGAATCGTCGACAGATATCGACCGTAATAATAGAAGTTGTTGTTTTTTTTCAATAACCCTATATCGATAATCTACATTAAGATGAAAAATGTACGACTTTGTGGACGAACTTTTATTCAGAAAAGACTTAACTACAATACAAAACAAAACAAAACAAAAAGGGTGGTTCCTATATTTGTTGTGGAACAATTAAGGGAAGATATATTTGATCTTTACACGGCTTTTTCACACCATGGTAAAATCGATTATAAATTACTTTATTTTGGACACGGTGACATCAACACAACATCGTTCTCCAATAAAAGATTTCTACGTAATATTCTTTTTAATTCACCCTATTCTCAACTCGTAAAATTATACAAATAACGTAAATCTTTCTTTTGTCTTACGTAACTCCATCGACTGCACAAAAGGGAAGAGGTTCTGCAATCGTGTAAGCCAAGGAGTCTCATATCTACGACGTGAGCTACGAACAAATGTTCCATGTGTGAGGGGGAAGAACCAAACCTGAAAATAAAGAACAACCCAATAAAAAACCGAACTGTAGGGTAACGACGTCCATACCTTAGGAAATCAACAAGAATCGAAAGAAAAAGTCGTGACACTTTCTCTGTATTTAGTACGATTGTAACGGGACGATTTTTTAAGTTTGTGATTTAATAAGGAATATGGACAGGGTAACTTCTAGGACAGCTCCACAACAATGATTAAATAGTGTCACACTATCTTATTTTGGAGCGGTGTTAAAACCGTTCTGTTTCGTTAAACCTACTGAGGATTAAACCAGATACTTGACTTCCATTTAATCTACTTCAATGGTTGTCTTCATGACCACTTCTCTATTTTAGTTTTCTCATTATTTTTATTAAACAGTGTATAGATTTAGTTTAGTGTTTTCAATGACATTAAAATAGATTTTAAGATGAATACTACAGTATTCGTACCGTTCTGTTTATTTCAATGTTATACCTGTCTGTTACTACCCTTACTGATTGAATATGTTCATTCTTTTTTTAATTGAACAACTTAATTACGACAGTTACTTTTTGTTTTACGACAGAGATAAACGAGAACATTAAACCGGAACTTAACTAATAAATTTGAAGATATCTTCCAGTCCTGTCCTCCTTTAATCGAAGGTTATTGGGAACAAGACTTTTATTTGTTTAGTGGTCGAAATCATTGAGAAAACCCCCTTTATTAGACCTTTTGCTACTACTTGTACGAATCAAGTCAGTGAGTCAGTACAGACTGAGAAATGTTGAGGTACCTTACGTCATGAAGTCCGAAGGGACAGGTAGTGGTTGATTACCTCGAACGAGTTTGAGCACAGGTAGGTCAACCACTACTGTAGGTTGGTAGAGTAGGAGACAACACGGGATGAGGAGGACGGAAGTTAGAAAGGGTCGTAGTCCCAGAAAATGTTCCTGAGTCAAAGAGTGTAGTTCACCAGTTTCATAACCTCAAAGTCGAAGTCGTAGTCAGAAAGGTTACTCATAAGTCCTGACTGAAGGAAATCCTACCTGACCAACCTAAAAGGACGTCACGTTCCCTGAGAGTTCTCAGAAGAAGATGTGTAAAGTTTTCGTAGTTAATAAACCACGAGTCGAAAGAAATATCAGGTTGAGAGTATAGGTGTGTTCTGATGACCTTTTTGGTATCGAAACTGATCTGCCTGGAGACAACCGTTTCATTCCAGAGGATAAAAATACGACAGATCCAAAGAGTATCGACAAGAAGGTTCCTCGTTCTTAAAAAATTAAAGTACCGACGTCAGTGGTAGACGTCACTAAAACTTTAGGTTCTTTTATTTTAGACAGTTACAAAGGTAACGAAGAGGTAGATAAACGGTACTTCACTACCCCGACCTACGGTAATAGAATCAAAGGACTTACAACTACAAATTCGGTTGAAAAGTGAGAGGAAAAAGTGTAAGTAGTTCTCAAGAAGAAGTGAAAGACGGTATTTCCACCACAGTAGACGCATAGAGTCCGATAATAAAGAGGGTCATCAGAACTAAGGTCGAACACAAAGTAGGTTGGGTCGTAAAGCGTACTACATAAGACGTATTTTCAATTTATTCCTCCCACTATTATATGTCGTAACTACATGATAAAAGGGTTAAAACTTGGTCAGACAACAAGGTACAGACCAAAATGGACAACGAAGAACTGGCCGTATGTCTAAAGAGTTCTCGGTCCAGTCCACCAGACTATAAAAGTAAAGAAATTTTTAAAAGGTGTCAAAGATCACTAGATGTGTCAGTTTACAGGACCGTATCAGTTAATTAGTTTTCATCTACAAATAAACCTTGATAAAACGAAAAAACTACTATGTTACCTAAGTCCTCTAATCTGGACTATTTCACGGATTTCGTGATACCTATCTCAAAACACTGTAAAATGTCCTCTGTCACTAGTTCTGGTTGTGGTTCTATTTCTTTACGTTTTTCCGTTTTACCAACAGACTCTTCCGGAATCTTTATAGACTCTTTTCTCGTCTTCGATTTCCCTTCCTCTTTTCCTTTCCAGATGGGTGGACTTACGTCTTAAGGTTTCTTATCGTCCCTCTCTATTCTTTCGGAAGGAGTCACTAGTTACGTTTATTTATCACCTTTTTTATCTTACTCTTTCTGATCTCTAGAGAAGTTCTTTTAATCTCTATGGTTCCGTTATAAAGTACGTTTCTACCCATATTATTTCCTGTCTTTACCATACATGGATTGTCTTCATCATCTATAATTCATCTCCACCGTTCTTATGTGTCTTCCTCATGTGTTTTTTCTAATAATACTGGATCTATTCTTGTTACCACACTAGAGAGTGGATCTCGGTCTGTAGGACCTTACTCTTCAGTTTACCCGGATCCCTTCGTAGTAACACTCTTTTCGATCACCTCCACTACCTTAAAGTCAACTCGATAAATTTAGCATTTTCTACTACGACACTTTCACGACATGAGTTATACGGTCGTTTAAACCTTTTGAGTCACCATCGTTGTCCTGACCTTTCCCAGTCAAAAGTAAAGTTAGGGTTTCTTTTCGTTACGGTTTCTTACAAGTATGATGACGTGTTAACGTGTGTAGAGTGTGTGATCGTTTCATTACAAGTTTTAAGAGGTTCAGTCCGAAGTTGTTATGCACTTGGTACTTGAAGGTCTATAAGTGCAACCTAAACCTTTCCTGTCTTCTTGGTCTCTAGTTTAACGGTTGTAGATAACCTAGTAACTTTTACGTTCTGTCAAAGTCTTTTTGTAGATAAAGACGAAGTGACTGATACGATTTAGAAGACTACTTGTACACAAATTTATTCAATTGCCTTAGTCTCTAATAGTAATATCAGTTTGGTTTTTGTTACTGTATTTGGACCTCATGTAATACAATCTGACTTATTAGGTCTACGTCTTTTCTTTAGAGTAAATGAACATCCCAGTTTTTATCTGTTTGAGTATCTTCGTCTCATGTAACAACCAACGGTCTGGGAGCCCTCCTCCTTCCTCCTCTATAAATAACCAGTTTCCTATGTTTCAGAGTTAATACTTCCTACTAATTAATTTAAGATCTCTAGATTTCATATCGTTACACTAATATCAATTGTTTTGAGTTTTAACATATGAACTTTAAATGGTCTTCCTATTTAGAATTAGAAGGAATGGTGTGTATGTGTGTGTGTGTGTGTGTGTGTGTGTGCGTGTGTGTCTTTTCTTCCTTCCCTCCTTTCCTTCCTTCCTTTACCATTTAAAACACTTTTCTTTCTCTCATTTCTTCCTCTCTTTCTCCTTTTCTTTTTATCTTTCTTTCTTTCCTTCGTTACTTCTTTCTTTGTTTTCTTTAGGCAATAGAGTGTTTCCAGTGGTAAAAGAAAAGAAAAAAGAAATACCACTAGTAAAGTGTCGTATACACATATAGTTTGGTTTTATAGTTCAATGTATATAATTTATATACGTTAAAACTAGTAGTATGGATATATTTTAGACCTTTGTCGGAAGTTAAAACTTATACAAGGAGTTTTACACACACAAACACAACATATTAAATAATCACCTTGTACGACGATTTCGCTTAGAACAATTTTATTTTTTAACTAATAAGAGACAGATTATACGAAGTATCTAAAATCAGAAGAAACTGAACCTACTTCGTTAGACTTGTGGTTTGGGTTACCGTAGTGTGTAGCCACAGACAAGAGTAGACTCAGAACCTCGTTAACATTCCTCGACACCGATAAAGTCACTGTTGTGAAAGGCAGAGTACGTCAGGTGTGTGGTCAGAGGTAGAAAAGTCGTCGTTTTGACGACGAGAAACAACGAGACAAAGGTACTCATGTTGGTGTTACTTCTTAAAGGTGTTGAAAATGTTGACCGAAGTCACTTCCACTTATTATAAATTAAGTCCTTCTTGACATAGAAAGAAACAGAGAGTAGCGATCACTCTTGTGTCATATCATAGAGATTTCTCAATCGTTTCCTGTTTCTTTGAACCTATGAGGGGACAGTCCGTTACACTACGACAACGTTTGATAATCTTAGAGAAAAAATATCGGAGGAATCACTGAGAACCTCTTCCGTTACCGTGGGGTGAGGTCATGAGAACGGACCTCTTAGGGTACCTACCTCCTCGGATCATCCGATGTCAGGTACCCCAGCGATCCTCAGCCTGTGCTGACTCACTGAACTGAAAACGAAAAGTGAAAGTACGTAACCTCTTCCTTTACCGTTGGGTGAGGCACAAGAATGGACCTCTTAGGGTCCCAGACCCCTCGGACCACCCGACGGCAGATACCCCAGCGTGTCTCAGCCTGTGTTGACTGCGCTGAATCGTCATCGTCACTGACAAGGAATTCTATGGTGTTTGTCACGGGGTTGAAATCAAAAGACACACGTAGATTGTCAAAAAATCCAGTAACACACTTCTTTACTCTTCCACGTGAACNGGTGAGGTCATGAGAACGGACCTCTTAGGGTACCTACCTCCTCGGATCATCCGATGTCAGGTACCCCAGCGATCCTCAGCCTGTGCTGACTCACTGAACTGAAAACGAAAAGTGAAAGTACGTAACCTCTTCCTTTACCGTTGGGTGAGGTCACAAGAATGGACCTCTTAGGGTCCCTGACCCCTCGGACCACCCGACGGCAGATACCCCAGTGTGTCTCAGCCTGTGCTGACTGCGCTGAATCGTCATCGTCACTGACAAGGAATTCTATGGTGTTTGTCACGGGGTTGAAATCAAAAGACACACGTAGATTGTCAAAAAATCCAGTAACACACTTCTTTGCTCTTCCACGTGAACCTCATCGGCGGATTCTCTCCAACGATCTTAATCTACTTTAATTACCACCGTAGACAAGGTCTAGTGAAGAGACAAGAGTAGTCTCGAAGGAAAGAAAGAAAGAAAGAAAAAAGAAAAAAAAAAAAAAACACGATGTCTTCAAAGTCCAATTAAATACGTTCACATAATGGATAAGACGTAACCATAACCTCTTTCAAATGAACTGTTTACTGGTGACTTTGATACGAGATAATATTTATTCATTTCTCCTTCGTATTTTGCAATTTCCCATAGACCGTAATAATTTATCGTGTCTTTTATTTAGTGATATCTGTTTATCTGGTCACCAATGTCTAACTTTAAAGAGAGTAACACGAAGTCTCATAGTCTTCTCTTAAGTCACTCCTCCTTTATGAGTCGTTACGATCTTTGAAGTACAAAAAAATTAGTGTTTTAATATTCTAGACTCCTAAGATACCATCAAGACAAACGAATTAATTTTTTCGTCAGTTTGAGAGACTCGACGACGACATATATTTGTCTACAGACGTGTCTAGTTTACCTTTTCTTGACCAATTAAAAATCTCATAGTTTCAAGACTTAACAGAATAGACTTTGACAGTAAGTAAACGACTGTTTTGGTTGTACTTCGTTAACTTTCTCTCTGTGACTCTCATTGTCTCTCCAATCACAAAAAAGGAGAGATTGTTTATCAAATATCACTTACTCCGTCAATTTTATTGAATCAGAATTAGACCTTTGTGACTTACCCAATATTTCCAATCAGTAAACCTGAAATTACGGAGGGTTACAGACGACTTTGTCGGGTCATCGTTACGAATCCCCATAGGAAGAGGTTTTTGAGTTGAGGACCTAGTAAAGAGGGGTGTGAATTGTGTTCGACACTTCGGTATCCGTTCAATGAATAGGTAAAATACGGTACCAAAGGACTTCACATTTTAGACTTTTTTTAGTTTCTTAGATAGAAATCCCAAATAGTCTAATTTACTTCGTTATGAAGATTTCATGAATCTTATCATTGACCGGGTACCATCCTTGAGTTATTTACAATCGATAATGTCGGCTCAAAGACTCTTCTAACACAGTAGATAGTGGGTAATGAAGTGTATAAGATGAGAGACATATTATAAACATTTGATTATATCTCTTCATTTTGTATCAAAGGTGAATAGACCGAGAAACTCACACAGTCTACAAAACATATGATACCCAAAATACGAAAGTTATTGGAACGTTGTATCTTTACAAATACGGATAAAATTTCTGAAAGTTTTACTCTGTGATTTTTGGTCACGACGGAGATTTCAGTGTGTCACACATTCACCATAATAGAGACTGACTTAATCTTGAGACCCCGACCACATGACTCTACTGGGTCTCCCTACCATACCCCTCCTTTCACCCTCCCCCCAAGTCCTACCCCTTGTGTACATATGGACACCACCTAAGTGCAACTACATACCGTTTTGGTTAAGTTATAACATTTCATTAATCGGAAGTTAAATTTATTTATTTAAATTTATTTATTTAAAATTTTTTTGGTTCTAAAAACACTCTTTCATATGAAGTTTATATTATTTGAGATTATTACATATATGACTTATATATCTAAGAGACTATAATATTGTGTAAGACATAGTACACAATATTAACCTATTGCGTCGTAACTAAACATGAAGATAAGGGTTTTACAAAATTTATTCACTCGTACAGAACGATCAAATTTATTAGGTCGAATTTATATAACTGTTCCTTTTATTGTAACATTTGAACTAATGTATATGGGTGTGTGTGTATTTGTGTTGTGTGGACACCGAAAATGAACCTTTTTTTTTAGTAGAATTTGTTTACAAAGATATAAATCGATTGTAGAAACCTTTCTGATCACGTCTTCGACTTTGAGGTTATGAAACCTGTGGACTATGTTTCTTGACTGAGTCACGTTTGTTGGGACTAAGACCCTTTCCGTCCTCCGTCCTCCTCTTCCCCTGGAGTCTCCTATTCTCCCAACATACTGTAGTGACTGAACTACCTGTACTCAAACTCGTTCGAGGTCCTTAACCACTACCTATCCCTCCGGACCGCACGACGTCAGGTACCCCAGTGTTTCTCAACCTGTACTGACTCGCTGACTTGACTTGACTTGAATCGATTGTGTGTGACGAATTGTACAGGTTTCGAAATAACATTATTAAAATTTCTAAGTCTAAGTAAATTAGGAATATAGTTTGGATACTCTATTCATGATAAAAGGAGTAAATTATCTCCTACTTTACTCCCTACTTCTTCAATTTAATAAATGAGTACAAGGGTATCATTCTTTCACCTAAGTCTCTGGTTCTAGAGTGTAGTCGAAGAGTCATCTCTATTCAGACCGTCCCTTTGAGAACCTTTATAGAAAAAAGGCTACCTGTAAATTAGACTTAATATCGTAAACGAAATAACACAGGACACGTTCAAAAGAATTTCCGTACTACCTGTCTCTCTTGTGTGTTAGTTACCAACGATAACCAGTAATAACTGGGGTCTAATATAGAAAGTCACTTTGAGCACTGTTGAATTGACTTGATTTCTTCTTTGTATTAATTCTTCGATTTAATGAAATATGAAAGTATATGAAATATTAAGGTATTTAATTTGTTAACGTACTTTCTTCTTTTCAGTAAAAGGTTTTACTAAATCAAAAAAATTTGTCAGTGAAAAAATTTGTCAGTATCACCGGGTTTACTCATACGAAGAAAAAGTGATAGTTATACGTACTAAACTATGTAGTAATTTGGACTCTCCTTCCGATAATCACAAAGGTAGTGTAACGACGGTTTCTATATAACAGTTGGTTCTGACTTTTCATTCGCCTCATTTATACGACATTTTAATATCACTTCAATGAGTCAACACAGGCTGAGAAACACTGGGGTACCGGACATCGGATGGTTCGAGGAGACTAGTACCTTAAGAGGTCCGTTCTTACGACCTCACCCAACGGTAAAAGAAGAGGTCCCCTAGAAGGGCTGGGTCTCTAGTTTGAGCCCAAAGGACGTAACCTCCGTCTACGAATACGATTACATTTTAATATATCTTTCGTGTAAATATAATAAAGACGTCTAGAAAAGAGGGTTAAAAAATTAAAGTTTAAGAAGGAGTATTTCCTTTTTTTTTAACATTTTGGATAACCCATGACACCCTTTTACGTGTTATTAAAACCAATTTCTAATACGTAAAGAGTCCAACCAAGTCATGTTCCACCTACAATTGACGGTTTACATGTTAAATTGAGAGAGAGATCTCTTCTTTATATACCTCTCTTAAATAGTAGGGTGTATATAAAGAGGTAGGTAAAAAACAACCCGTTTGAAAGGACAACAGTTGTTTGGACTTTCATGGTCGGTTTACTACAACAAATAAGTTCGAGAAAATTACTTACGTTTCTTTCACCTTTTACTGTACCTCATATCCGTCAATTCAAGTCCTGTCGACGTCTAAGTCGATAAATGGTCCAGGAAAAACTTACCCCTTAGGTACTTAGTTTGTAAGTGAAAAAGAGAATAAATGAGACGTGTTTAACAGTACGATAGTAATAGTACTTCTTAATACTATATGTTTACAAAACCACTTGAAGGAATAACCTTGGAAGAGTGCATAAATGAGGGAAATAGGAGATAAGAACGATAATTTGCCGTGTTGTAAAAATGTAAAGGTCTCACGAGGTGTTCGGTAGACGAAAAAGGATAGTTTTACACCTTTATATTTATGAAGGGAAAAATCGAAACGTACATTAAACGAAGAAAATAAAATTTAGAGACTCCTGACTATACTTAAAGTATAGTCGACGGTCTATAAGTCTGTAGAAGATTTTAACCCACTGTAAATCGTTATCATCAATGTAAAAACTTAAGCATAAGAGAAAGTCAAATTCTTTTATCTTGGTCCGATTTTGTAATGTAAAAAAGGTTTATAAGGAAATTTGCGGTTGTACGTTTCTCATCTACTATAGAAGTCCTTAAAAACAATACTTTTGACTTCTTTTCCTTTCTATTAAAGTCTCTTATTATTTTCTTTATTTTACTGTAGATCTCACGGTCCCGTCCCCCGCCCTCCTACTTTATCAACCTAGAGTTACTAACCCAATTTATCCGTTAACGAAGTTATATCAACCAATTACACAACTATTTGGTTATTAGAAGTAAAAGTGAGTTCCGAGCACGTAAATGCTTATAACTCCTTTTATAGAAATATAGTAACTCTGTGGGTTATCTGTGGTTGGTGACTCATTGGTTTTTAGTAAATTAATTAAAGTCTTTGTACTTAACGTACCTAAGACGTGAACTTCATGTGTCTCGATATGAAAAGTAATACGACCACTCAACCATGGATCAGATAATTCTTTGTATAGTATGAAACCTACGATAGAAACATGTCGGAGGTTTTATTCCGAGAAGTTCTCACGAAATGAGTTTTTAAATTTCAATACAAAAATCCAAAACTCTCTTAATATGATCGGAATAGTAAAGAGAGGTGAAAATTTTAATTTTAAAATTTAGAATAAATAGGGAAAGTAGTAGATCTGTGGATGACGGGATATAGCACTTAAATTACTTCCTAAGACTCGGGGGGTTTCTCCAAACAGATAAAAGTTTGACAAGACACACGTTTCACGTTAAACATCAATATTTTAGGGATGAAAAGTGGTCGAACGGGGTAGTTACCTATTTAATTAAAAGTTGAATTACCTTTATAAGTACTACCGAGTTGACAAAGTACTCCGATTTTTAAACCTGGTTTGACTAAAATTTAGAATAAAGACCTCTTTCTACCAATACTGGATTTTTAACAAAAGATTTGATATAGGTTAAAATTTCGAACCAAATTGGCTCGTGTATAAACAATATAAAAGAAATACCAAAGGAATGACCACTACCCTTCTTGTTAGTGGGGTAGAATACTTAAAAAAAGACACCAAAGACGAGAGTTAATAAATACAAGGTCCTTCTTAAGTGTAGATTAATTTACTTGTACTCCATATCCGTGAGGTTTTAAAATAACACTTAAATAGGTTATTATTATGCCTTTACTAGTACGTTAAATTTTAGTCAAGAATAAAAATATGAGTACAAAAGAAATCGATTTGAAATTTAAGAGTTTCCCGAAGGGTACACCACAATCACCATTTCTAGGTGGTTTACTCTCCTCTCTACCTAAGTTGGGGACTCCCCAGTTTTGAGTGAAGTCGTAAGAACGGAGCTCTTAGGGTACCTGTCTCTTCTGACGACTCGATGTTAGGAATCCCAGAGTTTTTTAGTCTGTACAGACTCGTCTGAATCGTACGTGAGTACATTTAAAAAATTCTATTCTACAGTCATCTTTACGACACGGTCCTTCATTGTTAAAAAATGGTTCTTTTATAAATGTGTCAACTTCTTAATATACTATGAAAACTTAATATAAAACTTAAGGAAATTTTGTCAACAATCTATAATTACGATTAATAAGGAACACTTTGACGTCTTTATACAGAGTCCCCCGAGACTCCTCGAGACCAAGGAATACAGAGTCGATTCTTTCTTAAGTCGTACTCCGTTGTACTCAACAATCTTATCCTACGAACACTCCAAATATTCGTCTACCCGTTCTCCACGGTGAGACTTGGAATCACCCGATGTCAAAATATTAGTTTTCCTTTCACCCCTCCCCTTCTTCTTGTGGAAAAAGTAAGAATTCATCTACAGTTCGAAAGTAGTAGGCAAAGAGGAGGTGAAGATCGTTCCCTCAAAGGAAGAGGGACGTACCAGTTTGAACCTGACAATACCGTGTTGCCTTTATTCGTTTTAGACGTCATTGTATATGATTTTATATCATTAAAGAAAAAAAAAAATTAAGGTAGTAAAATTACCTTATTTTTTTCCAAATGTTTGTAGTCATTGACGGGAGTTTTAAACGATAAGAAAAAAAAATTTCTACATTTTACAAAATAAAAAATAAAAAAGAATTTAAAATTTTAGANAAAGAGGAGGTGAAGATCGTTCCCTCAAAGGAAGAGGGACGTACCAGTTTGAACCTGACAATACCGTGTTGCCTTTATTCGTTTTAGACGTCATTGTATATGATTTTATATCATTAAAGAAAAAAAAAATTTAAGGTAGTAAAATTACCTTATTTTTTTCCAAATGTTTGTAGTCATTGACGGGAGTTTTAAACGATAAGAAAAAAAAAATTTCTAAATTTTACAAAATAAAAAATAAAAAAGAATTTAAAATTTTAGAAATTAAGAATTAAAGTTCAAAATGATATTACAGTGGAAAAGGAACATAAAAACAGAAATTATGTACGTGTGTCCGTACAGGATCCTTAGTAATTGGATGAGTGGAACGACCAGTCGTAAACCCAGAACAAGGTAGTAACAAAACAAAAAACCCCCCGTACAGAGTACGAAGACAACGTGCCGAAACAACGAAACGTTCCGACAAACCAAAACAATTCGTTCGGACGAAACAACTTACTAGTAATTGAATATCCACAGAGAGTATTAAAAAGGAAATGATACTGGTGAATCATCCCAATTGATAAATTAGTGGATTAAAAAGGGAATTGAGACAATGATAGTGAATCTCTTTATGGTTTTTTGTTTGAGTTTTTATTAATTTGTCAAAGGTCAACCTACTATTAATTTATACCATACGTTCAGAGAATAAGAAAAAATTCTAAAAAATTGAACTGTCTAATCTTATGGTTGAGTACGTAATTGATAAATTCATGATAGTCTCGTGTTAGATATTTTTACTATGGATAAGGTTCTTTATATCCTTTGTACCATATCTATATATAAGAACCCCGTGTCAAACTTGATAGTCTCAAATGAACTTATACATCCACCCCTCCTTTTACACAATGATGTCGTTTCTGTTTTGAACAAAAAAATAAAGAGAGAGTCATTTAAAATTGAAACTCCTTAAAAAAAATTTTATTGATTTATTTTTAGAATTGAAATTATTTCTACTTCTACTAAGTTATCGATCTGTGTTACCATATCGATAAATACTGTGAAAAGTACTGGGATAACAATAAGGTCAACACTAAATTACTCTAGATGAACCGAGAACGGAAACAGCGAATGTAGACTTATTGAAACCGGTTTAAAGAATTAAAATAGATGGATTTAGTGTAGTAGACCTTTTGATCCCTAGTGTGACGAATTGACTAAATATTCATAACTTTCTTTTTATATACACTTTCATTGATTCTATATATGAGTTATTTCAAGACTTCAAACCAACTCAATTGTATTGAGTCCAGTCTTTAAAAAGAAACGAAAAAGAGAGAATCCAGATTGTAAGATTTTATATCCAAATTCTTGTGTTTCTGTTTGTTAGTTGTTATTGTTTTTTTTTGTCACGAATAAACTTTGTTAATATATTGTGTTGTTGTTTTTTCCGTTTCTTCTTTTCTTCGAATTAAGAGTAAATGATTTTTTTAATCCGTTAAACTAATATTCCAACTGAACATTGATAAAAGTATCTATTTTAGTTACATATTTGATATAATTTTCTCTATATAATTGTTTATATCACACGAAATTTACATAGGAGTTAATTTCCTAGTTCAACTGTAGTGTCTTGAAACTTCCGAAGTGTGACCTCTAATCTGAACACGAGACACTTTATACTTATGTGAAACTTCCTCTGATCTCTTAAGATACATTTCCCTCTTCATACTTACCTCATTATCTTCATGTACTTACTTGTACAGTGGAAGTTTTTCATCCTGTATTACCTATTATGAATTCAAACTAACCTATTTCACTGTCTGTTGTTTTTTTGTGATTCATTTATTCTACAGTGGGTGTTGTTATACTATATAAGTTTTCTTGTGGATTGTCAAATAAGTCAGTTAACGATAGTTTAGTTAAATATGAACAAGTAAATTATCTCTTTTTAATAATGGTCGATATAAATAGTTAGAGATCCACCTATTTTTGTGTTTAACTGCATACGTTTTACCGTAAGTAATAAAATTTATTGACTTCAAATTTTGAAGGACACCCTAAGTCAGACTAAGGAGTAAATGATATAAACTTATTTACTAGACGTTTGAATTGTTCAATATGGTTACGTATATGACTTACCGTAGAGTAAAAATATCAGTCTATCACTGATCATCCTTGAATTATTTAATAACCTACTATAGTCCAAATTTTAATCTTAATTCGTTTGCTACCTCAGTTTATCTTACGTTTTTATTTTGTGAGGAGGAATCTTGACAAGTGAACCCTAAGTGAAGTCGAGTCAATTTCCAGTTTTGAAGAAATACGACTGGAAAGAGTTATCGTTACTATAAAGATTTATAAGACCTTCCACCTTTAAAGTTCGATTTTCTTTCGTTTGATCAAAATCTCTTTCAGTGTCTGAATAAAAATCACTGTATACAATACTTCTTTTATATACAGATAAATTTATTTTATACATGTACAAACGAATTTCCATTTATGAGTACTTCGAAGAACCTACAGATATTAAAATTTATTAAATCGACGATTCAAAAGGTAGAGAAAATAATAACAAGATTTGAGAGTCGAGGCGCTTAAAAAGATCAAACTGTTTAGATCAAGTGGAACTTAGAGAAAAGGTATAACTCTGTTATCGAGATCTATTGGGTAAGGACCATG
This sequence comes from Capra ibex, assembly GCA_006410555.1. Taxonomy (NCBI): domain Eukaryota; kingdom Metazoa; phylum Chordata; class Mammalia; order Artiodactyla; family Bovidae; genus Capra; species Capra ibex. Next base: position 54,699,216 of record SJYO01033645.1, read on the forward strand.
ACAGTCTTTGTCAACCAGACAGTTCTGTTTTATACTTTCCTTCATCTTCAAACTTTATTTTGAAAATAAATAAAAACACACTATCGAACCTAATGTAAATAAAAAGACGAAAGGAATATCGAATGGTCATGCACTTATAAAAAGTCCTGAGACTTCTACTTATTTTTTATGATTCAAAATTAATTTACGTACGTTTACTCTAAAACTTTATCTATGATTTTTTAATTTTCCGTAAAAACTTACTCACCTTAGTAGACAATTACAAAGGGGTACGAGAATAATCTGATATTAGTATCAATATTACACTAATAAAATAACGATGTTAAAAGACAGGTTTTAAAGTATCAAGACTATGGATAAAAAGATTACAGACCCACTTATGAGTGTTATTAAACATGTATATACATGTGAACAAAGACTCTAGAATATTATTTTAGATATTAATGTAGGTATTTACGTTTATGTATTCTTAGATTTACACACATAATATTGACTATATCATCAACATTTTATACAAATAAAATGTAATATATGTAAAACCCCCAACGTTTTCTGAACCTGTACTGACTCTTTGATTTGTTGTGTCTAAACACATATATATACGTATATATATATATTGAAATTATAAATTAGGTTGATAAACGTTGGACTATAAGTACTATTACTTTTATTTAAAAAATGTCAAATGTATTTTTTACCTTTACACTAGAATGATTTCTCTACATTCTTAACTGTCTTTATTTGTAAAAATTCGTAAATCTTTCAAATCATAAGTTGAGTGTTTTAAAGAGACAGTTGTTTACGTGAAGGACATCGATATCGTATAGAGAAAACATTATAGAGATTCTAGACCATAACCGGTAGTAAAAATTAAAGAGACCCTCAGTGTTTATAGAGGTGTAGGACATCGTTTAGTAGTTATCATTTCAACCAAGGAAAATTGGAAAAAAATTTTTTATATCTAAATAAATAAAATTAACCTCCAATTAATGAAATGTTATAACATGACCAAAACGGTATGTAGTTGTACTTAGACGGTGTCCATATGTGCACAAGGGATAGGACTTGGGGGGAGGAAGGAGGGAGGGGTATGGTACGGTGACCCAGCAGAGTCACGTAGTCGGGGTTCGTAGGTCATAGTAGGTACCTTGAACCTGACCACTAAGTAAAGTATATACTATCCTATGTACAAAGTTACGGTAAGAGGGTTTAGTAGGGTGGGAGAGGGAGAGGGAGTCTCAGGTTTTCTGACAAGATATGTAGACAAAGAGAAAACGAAAGAGTGTATGACCCAATAGTAATGGTAGAAAGATTTAAAGTATATATACGGAATCATATGACATAACCACAAAAAGAAAGACCGAATGAAGTGAGACATATTATCCGAGGTCAAAGTAGGTGGAGTAAGTTTACCTAAGTTTACATAAGAAAAACTACCGACTCATTATTAGGTAACACATATACATGGTGTCGAAAGAATAGGTAAGTAGACGATTACCTGTAGATCCAACAAAGGTATAGGACCGATAATATTTGTCACGACGCTACTTGTAACCCCATGTACACAGAGAAAGTTAAGACTAAAGGAACCACACATACGGGTCGTCACCCTAACGACCCAGTATTCCGTCAAAATAAAGGTCAAAAAATTCCTTAGAGGTGTGACAAGAGGTATCACCGACATGATCAAACGTAAGGGTGGTTGTCACATTCTCCCAAGGGAAAAGAGGTGTGGGAGAGGTCGTAAATAACGAACATCTGAAAACCTATTGTCGGTAAGACTGACCTCGTTTTACCATGGAGTAACACCAGAACTAAACGTAAAAAGACTATTACTAACTACAACTCGTAGAAGAGTACACAAACAATCGGTAGACATACAGAAGAAACCTCTTTACAGATAAATCAAGAAACCGGGTAAAAAACTAACCCAGTAAATAAAAAGACCTTAACTCGACGTATTCAACGAACATATAAAAACTCCAATCAACAAACAGTCAACGAAGTAAACGATAATAAAAGAGGGTAAGACTTCCGACAGAAAAGTAGAACGAATATGAAAGGAAACAACACGTGTTCGAAAATTCAAATTAATTCAGGGTAAACAAATAAAAACGAAAATAAAGGTTATAAGACCCTCCAGCTAGTATCTCCTAAGACGACACTACATACAGCGTCTCACAAAACGGGTACAAGAGGAGATCCTAAAAATATCAAAGACGAGAATACAAATCTAGAAATTAGGTAAAAGTCAAATAAAACCACATATCACAATCTTTCACAAGATCAAAGTAAGAAAATGTTCACCAACTGGTCAAAAGGGTCGTGGTGAACAATTTCACTAACAGAAATTAGGTAACGTATAAGAACGGAGGAAACAGTTTCTATTCCACAGGTATCAACGTACCTAAATAGAGACCCGAAAGATAAAACAAGGTAACTAGATATAAAGACAGAAACACGGTCATGGTATGACAGAACTACTGACACCGAAACATCATCTCGGACTTAAGTCCGTCCAACTAAGGAGGTCGAGGTAAGAAGAAGGAGTTCTAACGAAACCGATAAGCTCCAAAAAAAATTAAAGGTATGTTTAACACTCTAATAAATAAGATCGAGACACTTTTTATATCAACCATCGAACTATCGTTAACGTAACTTAGATATTTAACGAAACCCATCATATGAGTAAAAGTGATATAACTAAGAAAGCTAGGTATTGTACCATAAAAAGAAGTAGATAATCACAGGAGAAACTAGTAAAAAATTTATGACACAAGTTTCGGAACATCTCTTTTCTTTACCTCTTTTGTACGACCAGGAGAAAACATACACTAACACAACATCGGTGCACAAGGTCCTTTGTTTGAGTGAGTCTTCCTGTTACGTCTCTCATCTCACTTCAAATAATGTGACCGTCCGGGTTCCGTCTCAGAAGAGAATCAGTTCCAGGGGTTAGTCAAAAACACTTTTGGAATTTATGGGATTCAAATACACAAGTTTGGGTGGAGGGGTTTAAGAGACTTTGATCAGACTCGTTTCCTTTTCTTTCTATGTTAGTTTCAATTGGACACTAAGTATACGGAATTTGGACACTAAGCATTCGGATCCCTCAATTGTCATCTGTTAATAGTTATCCGGACACCAGTATCAAGTTATTCGTATTATCTTAAATACTAAGATAAACCAATGTGTCTATTAATCCCATAAGAAAATCCACCGTCTCTCAGATGTATACTCGGGACACCGAGAAGGTACCCACCCCCGCGCCCCCCTCCCCCCCGTCGGACCAAAAGGTCAACCGTAGTCATACAACAAAAGTACCTATGACCCGTATATCGAGTTTCAGGTGTCATGTCGGGTTGTACCTCGGGACGAAAGTTCTACCTCGGACAAGACAGACAAAGGAGGAAGTTAACCTAGATCTTAAAAAAAACAGACAAAGGTAGATAACCAATGGTGAAACTTAGACAAGTACGGTCAGTCACATTTAAGAGGGAATGAATACCGGAAATATCTTCGTTTGTAAAAACGTAAAAATAACAGGTAAAGGATAAAAAATTGTATATAATTTATTGGTACCAAAGGGAGTAGGGACCCGTTGAGATTTATTTTATAGGAAAGATATGGTTTGTGAAAACATCATAAAGTTTTCAATCTAATCTAAAAATACACTTTCAAGGGACACGTTAAGTACGTTAATCATACTGAAAACCCCCACAACCGATCATTGTACGTATGGTAAGAGAACATCATCTTCGTTCATCTTTTTGGATGTAAATAAAAGGAAAGATTTTCATTAAAATAACTCGACTTTAACTTTATACTACAATGTAAATAAATTTTCACTGGTTATACCATACAAAAATATGTGTGAGTATTTTAACGAACACGTTAATTCTATTATTTGTACATAATTATATAGCGGAAGTCTATAAAGGGACAAGGGACACCATTAATAAAGGACGACGAGTAGGATGAGTGTGAAAAAGTAGAGGTTCGTTTTGAACTAGACGATAAAGATTATAAAATTAAACGGTAAAGATCTTAAAATATCTTTAGTTTACCCGAAAGATCCACTGAGTCACCATTTCTTAGACGAACGGTTACTCCTTTGTACGTAAGTTAGGGACCAGTTCTTCTAGGAGACCTCTTCTTTTACAGTTGGGTGAAGTCATAAGAACGGACCCTTTAGGGTACCTCTCTCCTCGGACCACCCGATATCTTGTACACCAGTGTTTCTCCGTCTGTCTTCGGTCGTTGATTTGTTGTTGTATATTTAATTTACTCATATACGAAAAAAAAAAAAAGACGAAAAAAGTGAATCCTTTTAATAAAACTCTAACTAACCACCACAAAAGACATGGTATCGAGAAAAGAAACATTCCGATCTGACACAAAGTACTATATATATATACCCTGTTAGACAAATAGGTAAGTGAACAACTACCTGTAAACTTATCAAAAGTCAAACCTAGTGACGTTTATTTCGTCGATATTTGTAAGTACACGTTTATACGTACATTTATACACGAGAACCGGTTCATGACTTCTAACTTCACCGACCGGTAATAACCTCTAGATGTACGTTTAAAAATTCTTTAACTGTTGAGTAATAGGTTTTACCAAAATCGTCAAGTACAAGTGTGATTCTTAGATATTCGTAGGGGTAGGGAGATGTTGAAGGTTTATAAAACGTCAAAGAAAAAAAAAATTAAAGAAAAAGACTAGGTAATTAAATAAATCCCAGAAGGGACCACCGAGTCTTCTATTTCGCAGACGGACGTTACGTCCTCTGGGTCCAAGCTAGGGACTCAACCTTCTAGGGGACCTCTTCCTTTACCGTTGGGTGAGGTCATAAGAACGGACCTCTTAGGGTACCTGTCTCCTCGGACCACCCGATGTCAGGTCTCCCAGCGTTTCTCAGTCAATCAAAGTATTATAATTCGAAAGAGTCTCAATTAACAAACACTTATCAAACAACACTTGGAGTTTAAATTAAGGTAATTTAAGTCTTTTGTATAAAACGTACTGAGCTTAGGAATATTTATGTGGGTTCTAACAACATAACAGGTCTTATATCCGATAGAACCACTTAATAAACACGCGTGAACTTGACTTATATATTAGACGACAAAACTCCTTCTATTTAGATAGTTTTCTATTTTGACAGTTTAATCAAATTTGACCCATTACGTAAAGTCGAAAAGTTATATACCCGTCATGAGTGAAACAGACTTTCTCACCAATTGTTTTTAGTGATAAGTTCGAGTTTGAAGACTTTACTACTTTGGTTGGAAATACCAGTCATTCTACAAGAAGAAATCAAAGGAACATTAATGGTGGAATACAGTTACACTGTTGATTGAAGTTGTAAAGGTAGACTTGTCATCGGTTTAACTAATTCGTCCGAAACTTTGATGTGATTTTAATTTTTAAAGAGTCTCTGATAAGTATGCTTCTACTTCACGATTGATGTAATCTCAAAGGACAAAAAAAGAAACTTGGGTTCATGTTCATAGCGAGAAATTATTTGGAACTAGATAAAAAGGTTCTATCGAAGTATATGGTACAACTTCATTCACAACACTAGTTATTTACTTCTACTTAACTGTGAATCACGAACGTCTCAAAGATTATAATTCTAAAGGATATGAGGAATCTAAAGAGATAAGTATGGATTAGATTAGAATACACAGAGGACTGTGTATAAGATGACTTAGACTTAACGTCATTGAAGGGTTTTAAGAACGATAGATAAGAGTTAAGTCAAGGAAATTTGGATTTAATAAGACGTGATATTTCTAACCTTATATTATCAAGAGGACTTTTATTACTTCACATTGTATCTTGAAATCGAGCCAAACCCCGATTGTGTCTTCGGTTTTTAGTATATCGATGGAGTAGGTTACTTTTCATTATAACTTTAAGTTCGATTAATAAGTTTTACACTAAAAGAAATCGCATACGTTAAAATTTAAACAACTACATGGTTTTAAATCCACGATGAAGGAAAACTCCACTATAAATGAGAGGAAGACCTACATTCTTATCCGACTCACATTGCTTCCTTTACCGTTGGGTGAGGTCACAAGAACGGACCTCTTACGGTTCCTACCCCCTCGGACTACCCGACGGTAGATACCCCAGCGTGTCTTAGTCTGTACTGACTTCACTGAATCGTCGTCGTTGTCGTCGTTATAGTCACATCATAGTTAGGAAAATAGAGATCGTGATACCGTACTTCTAAGGTTTTTTACATGATTATGGGGTAAACCTCATTTTTCTTTTACACTTACTAATTTTCATTTTTAATATTAACTGTACTCACCATTTCTTGTGTTGACGGTTACGTCCTCTGTATCTTTCAGTTCAATTAGGGACCCAACCTTTCTATGGATCTTCTCCTGTACCTGTTGGTGATGTTAGTTTAGGGTACCTGTCTCCTCATATCACCCGATGTCAGGTATCCCAGTGTTTCTCGACCTGTACTGACTTCGTTAAATAGAGTGTTTCGTGTACCCTTTAAATTATCAAAATCAGTTCTGATTGAAAGAAACGTGGTGTATATGAATTAATAAAAAATATTTTCGGTGACTATTTTCTTTTTTTTATTGACCTGATATAAGATAAAAGGTAAATGACCAGTCAGATGTATCTTTGTATGTCTTTTATCTTAAATTATTTCTTTTTAACAATAACGATTACTTAAAAAAGTTTGATTTAGTTACGATTTCTTAAGACGTTATGAACCTTCTCCAAAAAAAAAATTCAAGAATTTCAGAATTTTTATACAAAATAGGTAAATTATGATTTCGACAATAGAAAATTACATTTTAGTACACGAGATTATGACGTAGTTCTTTTAATTTAATCTTCCAATTTCCTTATACAACGGCTTCCTACTTCCTTCATCGTAATAGGGGTTTATTCACAGATTGTAATAAGTGTATAAACACCAATACATCATACTTATGGCTGTAGTAAGTAACCGGTAATTTTTGTGTCTTTACGGTCCGACCTACTTCGTGTACGACTTTAGTTCTAACGGTCCTCTTTATAGTTATTGGAGTCTATACGTCTACTGTAGTGTGAATACCGTCTTTCACTTCTCCTTGATTTCTCAGAGAACTACTTGTACTTTCTTCCCTAACTTTTTTCGACAGAATTTAGAGTTGTAACTTTTTTGATTATAGTACCGTAGACCAGGGTAGTGAAGTACCGTTTATCTACCCCTTTGTTATCTTTGTCACCGTCTGAAATAAAAGAACCCGAAGTTTTAGTAACGTGTACCACTGACGTCAGTGTTTTAATTTTCTTCCAACGAGGATTTTTTTTTTTTTTTTTCCAACGAGGAACCTTCGTTTCCATACTGTTTGGATCTACCGTGTAATTTTACGTCTCTGTAGTGAAACGACTGTTTCCAGACAGATCAGTTTCGATACAAAAAAAGACCACTAGTACATACCTACAATCTTAACCTGGTATTTCTTCTGACTTGTAGTTTCTTGTGTCTAAAACTCGACACCACAACCTCGTCTGGGAACCTGCCGTTCCTCTAGATATTCCTTTAGCCAGGACTTATAAGTAATCTTCCTGACTACCACTTCGACTTCGAGGTTATGAAACCGGTGGATTGCACTTCTCGGCTAAGTTACCTTTTCTGGGACTACGACTCTAACTTCCGCCCTCTTCTTCCCCTATTGTCTCTTACTCTACTAACTTATCGTAGTGACTGAATTACCTGTATTCAAACTCATTCGAGGTCCTCTACCACTTCCTGTCCCTTCGGACACACGACGTCAGGTTCCCCAGTGTATCACAACCTGATTTGACCGACTTGTTGTTGTTTTTTTGTTACATACTATTATGTTTACTACTACTACTACTGTTATTACTTTTATCAATTGTATCATTTATTAATCAATAGTGTTATCTTTATTTATACTATATTTGATAAATATTTTGTAAAAATTATTAAAGTATAACTAAATGGTGACGAATTTATCTATCAATGTAAATCTTCCGTATTAAGAGAATCCTAAGTTTTACCGACCTCAGTTTACTAAGAAAACTTTTATCGTCAAACGTAAGAAAGAAAAGAACGACACTTTGTGGTCCCATTATGCCCGTTTTTATATGGGGAATGTCAAGAGAACAGTAAAATGTTTGTCTTATGACAACGAATGAAGGTTCAAATTATACCTAATGGTTTCAACATCATATATCAAACAGACCACTTTGGGGACGTAAAGTCCAGTGTGGTCTGAGGTCAAACTTTTCACGAAAAATACATAGTTTATGTCAGACCGAAGGGTTATTAACGTAGTATAGGTTCACTTATTATGTCTTCGGTAATGAGAATAACTTAATCCGTGAACGAAAAAGTTTTCAGATCCGACATTACAATACGGACAGACTCTTATTAGTGTTACTTTAGATTTAGGTCATAAATTTCACAAAGGGACTGAGTCTGGTTCGATAAACATCTACGAGTGGTCGGAGTCGACCTCTTCCTTTACCGTTGGGTGAGGTCATAAGAACGGACCTCTTAGGGTACTTGTCTCCTCGGACCACCCGATGTCAGGTACCCTAGTGTTTCTTAGTCTGTACTGACTCAGGTGTCGACGGTGGTCGGTGTCGTCGACTTTGACCTTGTCTTTGACAAAGTTTTAAAAGGTAAAGAAAACGAAGAATATTAGAGGATTAAAGAGAAAGTTAAGTATGGGAGACTAATAAAAAAGAAAAGAAAGTAAAAGAGGAACGTCTGAAAGAATAAAGTAGTTCTATAGTTTCTGTAATACATTTAGAGTTAAGACAGTCATGTTACGGTCAAGAGACTTTAGATGTCATGTGACTAAAAGAAGTTGACGGGAGAGGTAATATTCTGACGACTCTTTTCATTTTAAGTTCCTTTATGACAAATACTAAATGTTTGGATTCTTTGTTTGATTGTTTGGAATCCAAACAAGAAAGGACTCAAGGAATATAGAGATATAGTTATGAGAGTCTATCTTTTTATTACATACTGTATGTGTACTAAAATTTAAAAGACCAAAAATATAAATTTTTTATTTTAAAAATTTCAATAATTTTATAAGATAAATTGAGTTATATACACCTCAAAACAGTAATGTTATACCTCAATTAAAAGTTTTACATAACTCTATAACTTGGAGGGACAAAAGTATGATGTACAAAGTCAGAAACTTTGTATTATATGAAAATTGGAATTGTAGAGTAGAGTTAAATGTGTATTTTGAAAGTCAAAATTTTATTTTATATTAAGACGGTTTTTTAATTTTAAATAGTCTTTAATTTAAAATGAAAAAAACTAAATGTTTACATTCAAAATCAATTTACTACCAAAGAGTCAAAGTCATCGGAGTAAAGTCCACGAGTCACCGAACCATGTGTGTATCGATCACCGAAGGTACAACGTATCGTACCGATATCTACAAAAGTAAACTTGGAGAATACAGTTCTTCTATAGAGAACCTACCCTAGACAAAGTACTTACACGAAGTACTTACACGTCGGGGTGTTCAGAGAGGTAAATCTACCCCGGAGATGAATTGACCCTTTCTTGGGCGGACGTTACACCCTCTGGACCCAAGATAGGCACCCAACCCTTCTAGGGGACCTCTTCCCTTTCCGATAGGTGAGGTCATATAACTGGACCTCTTAAGGTACCTGACATATCAGATACCCCAGCGTTTCTCAGTCTGTACTGATTCGCTGAAAGTAAGTGAGTGATGAGTCATATCCCGAGTCGACAGTAACATGACTTTAAGTATTAGTTTTAGTCCATGGGACTTATCAGTAAAAATATGACCTGAGACGTTTAATAAATAGACCGAAATAGAAGTCAGACATATACTACTGGAACGTGAAATTGGTCATTAATTTATCTTGTAGATGATATATTTTTTCTGTACATTCAAAATACGTTTTTGACCAAGTCATTCGTGAATCAAGTCTACAGACCCTTTGTCTTGAATCTTTACATTTAAAGTTTCTACAACTGGATTTTGTCACTGAAAAAAAAATCTCATCAAATTGTTTATTTCTTTTTTGTTAAGAAGTTCTTCCTCGAGACGTAAATCCTCTGTTCTTTCGAATTTTCTTTAAATCAAGTTACTCTCAAGTTAAAGTAAGAGAGGGGGTGAAAGGGTGTGAGAGAAAGAGAAAAATAAGAGAGTAAAAATTCACTGAAAAAATGTAGTCATTACTGATCAATTTTAAAAAATTTAATAAGATAAAAGACACAAAAGAAATTGACAAAGAGAAACGGAAAAGTGTTAATGAATTTATTATAAGACCTAAAAATAGACTTTCTCGAAATACTTTATGAATGAACGATTAGATATACAAGTAGCTGTCGTAATGATAAAAAAAAAAATTAAATCAATAAAAAACCAAAAACACTTAAAGACGTTACTTCCAATTTATGAGGGGNATCAATTTTTAAAAAAATTAATAAGATAAAAGACACAAAAGAAATTGACGAAGAGAAACGGAAAAGTGTTAATGAATTTATTATAAGACCTAAAAATAGACTTTCTCGAAATACTTTATGAATGAACGATTAGATATACAAGTAGCTGTCGTAATGATAAAAAAAAAGTTTAAATCAATAATAAACAAAAAACACTTAAAGACGTTACTTCCAATTTATGAGGGGTCTCGTAAACTTTTCCCAAAGATCAAAGTGTCAAATTGTAGAGGTTGTTCCAATAACTAAGTGCACAATTATATTCGTAAAAGGGTACACTCAAAATGGAATACCGTAGTGACCAATAGTTATAAAGAGTCACATAAGTAGATGGTGATGATGTCCTTCAAAGACTACGTTTTGGTTGAGTACGTATGTATACTCGGTATGTCTAAGAATACAAATATGTTAATAAATTTCTTAAATTAATATAAACAATAAAATATTGTAGAAATAATCTAAATAAAATTGACCTTAAAAAATTCATGGAGAATAACATTAGTGGACGAAAGTAAGTATGTTACTATCCAATTCACTATAAGTTATTATTGTTTCACATGGATTTTTCATGTACACGGTCCTCTAGGTAATTTTTGATGTCAACCTTTATTTAATTAATTTACTTGATCAATGTGTATTAGGAAGGATCATAATGTTGAAGAGTTAATGAACTAGTTAATACCTTAACTAACCAACCTTTAATATTGTAACGATTATCCTTTTTCAAGATCAAATATGACCTTAAGACATTTGTATTCGTATATATACTCTTATATTCTATCGTTTTTATGTCAAATCTGGAGTACTTAAATTTTTTACTATTTATCGACTAACTTAAAAAAAAATTATTTTACACCGTTACTTATCACTTCCTTCCTGACCTTCCTTTTTCTCCGTTTGTTACTGATCTTATTTTTTAAACTATATTTGTAAAAATATATGGTACTTAATAAATTTCACACACACGGAGTAAATAAAAGGAGTGTTTCAGGAGACTACATTCTAAGTAAATATAAGATTAAGGTATTTAATAATCGATCATTATTTTTTAAATTAACTGTATTTTAACGTGTCTGTCTTTTACCATGATTACCGTGAAACTTTCTTTTTTCAATCTATTAGTGATAATAAAATATTTAGGAACCTCGGTTTATTAAAAATTTTAAGACTTAAACTTAAATTTTTCGTCATGATAAGGATACGGTTCATAAACATCAATGTCACTTTATGTGTTATTATGGAACAATAAATTATGTGACACACAAGACTCCGATGTTTATAAATGTGGGTTATGTAAGACTTCCTCTAGTCGAGATCCTAAAGAAACCTCCCTTACTACGACTTCGACTTTGAGGTCATGAGACTTGTGGAGTACGCTTCTCAACTGAGTAACCTTTTCTGAGACTACGACCCTCCCTAACCCCCGTCCTCCTCTTCCCCTGCTGGCTCCTACTCTACCGACCTACCGTAGTGACTGAGCTACCTGCACTCAGACTCACTTGAGGCTCTCAACCACGACCTGTCCCTCCGGACCACACGATGCTAAGTACCCCAGAGTTTCTCAGCCCGTGCTGACTCATTGACTTNTTACTACGACTTCGACTTTGAGGTCATAAAACTTGTGGAGTACGCTTCTCAACTGAGTAACCTTTTCTGAGACTACGACCCTCCCTAACCCCCGTCCTCCTCTTCCCCTGCTGGCTCCTACTCTATCGACCTACCGTAGTGACTGAGCTACCTGCACTCAGACTCACTTGAGGCTCTCAACCACGACCTGTCCCTCCGGACCACACGACGCTAAGTACCCCAGAGTTTCTCAGCCCGTGTTGACTCATTGACTTGACTTGACTTTTTATTTCTTATACAGTATAAAAAGGTATATAATATAAAACAGTAGTTTATTTACATTTTTGTTTAATTTGTCTTATAAAAATTTTAAAAACGTCAAAATTTACGTTAATTCACTATCACCTTCACATAGTCGTCATAATACCGTTCTATATTCAAAATTATATATTATGTCATAGTTATATGGGACTATCTAGTCCAATTTGATTCCTTCATTCAATCCCGTCTCGTCTACGATGTATGTCTTACGGTTTTTTACATAAAATAAATGATATTAAAATTAATGGTATATGTTAGAAATTTTTAAGATACAGTTTTGAAGATGGATTAGTCATCTGTACACCACATCCTATACCCCGGATTAATTTAAATTTTCGAAAACGTATCTTTACCTTTGGTATTTGTTTTACTTTTATTTACTCTCTTTTATAAAAGTTTACTTCTTTGTCTGTTTTCTAATTGTAGGTTTTATATGTTTATTGAGTTATTTTTTATTCTAGTTTTTTACCCACCTTTTATATTTATCTGTAAATAAGTTTCTTCTGTACGTCTACTGACTGTTTGTGTTCTTTTATAAGAGTTTTAGTGATTAATAATCTCTTTACGTTTAGTTTTGATATTACTCCATAGTGGAGTATAGTAAGTCTTACCGGTAGTAGTTTTTTTTAAATGTTTGTTATGTTCGATTTCTCTCTCACCTTTTTTTCTTTGGAAGGATGTGACAACCACGTACGTATGACACACATATGACGTACGATCCGGCGAAGTCAGTACAGGTTGAGAAACACTGGAATATCTGATATTAGACTGTTTGGACAGGTGCCCTGAGAGGTCCGTCCTTACGACCTCTACCAACAGTACAGGAGGAAGTCCCGTATTATGTCAGCGTCCCTAACTTGTGTCCAGAGAATACAAAGGAGGTAATTGTCCGTTCAAGAAATTTTGATCACGGTGGACCCTTCGTTCGTGTCAATCATCTTTACATTTAACTATATTAACGATATCTCTTGTCATAGTCAAGTCAAGTCAAGTCAGTGAGTCAGTACAGACTTAGAAACACTGGGGAACTTAGCGTCGTGAGGTCAGTAGGGACAGGTAGTACTTAAGGGCCTCAAGTGAGTCTGAGTGCAGGTAGTTTAGTCCGTACCGTAGGTCGGTAGAGTAGTAGACAGCAGGGGAAGGGAAGGACGCGGGTTAGGGAGGGTCGTAGTCTCATAAAAGGTTACACAGTTGAGAAACGTATTCCACCGGTCTCATGACCTCAAGGTCGAAACCCAGTAAGGAAGGTTTCTTTAGGGTCCCGACTAGAGGAAATCTTACCGGACTAACCTAGAGGAACGTCAGGTTCCCTGAGAGTTCTCAGAAGAGGTTGTGGTGTCAAGTTTTCGTAGTTAAGAAGTAGTGAGTCGAAAGAAGTGTCATTTTGTGAGTGTAGGTATGTACTGATGACCTTTTTGGTATCGGAACTGTTCTACCTGGAATCAGTCGTTTCGTTAGAGAGATGAAAAGTTATACGATAGGTCCAACCAGTATTGAAAAGAAGGTTCCTCATTCGCAGAAAATTAAAGTACCGACGTCAGTGGTAGACGTCACTAAAAACTCGGGGTATTTTGTTTCAGACTGTGACAAAGGTGACAAAAGGGTAGATAAATGGTACTTCACTACCCTAGCCTACGGTACTAGAAGCAAAAGACTTACAACTCGAAATTCGGTTGAAAAAGTGGGAGGAGAAAGTGAAAGGAGTTCTCCGAAAAATCAAGGAGAAGTGAAAGACGGTATTCCCACTACAGTAGACGTATACACTCCAATAACTATAAAGAGGGCCGTTAGAACTAAGGTCGAACATGAAGAAGGTCGGGTCTCAAAGAGTACTACATGAGACATATCTTCAATTTATTCGTCCCACTGTTATATGTCGGAACTACATGAGGAAAAGGATAAACCTTGGTCAGACAACAAGGTACAGGTCAGGATTGACAACGAAGGACTGGACGTATGTCTAAAGAGTTCTCCGTCTAGTCCACTAGACTATAAGAGTAGAGAAAGTCTTAAAAGATGTCAAATAACACTAGGTGTGACAGTTTCCGAAACCGTTCCAGTTATTTCGTCTTTATTTACAAAAAGACCTTGAGAGAACGAAAAAGGTACTAGGTCGTCTACAACCGTTAAACTAGAGACCAATGAGACGGAATAGATTTTTTTACTGTCTTACTAGAGACAAAAAAAAGGTTCCGTTTGGTAAGTCATCGTGTCATTAGGTTCATTTACAGGGTTGGTCATTACCACTTCTTCGACTTCAACTTACGAAGATAATTCTGGATATTCTGGAAAATCTTGATTGTGGGTTTTGTACAGGAAAAGTAATATCCCCTGATCTTACGTTTTCATCCTTCAGTTCTTTGTGGACCTCATTGTCCGTTTAAACCGGAACCTCATACCTTATTTCGTTTCGTTTCTGATTATCTCAAAACGGTTCTTTTGCGTGACCAGTATCGTTTGTTGGAGAAGGTTGTTACGTTCTCTTCTGAGATGTGTACCTGCAGTGGTCTACCAGTTGTGACTTTAGTCTAACTAATATAAGAAACACCAGTTTCTATCTTTTCGAGATATGTCAGTTGTTTTTGTTCTGGTCCTCGACAGACACCGAGTCTAGTACTTGAGGAATAACGGTTTAAGTCTGAATTAAATTCTTTCATCCCTTTTGGTGATCTGGTGATCTCTTGTCATATCTGTAAGGAATATTTACCTTTTGTCTCGATGGTACAGTGGGTCGTTAGTGTAAGAACTTGTCTCTTTTGATATTAAACTTTCTTATGTACGAACGGTAACAAATCACGTTGTGATAAACATTATTTGTCCTGTAAATTCGTTTGATTACAGGTAACTGTCATTACCTATTTATTCTACACCATGTATATATGTTACCTTATAAAGAATTAGTATTTATCCTTACAACTTAAAATTGGGTCGAAAAAGTGAGAGAAGAAAGTGGGAATAGTTATCAGAGAAAGTAAGGAGAAGTGAAAGATGGTAATCTCACCATAACAGACGTATCGACTCGACGACTATAAAGAGGGTCTTTAGAACTAAGGTCGAACATTCAGTAGGTCGGGTCACAAAACGTACTACGTGAGACATATATGTGGTCCCAAAGGGACCACCGACTCGTATATTTATCAGGTGGGTGTTAGACCTCTGGACCCAAACTAGGGACCGAACCCTTCTAGGGGACCTCTTCCCTTGTCTAAACTCTGACCTCTTAAGGCACCCTACATATCAGCTTCCACAGCGTTTCTAAGTCTGTGTTGACTTACTGAAAACGAATGAATAAATTAGACGTATATTCTATTTATTTGTTCTACTGTTATAGTACCGTAGACCAGGGTAGTGAAGTACCGTTTGTTTTCCCCTTTTTCACCTTTGTGACTGTCTAAAATAAAAGAACCCGAGGTTTTGGTGACGTCTACCAATAACGTCGGTACTTTAATTTTCTGTGAGGAACCTTCTTTTCAATACTGGTTGGATCTATCGTATAAGTTTTGTCTCTGTAATGAAAGGGCTGATTCCAGGTAGATCAATTCCGATACCAAAAAGGTCATCAGTACATGTCTACACTCTCAACCTGACACTTCTTTCGACTCCTGACTTATTAACTACGAAAACTTGACGCCACAACCTCTTCTGAGAACTCTCAGAGAACCTGACGTTCCTCTAGGTTGGTCAGGTAAGACTTCCTCTAGTTGGGACCCTAACGAAACCTTCCTTACTACGATTTCGACTTTGAGGTCATGAAACCGGTGGAGTACACTTCTCAACTGAGGAACCCTTTCTGAAACTACAACGCTCCCTAACCCCCGTCCTCCTCTTCCCCTGCGGTCTCCTACTCCACCGACCTACCGTAGGGACTGAGCTACCTGAACTCAGATTCACTTGAGACCCTCAACCACGACCTGTCCCTCCGGACCGCACGACGTTAAGTACCCCAGCGTTTCTCAGCCTGTACTGACTCGATGACTGAACTTGACTTGAATTGACTTCGCAGAAAATACAAGTACCCACATCAGTGGTAGACGTCACTAACACCTCGGGTTTTTTATTTCACACTGTGACAAAGGTCAGAAAGGGTTAGATAAAGGGTACTTCACTGCCCTGGTCTATGGTACTAGAAGCAAAAGACTTACAACTCCAAATTCGGTTGAAAAAGCGAGAGGAGAAAGTGAAAGTAATTCTCCGAAAAATCAAGGAGAAGCGAAAGACGGTATTCCCACCACAGTAGACGTATAGACTCCAATAACTATAAAGAGGACCGTTAGAACTAAGGTCGAACACGAAGAAGGTCAGGTCGCAAAGAATACTACATGAGACGTATCTTCAATTTATTCGTCCTACTGTTATATGTCGGAACTACATGAGGAAAAGGATAAACCTTGGTCAGACGACAGGGTACAGGTCAAGATTGACAACGAAGGACTGGACGTATGTCTAAAGAGTTCTCCGTCCAGTCCACCAGACCATAAGGGTAGAGAAAGTCTTTATCTACAAAAAGACCTTGAGAGAACGAAAAAGGTACTAGGTCGTCTACAACCGTTAAACTAGAGACCAAGGAGACGGAAAAGATTTTGCTCTAACTTGTAGACCTTCAAGTGCCAAGTGTATAACCACTTCGGACTGAACCTCTTAAAACTCGTAATGAAAAGATCGTACACTCTACTCAGGTTAACACGCTATCAAGGCCCCAGGTCGGGGCCACCTAGGTCCCACTAAGTTTCCACCCCTGCCTCAGCCGAAGGAACTTTTTTATGTA
Source organism: Capra ibex (assembly GCA_006410555.1). Lineage (NCBI taxonomy): Eukaryota > Metazoa > Chordata > Mammalia > Artiodactyla > Bovidae > Capra > Capra ibex. The sequence continues at coordinate 54,716,363 of SJYO01033645.1, forward strand.
TAAATTAGTGTCTTTATATCTCTCTAATATTTACCTATCACATTATCCTTCTAATCACCTCTTTTCTCCGACTTATTGAACCTAATGTACCTTATCGTAGGTACGAGGTCTACCCTAAAGTCCGTTTTTTTGCTCCTCGTTCTTTCTTACTGTACCCCCTTAGTCAGAAAGGTCCTTGACTAGTCAAAAGAAATAAAAACCCAAACGAATATATGGAAAACAATGTGTATTCCTACTTATGTCTCAGTACGTCCCCAGTCGTCAGGACTGGAAATAGTTTTAGTCCACGAAGTGTATTTACATAAAAAATTTTTTTCCAGAATCCCTATAATGTAGTAGAAGACCGGTACTTTAGACGACTGTAAAATACTAGGAAAGAAAGACTATGGTTTTTGAATAAAAAAAGGTTCCCACAAAAAAGAATTTGGTCCGTGGTGGGAGGTTTATTTCAAAGTAAGGATATCCCACTCCCACATCACTCAATGTTAGTTCTTTCCTTAAATAAATTGGGTTCCAATTGTACTAATTAGAATTTCCATTTATGAATAAAGAGGATATACGATCAATATAAGTAATATTCCCGTTCCTTATACCTCTAAATCGTCGTTTGTAGTCGGGTTGTTTACTTTTAGGAAAGTGGTTACAAGGGGAATTCTAGATAAATCAAAATTCTATCACTATTTCAATGTAAAATGTATCGTCCCTGTGTCACTAAATATTGTTTCATGTCACTAGATAATGTTTTCTCTTTTAAGTAATTGAGTTTTTCAGATCATAACGATTGGAATTTTTGATGATATAAAGGAAAAGATATAAGGTTTATGTAACTAATTATATAAGGGTCCACGGATTCCTATACCTTCGGAGTACCGTTAGTAACTGAGTTGTTCTTCTTTTTCGGGATACGATTAATTCTGAGAGTTTTATGACGTTTAGAGAGACACGACAAATACCAATTCTCCATCATTTGTTAGTACACGTATCACCGTCGTCATACCTATTAGGACAGTGTGTTCGATCAGACAGTCGTCTTTCCAAACTGGACTCTGTAGGAACAGGGTGGGTCTCGTCCCTTAATCGTCGTTAATAACCGTGTTGTTTACTTTTTGGGAAGTGGTTATATTAAGGATTGGTTGGGTAATATGATTATTAAAGGTTGAGGGGGTTTCTTAAACGGAAATCATTCAGATTTTGTAGAGTACGGAGAGTCTAACCCTCCGACATTTGTTAGTGTACACCGGCCTGCTTGGATATGTCCACCCGATCTATTGGAAGTCTCCGCAGGCATTCGACTTTGTGAGAACAGTGCGTGTCCTTAAAAATAACGGAACCTCGACGTTCAATTGAGGAAGAGGCTCTCTTTACCAATACCCCCTCTCGGGGGGTATTTCAGTCTCCACATCCACTCTCGTATTTTGTCTGAGACCAAACCCCCATCTACGAGCCCTTTTCCCACAAAGGACTCCGAACTAGTACGGAAACGCATACGGTTCTGAGGAAGGAGTACTGGAAACGGTACCCGCCTCAAGGAGTGCGACCGGGGGACCGTATAGGGGGAAAAAACAAATTAAATTAGTCCACGTCCAGTCAACTCTCGAAGACTTACGAGACGACTTCTTAGGACTGTTATGTTCCTTCTTACTAATTTTCTTCGTTTTAATTTCGTGGTTGCCGTTGTATTGACTTCTGTAATCTGTCTTACAAAAAAAGGTCTTTATTTTAATCTCCACACCTTTTTCAGTAATCGTCGAGGACGACGTCATTTTAGGTTAGCTCTCACAAGGTTCCAGACATAGACTAACACTTCAAAGGGATTCAGATTTAATTATAGACTCGATAAGGTTTGTGAATTTTATACTAAAAAGTTGTATAACCCGTAAACGTGAACAACTCAGTTACTTAACGACGGTTTCATTGTCATTGTCATTATCAACAACAATAATTTCGACTTAAGGGATTTTAATCATTCGGGTGTTTGGCAGAACTAGTAGAATTTAGTATTGTTCTACTCTCGTATGTAACAAATGTTCTGTGATGTAATTCAGGTGGACACATTAAGTATACTTGTAATTCAAAAGGGATTAGCAATTGTTTCTCTTTTTGTACTCTCCCATCTGTTCGATTTTATCTTATTCATTTTAGTAAAAGACCAGTCTCAAACACGACGTCGTCGACAGTCAGGGTGGCCCTAGAGTTACGAATGGAACAGAGAGGACGGCCGTCCGTTGTCCAACGGCGGGAGAGAGGGAGTGACTTCGCCGAAGTCCGAGTCGTCACGTGACCCGGGGTCGTCTGTCCGACCGGGGCGGGTACCGAGGGCCGTGCGCCGACAAGGTACGACGCCACCGTCCGCGTCTTCTCACGGGAAGCTTCGTTACCCCTTTGGACCACGGACCCCTAGGTTTAACCACTTAGCCGTAGGACACCTTTTTATGTTCGTGGGGGAACTGGCGGTCAATTATAACCCAACCCTAGAAAAGTAACAAACCTCTCCTCCAGGAAGGTAAAATGATTACCGAAACGTAAACTAACGAAGTCCGTTCCATCAAACTCGTAAGAAACCGTAACGGAAAGAAACCCTAACCTCACTTTTGACTGGAAAACGTCAGGACACTGGTGACGACTCAAAAGGTTTAAACGACCGTATAACTCACGTCGTGAAAGTGTCGTAGTAGAAAGTCCTAAACTTCTCAAGGTAGTGGAGGTGATCGAAACAAGAATCACTACGAAAGATTCCGGGTGAGTGAAGTGTAAGGTCCTACAGACCGAGATCTACTCACTAGTGTGGTAACACTAATAGACCCAGTACTTCTAGAAAGAACATGTCAAGAAGACACATAAGAACGGTGGAGAAAAATTATAGAAGACGAAGACAATCCAGGTCTGGTAAAGAGAGGAAATAGCTTGGGTAGAAACGTACTTTATAAGGGAACCATAAAGATTAAAAGAACTTCTCTAGAGATCAGAAAGGGTAAGACAAGAAAAGGAGATAAAGAAACGTGACTAACGACTTCTTCCGAAAGAATAAAGAAGGACGAAAAGAAACCTTGAGACGTAAATATACGAATATAGAAAGGAAAAGAGGAAACGAAAAGTGGAGAGAAGAAAAGTGTCGATAATCATTCCGGAGACGTCTGTCGGTAAAACGAAAAAACGTAAAGAAAAGGTACCCCTACCAGAACCAGGGACAGAGGACATGTTACAGTACTCGGAGTAAGGTATCAAGTAGTCCTTGAGATAGATAGTTTAGATCCGGGAATTTAGATAAAGAGTGAAGGTGACAAATTAGTATTCCCTAAACTAAATCCAGTATGGACTTACCAGATCACCAAAAGGGACGAAAGACCACACGACGTTAAATACCCCAGAGTTACTCAGCCTGTACTGACTCGTTGACTCGACTTGACTTAGACTCAACTTCGATACTAAAAAGGTCATCATAACATACCTATACTCTCAACCTGGTATTTCTTCCAACTCACGACTTTTTGGTTACGAAAACTTGACACCATACCTCTTCTGAACTCTCGGGGAACCTGACGTTCCTCTAGGTTGGTCAGGTAGGATTTATTCTAGTTGGGACTTATAAAAAACCTTCCTGACTACGACTTTGACTTCGAAATTATGAAACCTGTGGATTACACTTCTCGACTGGGTGACCTTTTCTGGGAAACCCTTTAACTACGACCCTTTATAACTTCCGTCCTCTTCTTCCTTAAATGTCTCCTACTCTATGAACTTATCGTAGTGGTTTAGTTACCTGTGCTTAAACTCGTTTGAGGTACTGTCACTTCCTGTGCCTTTGGACTGTACGATATCAAGTACCCCAGTGTTTCTCAGTCTGTGTTGAATCGTTGATTTTTTGTCGTTGTTTATTTTTCCTTATTTTAATATAGTGAACGACCTTAATACCTACCCGGAGCACTAAAAATATGTCTCAATTCATTCAGTCTTTCTCTTTCTGTTTATATCATATTATTACGAACATACTCCTTAGATAATTTTACCATGTCTACTTCAATAAACGTTTCGTCTTTATCTCAGTGTTTACATCTTTTGTTTGAATACCAATGTTTCCCTTCCTTCTCCCCTACACCCTACTTAACCCTCTAATACTAACTGTATATGTGTGACGATATATATTTTGTCTATCGATCACTCTCGGATGACATATCGTGTCCTGTGAGATGAGTCAAGAGACACCACTTGATTTACCCTTCTTTTAGAATTTTTTTTTGTTTTGTCAATATATATATATATATATTGACAAAGTGCAAGGACATGGTGTCTTTGATTTTATTGTAACATTTCGTTGAGACTACGACCCTCCCTAATCCCCGTCCTCTTCTTCCTCTGCTGTCTCCTATTCTACCGACCTGCTGTAGTGACTGAGCTACCTGTACTCAAACTCACTTAAGGCCCTCAACCATTACCTGTCCCTCCGGACCACACGACGTCAAGTACCCCAACGTTTCTCAGCCTGTGCTGACTCGCTGACTTGACTTGACTTTCGTTGAGATGAGGTTATTTTTAATTTAAAATTTTTCTAAAGAATTTTACGTGTGTGTGTGTGTGTGTGTGTATGTGTTACTCAATCATTCCTTTAGTAAATTTAGTCTCTTAAAGGTACCTAGGAGTGTCGAATTTGAGATCCTATTGTCTTATTCTTGTTACCTTTAACCGTCGTCTTTGTTGGGGGTCCTATTCTTCCAGGTATATTATACGATACATCTGAACAGTGTATGTACCTTAAGAAAGTGAATATACACAGAGACATTTATCTCACCCAGTTCACATATGAATCTCTACCATATAGAATAAATAAATAAAAAGGGTATACATATTCAAAGGATTTTATAGTAATTATCTAAATTTCGTTTCATTCAAGAGAATTCTAAACTTGTATATAAATTGTGTGTTGATTTTCGTTATATTGATGTTCAAATTATTAAAAATAAGAGTTAGATTAACGGTCTTTCACTTTTTTCTATTATGGGTCTTTTATCCATTAAAAGTATAACGATTTATTCATATGACGATTTATTCATAAAGAAAACCCGTAAAATCGTAATGTTTATTTGATAGTTTATCGACCTATCCTATTCCTACAAAATAATACGTGACTTTTCTTTATGTTTATACTTTTTAATATGAGTCTTTTGTACTTATTTTTTCTTAACTTTTGGTGTGTTTAAGAATTGTTATCCTATAACCATTTATATACTATACCGGTATAGTAACTTATAATATTGTAGTAGTTGTTAAAATTTCTTATATTTTTAACGTCCAACGTTTTCGTTAAAGGTATTACTCCAATTCTTCTTTTTACTTCTATATCCACATAGAGGTACTTACTTAGTCTTTTCTTTGTAACGACCCCCTTTACTGATAGTTCTATTTCTTATTCCTTAAACTTTGGAAACGGAGTTTGGTAAGTGTTATCAGTTAATGTCAGTACTTTTTAAAAAATAATTTCTCTCATCTAATTTTGAAGAAGATTTTCTATAAAAACCGTGACCTGTTTTACTTTATTGATATGATCCGATCGAAAGAGTGTCTTCTTATTATTTTAAACTCGTTTTATGTATAATATTTTTACAAATTTTATCACTTCTGAGACCTCTTTTTAGTCCGCACTTACTAAACTAGTGGTACCAGTGACTTTCTTTTCGTTGTGTACCTTACTCGAGATAAAAGTGTAGTGAAAAAAAGAGATTGTCGTAAAAGAGATTTAGAATCACGTTTCCCTTTCTTTTAATTTCACCTTTTGTCGTTAGTAAGACCCGAGTCTTTTATTTCTAGATTCAAATCCCTAACATTTCACCGATCATAATTCCCTGTTTTAGGACCTCTTCTGACTTTACGTCTCTTCAAGTATTTACACTATATGTATGTTTAGTGAGATTCGACATTCAAGTCGTACACGTCTCGTTCTGATATTTTGTTGTCCCTTTCATTTTAGATAGATCCTTCGTTTTTTCTCGACTTATCATTCAAGTCGTAAACCCCCCGTTCTTTTTACAACTTTGAGACTGTTTCACAGTCCCTGAAACACTCATGTACTGAAAATAAACTTCGAAGCCTTTCCTACTAAGGATTTTCACTACCGGTCTGGGATCTTTCCGATTGAAGTTTATAATTCGTAAAAATTCTTTTCTATTCAGTAAATTATAGAGAGAAAGGTTCAAAAAAAATAATTAGGTGTTATAAGTTTTAAGTTCCTTTTACATACTCTTATAGAATTTTCACTCTTTTTATGCGTTAATTATCTGGTAAAGATGTTCACTAAACTTATGACTGTAGAACTTTCTTATAATTTATTAGTAGTATATGACCTTAGTATTAACTCCTAAAATCTACTAGAAAGTTATTGACTATTCATCTTTATTTTAGTAATTCTTACATGGTCTAAATTTATTCTAACAAGTTTAAATAAATTAAATGAATACGACCACGACCATATCAGGGATCCAGTACAGGCTGAGAATTGTTGGGGTACCTGACATTGGGCGGTCCGAAGGAACAAAAACCTTAAAGGGTCCGTTCTTATGATCTCTCCCAACGATAAGGGAAGAAGTCCCTTAGTAGGACTGAGTCCCTAGTTTGAGTTCAGGGGACGAACTCACCTATGAAATGACGACTCGATGGTCTCTTTTGGGTAAGAGAATATATCTTATGAACTCGAATAGACACAAAGGTCCTCGTGAACCTGGTAAATGGTTTTATCTTTAGTGTGTCACGGTATTTTGATAATCGATGTTTAAAGTTTCTTAATTTGTTGTGTCACATATAAGAAAATGGTGTGTTATATTTATTTATTTTCAACGTCTAATACCGATTTTGAAGCCCGAAGGGACCACTGAGTCTATCAATTCTCGGATGGACGTTACACCTTTCGACCCAAACTATGGACCCAAACCTTATATAGGGCCTTCTCCCGTAGAGTACTTAGAAGACGCAACCGTCCGTCCAACAAAGTGGTCGGATCAGCGGATTGAAATTATAATCTTGAATTTTCACCTTTCGTTACTATTTCCTGTCAATTCCTGTGAACTTATTTTATAAAATTAGAAGAGAAAAAGCCATTCTTGTACTTGTATAATGAATAAGTAAATTGGATTTATACGTCATATTTTTAACTTCTCTAATTTGTTTTAATACAATGTTGAAGGTTTTGTCATCTTCACATTCGTTATATACATTAATTAGGGTTTATTTCGTTTATACTTTTTCTTTTATATACGTTACCGGTCCTATTTGTTTTAGAGTTTTGGTATCCCTATCAAAGTTTATAGAATCCTTATTGGGGACTTTTCTGTTGACCTGTTTCGAGTGACCCATTTCCTACCTCTAACAGTTTAAATTATATTTTTAGTCGATACAAGGTTGACTAGTAGAGTCCGTGTCTCTCATTTTATTAAACTCATTTTTTTTACTCTAATAAAATTATAGACTGAGATGCAAGGTACTATTTAGTAACCTTCAAATTTTCTGTGTATATGATTGTTTTAAGAAGGTCTGAGAGTTAAACTTAGTTAAAGATAAGTTACACGGTTAAGATTAATAGTAAAAAAAAAACAAGAACAACAATAAGTAACATCATCCTGTTTAATAGTGTTTTAACAAACGAGAAACAATATTCACTCTACTTTCAGTGAGTCAACACAGGTTGAGAAACGTTAGGGTACCAAGAGGTTCGGGTTTATGACCCCACCCACCGAAAAGGAAAGTGGTCCCCTAGAAGGGTTGAGTCCATAGTTTGGGTCCAGAGGACGTAACGTCCACCTAACAAGTGGTCGACTTGGTGTTCCCTTCGGAAACTATATTATAGAGACTAGGTATTTCTTAAATGAACTGTATATACTTCCGTATTATATATCAAATAAACAAATCTTACTATTAAAATGATTCGTAGATACAGTAAGAAATTACTGTTATAATAAGTATAATTCTTTATATGGGATGGTAAAGTTCTCCATCTTTCCCTTGACTTCTTGTTCTACGATAATCAACTTGTCAGAGAGATAAGTGATTTAATGAAGTCTTTCTTTTTGTTTTGTTTTGTTTTTGAGTCTAAGTATTTTTTATGTTTATGTACAAAATATAAATGTATTGTTAAATTGGATAAAAGTAGACACCAATCGAAGTGTTATGAAATCTTTAACTACACGTTATTAAATAAAGTTTTATATACGACTTACATAAACCCAATTAAATTTACAACTTTGTAAAATTGATTTAAAGAGAAAAAACGCCAAATTCGTATATGTATCGTTGTAAATATTCCTTTAAATCTTTTAAACTTCAATTTTAAGACACACACTATATTCGTGTATATTCTAAAATTATAGAAGGGAATGATTATATTTCAGAGTCATCATGAACGAAATTTTAGTAATCGAAGATAACACGTTGAAAAAAATTTTTAATAAGACTTTACATCCATTTAGGTCTTAGGGGATCTAAGGATTATAATAAGTAATTATAAAGAAATTACTTTCTTATTTAATTTGAATGTAGTTCGGACTTACGTATAATATTGATCTCTCCACTTATAAATGTATGAGTGTACACTGAAATATACTTTAAGTACCTTTAGTATGTATACTATTTTTACAGGATAAATGTTCAAGACTGTAAAAATAGTGATTAACCGAAGTAAGTATTAAACGAGAAAGAAAGATACGTTAACAAAAAGGAACCTACTTTAGGTATAAAGGAACTCCTTTTTAATCATTATGTGCTAGTTTTATATTTTGAGACTAAACGTTTTCGTAATGGGTGGTTTTTTCCGGACCACTGAAACAAATCGTAATAACACGGAATAAAAGGAGTATATATTTTATTCTTTTGAGTATAAGTGATAAAGATTGTTTTATATTAAGTCAAGTCAAGTCAAGTCAGCGAGTCAGCACAGGCTGAGAAACGCTGGGGTACTTAGCGTCGTGCGGTCCGGAGGGACAGGTAGTGGTTGAGGGTCTCAAGTGAGTCTGAGTTCAGGTAGCTCAGTACATTTAATTTATTCGACTCACTGTTTTGTGTCGGGACTGTATGAGGGAAGGGTTAAACATTGGTCAGTCAACAAGGTACAGGCCAAGGTTGACAAAGAAGAACTGGACGTAAGTCTAAAAAGTCCTCGGTCCATTTCACCGGTCCATAAGGGTAGAGAATTTCTTAAAAGGTGTCAAACAACACTAGGTGTGTCAGTTTCCGAAACCGTATCAGTTATTTCGTCTTCAAAAAGACCTTGAGAGAACGAAAAAGATACTAGGTTGTCTACAACCGTTAAACTAGAGACCAAGGAGAGGGAAAAGATTTAGGAAAAGAATTAGTCAATCAATAATACCCTTTTAGTTCCTTACAAAGTTCCAACATTTCTAGAATGGTCTGGGTGAGGGTGTCAAATGTAAAATTCTACTGTCCTAATCTTGATTGTTATCTTTCTAGAATTGTCTGGATGAGGGTGTTATATATAAAATTCTATAGTCCGAATCACTCGTCAGGAATTCTTCCTCTTTGTACAGGATTTTGTCCTAAATAAGAACAATATATTTGAATCATTTCTCAAATTCTACTCTACAAAACAACACATTAGTAGTCGAGACCCTAATTTCTTTTCTCTTCTTTTCTTTTCAAGATCACTGATTCTGATTTCTTACATCCCCTTTTTTACAAACAGGAAAAGAGGAAAAGTCCTGGGGTCTGAAGGATCGTTGGATGGATTCTTAATTGAGAGAGTGTACAATATATATTACGAATCGTGTTAGACAATACTTCATTGTCGATTCTTTTACAATCGATACTTCTTGGTCAATATACAGTAAAATTTTTATTAACAGATCTTAAGTTTTTTTTAATTTATCGTTTTGTTCTTGTATAAATTTTCCGTATTTTTATTATATTTTACATAATGTCCGATTCATTTAAATAGTTCAAAGAATAAAAAAAATTTGTCTTCGAAATTAAATAATGTGTCTATGAGAGTAAATGTTTTTAGTTCCTTGGACCTTAATAGAAGGTTTATGTGATATCTTTTTCAAAGTTATTATACGTTTTTATTGTGACCTAGGGTGTCGGATAGTATAATGGTTTTATCTCAGTATCTACCTCAAAGAATTGAAGTGATATATATCTCTTTTTTCTAATATTTAGTAACCAATTTAAGACCCTTTTGCCAAACGTAAGTGAGTCAAGTTAAGTCAAGTCAGTGAGTCAGTACAGGCTGAGAAACGCTGGCGTACTTAGCGTCGTACGGTCCGGAGGGACAGGTCGTGGTTGACGGTCTCAAGTGAGTCTGAGTCATTACGGTAGCTCGGTAGAGTAGGAGACAGCAGGGGAATAGGAAGACGGGGGTTAGGGAGGGTCGTAGTCTCAGAAAGGGTTACTCAGTTGTGACGAGTACTCCACCGGTTTCATGACCTCGAAATCGAAATCGTAGTAAGAAAGGTTTCTTGTGGGTCCTGACTAGAGGAAGTCTTACCTGACCAACCTAGAGGAACGTCAGGTTCCCTGAGAGTTCCCCAGAAGAGGTTGTGGTGTCAAGTTTTCGTAGTTAAGAAGTCGAAAGTCGAAAGAAGTGTGAGGTTGAGAGTATAGGTATGTACTGGTCTCCCTTTTGGTATCGGAATTGATCTGCCTGGAATCAGCCGTTTGATTACAGAGACGAAAACTTCATATAAGTTTTCTTATATGATCTAACCAGTATTGAAAGGAGGGTTCCTCATTCTCAGAAAATTAAAGTACCGACGTTAGTGTCAGACGTCACTAAAACCTCGGGGGGGGGGTTTTTTTTTCAGACTGTGACAAAGGTGACAAAAGGGTAGATAAAGGATACAGCACTACCCTGGCTTACGGTACTAGAAACAAAAGACTTACAACTCGAAATCCGGTTGAAAAAGTGAGAGGAGAAAGTGAAAGTAGTTCTCCGAAAAATCAAGGAGAAGTGAAGGACGGATTCCCACCACAGTAGACGTATAGACTCCAATAACTATAAAGAGGGTCGTTAGAACTAAGGTCGAACACAAAGAAGGTCAGGTCGTAAAGAGTACTACATGAGACGTATATTCAATTTATTCGTCCCACTGTTATATGTTGGAACTGTATTAGGAAAAGGATAAACCCTGGTCAGACAACAAGGTACAGGTCAAGATTGACAACGAAGGACTGGACGTATGTCTAAAGAGTTCTCCGTCCAGTACACTAGACCATATGGGTAGAGAGAGTCTTAAAAGGTTTCAAATAACACTAGGTGTGTCAGTTTCCGAAACTGTATCAGTTATTTCGTCTTTATATTAAAAAAGACCTTGAGAGAACGAAAGAGGTACTAGGTCCGCTACAACCGTTAAACTAGAGACCAAGGAGACGGAAAAACTTTTGGTCGAACTTGTAGTCCTTCAAGTGCCAAGTGTATAACGACTTCGGACCGAACCTCTTAAAACTCGTAATGAAATGATCGCACACTCTACTCACGTTAACACACCATCAAACTCGTAAGAAACCGTAACGGAAAGAAACTCTAACCTCACTTTTGACTGGAAAAGGTCAGGACACTGGTGACGACTCAAAAGGTTTAAAAGACCGTATAACTCACATCGTGAAAGTGTCGTAGTAGAAAGTCCTAAACTTTATCGAGTTGACCTTAAGGTAGTGGAGGTGATCGAAACAAGCATCGCTACGAAAGGTCCCGGGCGAACTGAAGTGTAAGGTCCTACAGACCGAGATCTACTCACTAGTGTGATAGTACTAATAGGTCCAGCACTTCGAGAAAAAACATGTCAAGAAGACACATAAGAACGGTGGAGAAAAATTATAGAAGACGAAGACAATCCAGGTCTGGTAAAGAGAGGAAATAACTCGGGTAGAAACGTACTTTATAAGGGAACCATAAAGATTAAAAGAACTTCTCTAGAGATCAGAAAGGGTAAGACAACAAAAGGAGATAAAGAAACGTAACTAGTGACTTCTTCCGAATAGAGAAGAACGGTAAGAGACCTTGAGACGTAAATATACGAATATAGAATGGAAAAGAGGAAACGAAAAACGGAGAGATCAAAAGTGTCGATAAACATTGCGGAGGAGTCTGTCGGTAAAAGAAAAAACGTAAAGAAAAGGTACCCCTAGCAGAACTAGGGACAGAGGACATGTTACAGTACTTGGAGTAAGGTATCAAGCAGTCCGTGAGATAGACAGTCTAGATCGGGGAATTTAGATAAAGAGTGAAGGTGACATATTAGTATTCCCTAAACTAAATCCAGTATGGACGTACCAGGTCGCCAAAAGGGATGAAAGAAGTTAAACTCAGACTTAAACCGTTATTCCTCAAGTACTAGACTCGGTGTCAGTCGAGGACCAGAACAAAAACAACTGACATATCTCGAAGAGGTATAAACCGACGTTTCTTATATTACTTAGACTAAAGCGACAGATGGTAGACCACTACAGGTACACATCTCAGAAGAGGACACAACAACCTTCTCCCACAAACGATACTGGTCACGTAAAAGAACCGTTTTGAGTTAATCGGAAACGGGACGAAGTAAGGTACAAGGTTCCGGTTTAAACGGACAATGAGGTCCACAAAGAACTGAAGGATCAAAACGTAAGGTCAGGGGATATTACTTTTCCTGTAGAAAACCCCCACAATAAAGATTTTCCAGAACATTCAGAAGTATTTTGACAAGTTGAAGTCGAAGAAGTCGTAATAACCAACCCCGTATCTTGACCTATTGACACTATAAGTTACCAAACGGAACCTCTGCTTGTCTCTAGTAAGGCGGTAAAAACTCTAACGTAGGTTCATGACGTAAAACCTGAGAAAACAACTGGTACTACCGATGAGGTAAAGAAGACTCCCTAAGGACGGGCGTCATCATCTATATTATCAGTAGACTCAATTTAAGTGGGTAAGGTCAGGTAAAATCAAGAGACTAAGGATCTTACAGTTACAAGTGAGAACGGTAGTGAACAAACTGGTGAAGGTTAAACGGAACTAAGTACCTGGACCGTAAGGTCCAAGGATACGTTATGACGAGAAATGTCGTAACCTGGAACGAAGATAGTGGTCAATGTAGGTGTTGTCCCATAACAAAAACGAAACCGAGGTAGGGAGGTAAGAAAGAGTTCAATAAAGAGGTGACTGGAGGTTATCGTATAACCCGTGGATGACTGGACCCAACAAGGAGAAAATTATAGGATAGTAAAACGGAAAAGTATGACAAGTACCCCAAGAGTTCCGTTCTTATGACTTCACCCAACGGTAAGGAAAGAGGTCACCTGGTGTAAGACAGTCTGGAGAGGTGGTACTGGGTGGGTAGAACTGAATGGGACGCCCGTACCGAATCAAAGTAAGTCAATCTGTTCAGACACCAGGATCACACTAATCTAATTGATCAAAAGACACTCATACCAAAATCACACAGACGGAAGACTACGGGAGAACGTTGTGGATGGTAGAATGAATCCAAAGAGGATGGAACTCACACCCCATAGAGAAGTGCCGACGAGGTCGTCTCGTGTCGGCGACGAGGAATGGAACCTGCTCCCCATAGAGGAATGGTGGCGGGAACGACTGGAAGTTACACCCTATCGAGGAGATCCGGGAGAATACGGGCACGTCGGTGGCGAAGAGTCCAACGAGGAGGGCCGGTGGCGGGGACTGGAGTCTGCGTCCCACAAAGGAGGTCCGCCGGTGACTGGAGTCTGAACCCATCGAGGAGAGCCGTCGAGGACGCGGCAGTGTTGGACCGTGAGAGTCGGTGACGGGGACTGGAGTCTGAAACCCATCGAAGAGAGCCGACACGAATCACGCGACCCAGTGTCGGCGGACGTGATCATTCACATTAGTGACGCAGAACTTCCAGTGTAGGAAGGAGAAGATGAAAGAAAAAGAAACAGTTGTCCATTATTTAAATCACGGATAAAAAGACCCTTCGAGACCACGGATCGACAGAAATAAACGAGGGACTGGAGTACATTATAATAATAAACGAAACGGTAAAGTATAACGTAATTTAATGTATATATTATAACGAAATCTCCCATATTACATTTAAAGGGATGTTTAGTAACTCGTAACGTACTAAGATTATTTGTAAACCAAGATAAGGGAAAGTATGATAAGAAGAAGAATTATGAAAATATAGGTTAACATAAAATATAATTTTGATGAAATCGTAAATCTTGAACATTTGAACAGTTCAAATAGTCTGAGTACTTTCCTACCTGTTAAACCATTTTGTATTTCACACATTTCATTTACTTTCACAATCAGTAAGACAGGACAGGGTGAGAAACACTGGGTACCTGACATCGGGTGGTCCGAGGAGACAGGAACCTTAAGAGGTCCGTTCTTAGGACCTCACCTTTTGGTAAAGTAAGAGGTCCCCTAGAAGCTTGGGTTCCTACCTTGAACCCATAGGACGTAACGTCCGTTTAAAGAAATGAAAAACTCCGTGGTTCCTTAGGGAACCCATTTCACCGACATTAAACATAGTCCTAGGTCTTCAACTTAAAACACAGACCCTTATCCAAAGTCCTTTACGATCCATTTAAGAGTTTTATAAGTGACTATTACTTCACTATCAGTAAGCCAGTACAGACTGAGAAACACTTGGGTACCTTACATCGGACGGTCCGAGGAGACAGGCACCCGTTCTTATGATCTCACCCAAAGGTAAATGAGAGTTCCCATAGAAGGGTTACTCACTGACTTGGGCCCAGAAGACGTAACGTCCGTCTTAGAAATGGATAACTCTTTGGTCTCTGTGAAGTGACTATCAACATATTCACATGTAAATCTTCTGTTAGGGTAGGTCTTTTGCTCAAATCCTGTTCTCGGTCTTAGAGTTCCGTTTATTCTTGTCTGTATCCGGTCACAAGTTGTTCGTTGGACCCAAAGTCAGTCCTTAAGACAATACATTACTTTAATATCACGATTCGTCTTTCAATACAATCTTTGGTATAAGATACCTTACAAGTTGTACCATCCGTCCTCAACTGTGACATTCGTGTCTCAACGTGTCAATGCAATTTATTTTCAACGGGTCAATACAATGTAATTTATCTCCGAATACTGTTATTATTAAGGTACGTCTTATTGACACATAATTTCAGACATTTAAATACGTCACATTCTCAAAACAACTTACCCTTTTACTGGTACTTATTGAGTGTCTCGTTTGGATCTCCTCTTTGTCGACTTTAGTATCACGATCCTAACACGAGTAGTTAAGTAGTAGAAAAGGTGTTATTTACCGGGTCATTAATCAATTTTTAGTATTCGTTTATTTATCATTAAGTAAGGTGTTGTAGTTGATAGTTTTATGAGTCAGAAACTAAGAAAATTGTCATCCCGTTGCCCTTATTAAGAAATGACTGAAAAAACAAAAAACATAAAATCCTCGTCTCTTATCAAAAAAGTGTTCACAAAATAGTGTACTGTAAACGTAAATAAACCCCGAAATTTATAATAAAAAAAAATGACAAGAATACCTTTATTAATAAAAAATTAAAGGACATTATTTTTACTCCCGAAGAATGAATTATGAAGGTTTCAACATTTATAAAAGGAAAAACTAAATTATGACTTAAAACAAGAAAGGAGTAACTAACTTTAGAAAGTTTCCGTTCGACATAATTGGTAAAACCCAATGATTTGAGAAACTGAAAAATCATAAGTAGCGACTATCAAGTCAATCGTTTCTTAGACGGACGTTACGTTCTCTGGAACCAAGTTAAGAACTCAGATCTTCTAGACGACCTCTTCCCTATCTAATGGGTGAGGTTATAAGACTGTACCTCTTAAGGTACTGTCATATCACGTACCCCAACGTTTCTCAACCTGTACTGACTCACTGAAAGTGTCTGTATACGTTACATGTAATACACTTTGTGACCGGACTTACTGAGTGTTCGACCTTAGTTCTGACGGTCCTTTTTAAATTTGTTGTAGTCTATACGTCTACTATAGTTAGATTACCGTCTTTCATTTCTCCTTGATTTCTCGGAGAACTACCTTTCTCCTCTCACTTTTTCGACCGAATATTGAGTTATACGTTTTATGATTCTAGTACTATAGACCAGGGTAGTGAAATACCGTTTATCTACACCTTTTCACCTTTGTCACAGTCTAACATAAAAGAACCGGAGGTTTTAGTGACGTCTGTCATTGACGTCGATACTTTAATTTTCTCTGAACGAGAAACCTTCTTTTGGATACTGTTTGGATCTGTCGTATAATTTTTACTCTCTGTAGTAAAACGGTTGTTCCAGACATCTCAGTTTCGATACTAAATTGGTCATCAGTACACGTCTACACTCTCAACCTGGTATTTCTTCCGACTCGTGACTTCTTAACTACGAAAACTCAACCCCACGACCTCTTCTGAGAACTCTCAGGGAACGTGACGTTCCTCTAGGTTGGTCAGGTAGGATTTCTTTAGTTAGGTCTTATAAGTGACTTCCCGACTACAACTTCGACTTCGAGGTTATGAAACCGGTGGACTACTCTTTTCGACTGTGTAACTTTTTCTAGGACTACGACCCTTTTCTAACTCCCGTTTGCTTCGTCCGTTGTCTCCTACTCGACCAACCTACCGTAGTAGTTAAGTTACCTGTACTCAAACTCGTTTGAAACCCTCTATCACTTCCTGTCTCTTCAGACCATACGACGTTAAGTACCCCAGTGTCTCAGTCTGTACTGAATCACTGACTTATCGTTGTTGTAAGATGATCTTTTTGTCTTACGTATGTAAATGAATGTAAATGTCATGGTAAGCAGTTAAGGTACCCTATTTGAAGTCAAACTCTCAAAAACACAAGTGACCAAAAATGAGCATAACGACCCCCCTTTCTTCCGTAAAATTTCAAATCTTGAAAAAAGAAGGAAAAAAAATTTTATTTAAATTTGAGTTAAGATTCCATGTGGTATTAAACAAAAGGACTCTTAACAGTAAATTCGACGACTTCGACTTCGATTTTAGGAAACCCGTGGACTAGGTTTCTCGGTTAAGTAACCTTTTCTTCGACTACGACCCTTTCTGACTTCCGTTTTCCTCTTCCCCGGTCTTTTCCTACTCTACCACCTTATCGTTGTGGCTGAGTTGTCTGAACTTAAACTCGTTTGTGGCCCTCTATGACCTCCTGTCTTCTCCGACCACACGACGTACTGTACATCAACGTTTTTTGACCTATGTTTAACGGTTGTAGGCGACCTAGTACCTTTTTAGTTCTCTCAAGGTCTTTTTGTAGATAAAGACGAAATAACTGATACAGTTTCGGAAACTGACACGTCTAGTGTTATTTAAATCCTTTTAAGACTCTCTCTACCCTTATGGTCTGGTGGATTGGACGGAGAATTCTTTAGACATACGTCCAGTCCTTCGTTGTCAATCGTGACCTGTACCTTGTTGTCTGACAAAGGTTTATCCTTTTCCTCCTGCAGTTCCGACATATAACAGTGGGACGAATAAATTGAAGATACGTCTCATGTAGTACTCTTTGCGACCTGACCTTCTTTGTGGTCGACCTTCGTTCTATCGGTCCTCTTTATAGTTATTGGAGTCTATACGTCTATTGTGATCGGAATGTCGTCTTTCACTTCTCCTTGATTTTTCGGAGAACTACTTTCACCTTCTCCTCTCACTTTTTCAACCGAACTTCGAGTTGTAAGTCTTTTGCTTCTAGTACCGCAGACCAGGGTAGTGAAGTACCGTTTATCTTCCCCTTTGTCACCTTTGTCACAGTCTGAAATGAAAAAACCCGAGGTTTTAGTGACGTCTGACACTAACGTTGGTACTTTAATTTTCTGCGAATGAGGAACCTTCCTTTCAATACTGGTTGGATCCATCATATAAGTTTTCGTCTCTGTAATGAAACGGCTGATTCCAGGCAGATCAGTTCCGATACCAAAAAGGACACCAGTACATACCTACACTCTTAACCTGACACTTCTTCCGACTCGTGTCTTCTTAACTACGAAAACTTGACACCACAACCTCTTCTGAGAACTCTCAGGGAGCCTGACGTTCCTCTAGGTTGGTCAGGTAAGACTTCCTCTAGTTGCGATCCTAACGAAACCTTCCTTACTACGATTTCGACTTTGAGGTCATAAAACCGGTCGAGTACGCTTCTCAACTGAGTAACCTTTTCTGAAACTACGACCATCCCTAACCCCGTCCTCCTCTTCCCCTGCTGGCTTCTACTCTAACGACTTACCGTAGTACCTGAGCCACTTGCACTCAGACTCACTTGAGGTCCTCTACCACTACCTGTCCCTCCGGACCGCACGACGCTAAGTACTCCATCGTTTCTCAGCCTGTGCTGACTCACTGACTTAACTTGACTTGAGTTTCGTTGACTTGTTGTTATTGTTTTTATTGAATTCACCTGGGTAAATCAACATCTTTACATTTTTATGTAAGTAAGTTTTAAGAACTCCCCCTGAACCTATATATCTTCTTAGAGTTTTGTCTTCACTACATAACGACACATTGTATTTAACCGACATAATCCAAAGTATTAAGATAAAGACGTCAATCACAAGAGAATGTTATTAGAAAATCTATCACTTAGGTAGTATTATAAGACCCGTACATAAACATAAAGTCTGTCCAAACCGAAAAGTACTGACATACTGGACACATCATCTCAGTGTACTAATTTATCTGGGATATGAACTAAATTACAAGAGACCAATGAGAGAACGTTGACAATTGTTAAAAATTTATTGTTTTAGATATAAACGTGAATCCTTTTTTATATATTATTAAAGACTAAAATAAATATATAAAATCCGTATAGATAGAACCTGGAATCAGTACTTATAAATATTTTAATAGAAACATCTAAATTCACTTGTAAATGCCAATACACGATGAGGAACTGTATTCGAATTTTATAACCATACTCGTAGGTAAGTATGGGTTAACCTTAAAGTGACAGACTTTCCTTTCTTTATTAATAGGATAGTTAAGATTTCTTGTGTAGATATTTTTGTCCGTCTTTGTATCTCAAAACCGTAGTTTTCCGATATTTTACACTCATGAATTTTCTACTTTAAACCACTCCTTATTTTACTCCTGACCTCTTCCTTTACCGTTAGGTAAGGTCATAAAAACGGACTCTTAGGGTACCCGTCTCCTCGGACCGTCCGATGACAGGTACCCCATTGTTCTCAAGTTGTGTTGAATCTGTGATTTGGTGGTGCTTTTACTCTTATCAGACGTTTAGATTCGGATTCGACTCTATCTACCCACAACTTGACCATTGAATAGTCACGAGGAGTTCAATTCACAGGGACTGTTTCTTTGTTCTTCTAGGACACAGACCACTGATGTTCGTAATAGAATCTATACCATCGGAACTCTTACATAACAAGCCTAGAGGAAGACACCCCTCGTAACGACTGACTCAGTATAAGAACGAAAACACTCAGATACTCGTGCAGGCACGACTCCTGAACGAAAGACGACTGATGAAGGTCGGGTATAGACTCGTATGGTCCTATGAGTGAGTCCGGATAAGGACGGAGGGGCAATGACTTCGTCCTGAGAAGGTTGTTTATTGTATCCGATTCCTTGAGAGTTAGTTTAACCGAATTGGAAAGAATCTTGACACGACGTCAGACTAAAAGGGGGGTTAGAAGGATGATAGGGAAATAGGAGATATTCACAGTTCAGAGGTGACCTGACACATCTGAGTGAGGTAGAAGAAGTTAAAGAAGGAGAGATAAGAAGTCATCATAAAAGGGAAAATTTAAATGAGTTCCAAATAAGGATACAATCATCAACGAGGAGACTTGATCAATCGATAACTTCAGGTCTCATAAAACATGAGTTTCCGGTTCGAACGGACAATGAGATACATAGAGAACTGAAGGATACAAGTGTAAGGTCAGGAGATACTACTTCTTATGTGGGAAAAAAACCACAATCAAGATCTTCCAGAACATCTAGAAGTTTCTTGACTAGTTGAAGTCGGTGAAGTCGTAGTCACCAACCCCGTATCTGAACCTAATGACACTACGACTTACCAAATGGAACCTTTGATTGACTCTAATTGACAACAAAAACTCTGATGTGGGTTCCTGACGTCTTTGAACTTTTTTGAGACCCTCTATCACCTCCCGTCTCTTCGGAACTTATGACGTCAGGTACCCCAACGTTTCACAACCTGTACTGTCGCTGACTTGTGGAAGGGTACTCCAAGAGGTCCGTTCTTATGACCTCACCCAACGGTAAAGGAAAAGGTTGTCTGGTGTAAAACAATCTTGAGAAGTAACACTGGGTAACGACACCTACCGGGATGGACCGTATCGAGTAGTGAAGTAACTTAATACGTTCAAGGAAGTGGTATTAGTCTGATAATAGGTACTTCCCCTTTCGTTCGTAATAGGATAGTAGTTTCGTTCTGTTTCTGTGATGTCATTTTGATGTCCAGTCGTGGGAACTAATTATAACTTCTTTTTTCGGAGTTGATTTATGATCGTACAGTTTACTTCGTGTTACAATTTTCCTGTATATGATACTGGTACACCATAAATAGAGACCTTTAATTCGTACTAACTCGTATATTTTTAAGTAGTTTCATTTTGTAGTGTAATTATCTTAACTCCTTTTTTAACGTTAGAAGAGTTAACAAAGTCTTTTTGTAAACTGTCTTAAGTTATAGGAAAGTACTTCATCTTTGTTGAAACTGTTTTGATTATCGTACATACTTTTTGAAAGTAGAATCATAAGTCAGTACTTTCTATTACGAAAAGAAGGTTTTAATCTTTACATCGTTTCCACGAGAGAGAAAGTAGTAAAACTTAGTGATATTGAGACCAGTAAGATCGGTACCGTAAATCAGCTCTTTTATTATATTTTTGTGAGGTGTAACCTTTTCTTCCCTATTTTAATAAAGTATATTTCAATGTTCTAGAAGATAAATCTTTTTAGATTCCTACGGCGTTTTTTTGACAATCTTGATTTTTTTTTTTTTTTTTTTTTTTTTTAGTCGTTTAAAAAGTCTTGTGTTCTGGTCATGTATTTATAGTCGACACAAGATATCTGACGATTACTTGTTACATTTTTTTTTTTTCCATTTAATTAAGTTAAACGTTATTTTTAGTTTATTTTATGAATCTTAAATTAGATCGGTTCCTCAACTTTCTAAAAATTTCTAAACATTTGACTTAAAACATTTTGACTTTTAAACATTTCGACTTTTAACGTTTTTAACGACTTTTTTAATTTCTTCTGTATTTTACTGCCTTTCTGTAGTTCAAGTGTCTGACCTTTTATAAGTTACCTTAGGGATATTTTTAGGATTAATTTCAAAACCGTCTTTATCTTTAAGTAGAATTTTAAGTAGACCTTAAAGTTCCCAGAGGTTTATCGTTTTTGCCAATACATTTGTCTATTTCAACCTCCTAGTATATGATTTCTCTTATTTTGTTTATATCATTTATAACTTTTTATTTGATTTATTTAATCAATTAAGATATATAAACAATAATGTATTAATTTTGTAAAAAATTTTTAGTTTTAGTAATACTATATTTTTATTTAAGGTTCTTACAACGTTAAGTCCCCTACCCTACCCTACCAACTTTCTAAGGCTCTCTTTTCACTTTTACAAAGTCTCAGGACTTAATGGCTATTTATAAACATTTTAATATTCACTTTTAAAAAGTGATGTCTTAAAATCTTAGGAAACAGAAACACAATTAGGACAAGAACGTCTCTGCATATAAACACAAACAGTATATGACGTAACATTCGTGGACATAAAATAACAATCCCGTTAAATAGTATCCCTTACATCTTATTCTATTTAGTCCGTTGTCTAGTTAGACGAGAAAACAGGAACTCGATCTCTTTACCGACTTTACTTATTACCTCGCTTCTTCCTGATTGAACTGAACATATACGATCTAACAATAACATGGATCATACGATCAAAAAATACATACTTTACATAGTCTTGAAGATTTTACACAATAATTTTTAACAAGACATTCCATAAGAATCCGGTGTTTCGTTCTGTTGTTTAGTTACTTGTTTCTTCTTAACATTCTTTACCTTAACTCTAAGGTTTTGTTCTTTATTTGAATTCTATAAAGAGAAAGAAACTTGAGACTCCCCACAAAACCCTAGGACCTATGTCTCTACATACTTTTTAAAAGTAACTAAAACATATTTAACCGGAACAGTAACGACACACAGTCCTCCGTATATCTTTATTTTAAGAGTGGTACTGATCTTTTATACGGTACTCAGTGTATATAGTTTGTGGAAGTAAAAGATAGAATAAAAAAGGAAGGTAAAAATCATAAAGTCATTTAAGGGTCCTTTCAATATCGGAACAGTCACAATATAAAACAATAACAACAAAGTACGAGTACCTCTTCATCGTTATATAAACGGATTTCGAAGGAGTCACACTTTTTACCGTATATGAGAAGTCTAGACCACTTTATAAGTAAATAAAGTTTAACCTTATTGGCACTCATAAAGAGTTAAGCAACGAAAAATGAAAAATTAATATAAAAGTTAATAAAAGAACAAATAGAAGGATGGACTAATAATACTGACTCTAATCCCTGTCCCAGACGAACTAAACCTGGTTATATCAACAGATATAGAAAGGATTGAAAGTTTAAAAGACCGTATGGATATTTTCTAGTTTATACAAAAGAATTATTTATGTAAATATATCAACTCTTTTACCGTGTGTGTCATCTATAAAAGTCACCGGTGTCCTGACCTTTTCCAGTCAAAAGTAAGGTTAGGGTTTCTTTCCGTTACGTTTTCTTACGAGTTTGATGGAGTGTTAACGTGAGTAGAGTGTACGATCATTTCATTACGAGTTTTAAGACGTTCGGTCCGAAGTGGTTATGCACTTGGTACTTGAGGGACTACAAGTTAGACCGAAATCTTTTCCGTCTCCTTGGTCTCTAGTTTAACGGTTGTAGGTGACCTAGTACCTTTTTCGTTATCTCAAGGTCTTTTTGTAGGTAAAGACGAAATAACTGACGGTTTTGGAAACTGATACACCTAGTGGTAGTTGACACCTTTTAAGACTTTCTCTACCCTTATTGTCTGGTGGATTGGACGGAGAATTCTTTAGACATACGTCCAGTCCTTCGTTGTCAATCTTGACCTGTACCTTATTGCCTGACCAAGTCTATCCTTTTCCTCATGCAGTTCCGACATATAACAGTGGGACGAATAAATTGAAGATACGTCTCATGTAGTACTCTTTACGACCTGACCTTCTTTGTGTTCGACCTTAGTTCTAACGGTCCTCTTTATAGTTATTGGAGTCTATCCGTCTACTGTGGTGGGAATACCGTCTTTCACTTCTCCTAGATTTCTCGGAGAACTTTCACTTCCTCCTCTCACTTTTTCAACCGAATTTCGAGTTGTAAGTCATTTGTTTCTAGTACCGCAGACCAGGGTAGTGAAGTATCCTTTATCTACCCCTTTGTCATCTTTATGACAGTCTGAAATAAAAACCCCCAAAGTTTTAATGACGTCTACCACTGACGTCGGTACTTTAATTTTCTGCGAATGAAGAATCTTCTTTTCAATACTGGTTAGATCTATCATATAAGTTTTCGTCTCTGTAATGAAACGGTTGATTCTAGGCAGATCTGTTTCGATACCAAAAAGGACACCAGTACATACCTACACTCTCAACCTGACACTTCTTCCGACTCGTGGCTTCTTAACTACGAAAACTTGACACTACGACCTCTTCTGAGAACTCTCAGGAAACCTGACGTTCCTCAAGGTTGGTCAGGTAAGACTTCCTCTAGTTGGGACTCTAAAGAAACCTTCCTTACTACGATTTCGACTTCGAGGTCATGAAACCGGTGGAGTACGGTTCTCGACTGAGTAACCTTTTCTGAGACTACGACCCTCCCTAACCCCCGTCCTCCTCTTCCCCTGCTGTCTCCTACTCTACCGACCTACCGTAGTGCCTGAGGTACCTGCACTCAGACTCACTTGAGACCCTCTACCACTACCTGTCCCTCCGGACCACACGACGCTAAGTACCGCAGTGTTTCTCAGCCTGTTCTGACTCGCTGACTTGACTTGACTTGATTCTTTTATATCACGTAGTACGAAAAAGTCCTGTGTATGTCTATCTTCTCGTAGTGTCTTGTGAGATTCTTTGTGTATTCGTAAATCGTTACACAAGTCTCTTGTGAACTTCTTTTGTGTATTCTTAAATTATTTCTATCTACATTTTGAAAACTATTTCCAGAGGTTAGGGACCGAAAATTTAAAAATTCGGTGTATCTCCTTCTGGTCGTGACAGTTTACTGTACTATTCCCTAACCGTCCTGTGACAGGTCGTTACAACAAGTGGACATATTGAAAGTACTATATCTTCTTATAGTTGTAGTATTCCCTACAATAGTTTCTCTGTCAAAGTATCAGACACAGACGTTTCTATCTTATATCACCTTTTTGTCGGAACACAGAAGAAAATAATAAATATAAAGTCCCTCATAGACGATAAGGGGACTAAGTAATCCACTGATTATAGAGTCGGAAATCTAACGTCAATATATCATAACACCTAACGATTAAAGGAAATACTTTTCAGTGGTGTGTCCTGTATTTAAAAACTGGTAACTGAAAATAGAGATTCTATAAATATTCGTAAAATTATGTCTTAAACCTTTGTTACACTAGAAAGGAAACGGTGTTTAAATACATTCTTAGATTATTAAGGGAACATCGTTTGGTTCATTAATAGAGACCCTTTCACAATCCCTTTACTTTAGAACAACACAAATAATATCCTCCCTATTACTGCATACTAGGTCAATTTGATTTTTATGAGGACTTTTTTTGACTATTTCCTCAGATGGTAATTTCACTTTCTTGATGATAAGTGGTTTTCTTTACTCTTTTAGGAAGAGTCTTTGTGGTACCGAAGTTATCATGGTTTTTTAGCTAAAATAATCAGAAATAACTAACAATCAAAAAGTTTTTCACGGAAAGTTTCATTTAATCTTACTACTAAGATTTAGAAAGTTCACGTATAAATCGTGTTCTTCTATAATAGTTTGATGTCGAAAACTAAGTCACATATACCTACCCCTGAAATTACGATGTAAATATCGTGAGAGGGTCTAGTATGTTACAATGACCATGAACTTAGTGTATCCGTGTTATTTCTCTCTTTTCACTACTACATATAAGGATTTGAATAAGCATATAGTACAAATAATACTTTGAATTTTTACTGGAAATACTATCGTTGTGTGACACTCCAAATTTAAAATTCATCGTTATTATGGATACCGTTGTCTTGTGTCTTCTACCTTATCTCTTTACTTCGATGTAACAACCTCAGGTTTTCTGACAGATATGTAGACGCAGAGTAAACGACAGAGAAAACTTATGTCCCAATAGTAATGGTAGAAAGATTTAAGGTATATATACACAATCATATGAGATAACCACCAAAAGTAAGACCGAATGAAGTGAGAAATATTATCCGAGGTCAAAGTAGGTGTAGTAATCTTGACTAAATGTACATAAGAAAAATTACCGACTCATTATGAGGTAACACATATACATGGTGTCAAAAGAATAGGTAAGTAGACGACTACCTGTAGTTCCAACAAAGGTACGGGACCGATAAGATTTGTCACTACACTACTTGTAGCCCCATGTGTACAGAGTAAGGTAAGACCAAAGGAGCCACACATACGGGTCGTCACCCTAACGACCCAGTACTCCGTCAAGATAAAGGTCAAAAAATTCCTTAGAGATGTGATAAGAGGTATCACCGACATGATCAAACGTGAGGGTGGTTGTCACATTCTCCCAAGGGAAAAGAGGTGTGGGAGAGGTCGTAAATAACGAACATCTGAAAACCTAGTGTCGGTAAGACTGACCACACTTTTACCATGGAGTATGTCTTTAGTATTTGTCTTCAAGAAAATGGTTTGTTTAAGAATGTTTAGTCAAATTTTTATATTCTTAGTCTGTCGTGATGTTTTATTTATCATCAATTTGTGTTGTAGTTTTAGTAACATGTAGATTTCATCATGAAACTCACTTTACATATCTAAAGTTGTAAATGAAACTTTTCTATTCTAAATTCAGTTATTAATTTAAAGATGGGATACTACGTTCTTTTTACACATTTAACTCGAATTACATTCTTTATTCGTTCGTTATTTTTATTCTCGTCTCTAGTTATCTTATTATTTAACTCTTTCTTTTTATTAAAGTTTCTGTGAGTTTAGACTAACAAATCCCTTTTTTTCATTTAAAAAATTTAAAGATCGATCTGACTATTTGTTGTTGTCTTTTTTTTAACTTTTTTTTTTGGGTTTCTCTTTTGTTCTCGGTAGTGATCTCTATAACTGACTATGAGAAATCAACAATTCAGAACACACTGAGAAAAACGTGAAGTACCTAGACATCGGACGATCAGAGGAGACAGGTACCCTAAAGGGTTCGTTCATATAACCTCGTGGTGAATGAAGAGATCCCCAAGAAAGTCTGCGTCCATAGTTTGAGTGTAGAGGACGTGACCGTCCGTATAAGAAATTATGACTCAGTGGTCCCCTCGGGTCTCGATAATTACGACGACGACGATGACGATTCAGTGCAGTCAACACAGACTGAGACACACTTAGGTATCTGGTGTCGGGTGGTCCGAGGACAGGGACCCTAAGAGGTTCGTTCTTATGACCTCACCCAACGGTAATGGAGGAGGTCACGTACTTTCACTTTTCACTTTCACTTCAGTGCGTCAATATAGGCTTACAAGCGTTGGGCCATCTGACATCATATGGTCCGAGGAGGCGGGTACCCTAAAGGGTCCGTTCTCATGACCTCACCCAAAGGTAACGCCTCCCTATAATGATGTCATAAATTTTATATAATACTGTTGAAATACTTGTCGAAATACGGTTATTTAATATGCTGTATGTACCTTAATATCTACATAACTTTTTATGTTTAAATATTTTGATCTTTTTTCTATGATTCGTTTTCGATCTTAGTTCTAACGGTCCTCTTTATAGTTATTGGAGTCTATACGTCTACTGTGGTGGGAATATCGTCTTTCACTTCTCTTTTATTTTTCGGAGAACTACTTTCACTTTCTCCTCTCACTTTTCAACCGAATTTCGAGTTGTAAGTCTTTTGCTTCTAGTACCGTAGACCAGGGTTGTGAAGTACCGTTTATCTACCCCTTTGTCACCTTTGTTACAGTCTGAAATAAAACCCCCCGAGGTTTTAGTGACGTCTACCACTGACGTCGGTACTTTAACTTTCTACGAAAGAGGAACCTTCCTTTCAGTACTGGTTGGATCTATCGTATAAGTTTTCGTCTCTGTAATGAAACGGTTGTTTCCAGGTAGATCAGTTCAGATACCTAAAAGGTCACCAGTACACACCTACACTTTCAACCTGACACTTCTTTCAACTCACGGCTTCTTAACTACGGAAACTTGACACCACAACCTCTTCTGAGAACTCTCAGGTCACCTGACGTGCCTTTAGGTTGGTCAGGTAAGATTTCCTCTAGTCGGGACCCACAAGAAACCTTCTTGACTACGATTTCGACTTTGAGGTTATGAAACCGGTGAAGTACGTTTCTCAACTGAGTAACCTTTTCTGAGACTACGACCCTCCCTAACTCCCTTCCTCCTCTTCCCCTGCTGGCTCCTACTCTACCGACCTACCGTAGTGTCTGAGTTACCTGTTCTCAAACCCCCTTTAGACCCTCAGCCACTACCTGTCCCTCCGGACCGCACGACGTTAAGTACAACAACGTATCTCAGCCTGTGCTTACTGCTGACTTTACTTGACTTGACTTGCCTTGACTTTATCAGGGTATATATCATTTAATTGACTTCCAGATTAATCATGGAAGGGAATTTCTTTTGAAGTCCAGGTCTATCAATACAATCTCTTAAGTTCATTCGTAAATTTTTATTTATAGTTTATATAATGTAAAGAAGGTACTTTATTTCCTACACTCTTTTTAGTAGTGAGATAAATTACAAAAGACTCTCGGTTTAGAATTTTTTTGTTTTGTCGAATTCCTTTATTATTTAAGTTAGGTATTTACAGTAAACACGGAAAGGCACAGTACAAATGAATTAAATAAATTTGTAATAAAACAAATGAAACTTATTGATTAGAATAAAGGTACGGGGTACATGGAATACAGAAAAAAAAAAAAAAAACATACGTGTTACTCTGAATATCCTAGAATCAAGGGTTTGGTCCCTAACTTAGGTACGGGAGTCGTCTCTTTCGTCTCGTAGGATTGGTGACCTGGTGGTGCCTTAAGTGTCGTGATACAATAAATTGTAGGAACAAAGGATTGGATACCCACTCTTAGGATTTTAATCGATTCGGTGGGTCGTTCTTTCCAATCTCGAGACTATCGTTCCGGTTATGTAGGGATTATACGGTAGACAGGGAAGAATTTTTACGAAAATCTTAGTGTGATTATTTTTTTCGTTTGTTTATCTTTCTTAGTATGACTACAGTTAGAGATACCATCATGACTAATCTGGATTTTTCGTTCGTTTAAAAAGACAGTGTACAGTAATACTTAGGTTAAGGTAATACGTCATTTGTAACCAGTATCCGTCACTACCTCACTGAATAAGACGAGTCTTACAATAAAAAAAAAAAGTGACGTTAGATTTTGTTTCATCCCGAGTTGTAAAAGTCATTTAGTTTAGATATTTTCGATATATCTTTCTTTACGGTCGTTATCTAATTTGGATTCCCTGTCTATAAGGAATTAGGGGTTTAGGAATCTCAGTCTTCTTACGGAAAATTTTGCAATAAGACGTCTTTACTTGAAAAATCTCATCTTCCATCTGACCCTAAAGAGTTACAAATCTTACCTCATGATGTACCTTATAGTGTAACATCTCTAGTAACTGGTGGATGTTGTGTTTAAAAAGGTAGTTTTCAAAATTTTCTATGTATTTGGTCGAAATTTATAATGGAACTTTAGAAGTGAGATGTACAAAATATATGATGTGAGAGTAACGTCAAAAAAAATTTAACCTAATATGGACTGTGTATTGTAATATAATTAAAATCTACATGTTGTACTCAGTTACACACATATATAACTTTTTACTAGTGGTTTTAATCAATTATAGGTGGTGGTATATGACAAAAAGAACACTACTCCTGTAAATCCTAGATTAGAGTTGTTAAAAATTTGTAAGTTATTTTATAATAGTCGAAATTAATGGTATGATGTGTAATATAGAGGTACTGTGAACAAATATTGACCTTCAAATTAAGGAAACTTGGGGGAGGGAAGTAAGTATTTTAGATATCGATTGTAACGTGAATCTTCACTTTCTTACTCACTAAAAGATAATTTAAAACTTTGTTCTTTTACAACAGAAGAGAGAATAAAAAAAATTGTGAGAACCTGACTTTAGGAGTCTGTCACATTACTCCATTATTTTCTTTCTTGCCAAACGTCTAACCTTTCTTGTTTGTTATTGGAATTCTTTAGATGTTTTTATTACTTAAAATGTCTTTTGTTCTAGACATATGTTTTTTTCAAGTAAATAAACATGATTGTATTATATCTACCCTTTGTCACCTTTGTTACAGTCTGAAGTAAAAAAACCCGAGGTTTTAGTGACGTCTACCACTGAAGTCGGTACTTTAATTTTCTACAAATGAGGAACCTTCTTTTCAATACTAGTTGGATCTATCGTATAAGTTTTCGTCTCTGTAATGAAACGGCTGATTCCAGGCAGATCAGTTCCGATACCAAAAAGGTCATCAGTACATACCTACACTCTCAACCTGACACTTCTTCCGACTCGCGACTTCTTAACTAAGAAAACTTGACACCACGACCTCTTCTGTGAACTCTCAGGGAACCTAACGTTCCTCCGGGTTGGTCAGGTAAGACTTCCTCTAGTTGGGACCCTAAAGGAACCTCCCATACTACGATTTCGACTTTGAGGTCATGAAACCGGTGGAGTACACTTCTCAACTGAGTAACCTTTTCTGAGACTACGACCCTCCCTAACCCCCGTCCTCCTCTTTCCCTGCTGTCTTCTACTCTACCGACCTACCGTAGTGCCTGAGCTACCTGCACTCAGACTCACTTGAGGCCCTCGACCACTACCTGTCCCTCCGGACCGGACGACACTAAGTACACAAGTGTTTCTCAGCCTGTCCTGACTCGCTGACTTGACTTGACTTGACTTGACTTGTATTATTGTTTAAAATAAGACGGTCAATTCATTGTAGTTTTGTAAATTTTGTGAATTGCAAGTTACGAATTACACATTCTAGAGATAATTTTATGTCTTTGTTTACAATATATACTATATTTATTTATATTTTTACCTATAACAAGTAATAAACCTTCTGAGTTATACCACTTCGACAGTAAAGAGGGTTTGACTGGTCGTTCAAATTAAGATTTTAAGTTGTAAAAAATTGACTTTTTGACTGAGATTTGAACAAGACGTTTGGTTTTTTTTTGTTTTACAGGTTTTTTACAACTTCCCCCTTTTCCAATTAAACCTCCTGAGTGCTTGGAATTTTGAATGATATTTCATTTTTTATTTTTAAATATCGTAAATGTATGTGTGTCCGTTTTTACCTATTTACTTTGGTATATTTTTAGTTTTAATACTTCACATATATATATATGTGACTAAAAACTTTTTCTGTGGGTCCATTATGTTACCCTTTTTCCTTTTAGAAATGTTGTAAACTATGACATTACAAACCTATAGGAATATCTTTTTTT
The DNA here is from genome assembly GCA_006410555.1 of Capra ibex. Lineage (NCBI taxonomy): Eukaryota > Metazoa > Chordata > Mammalia > Artiodactyla > Bovidae > Capra > Capra ibex. Next base: position 54,747,140 of record SJYO01033645.1, read on the forward strand.
TTTTTCGACTTTGCAAAAGATTTAGATACATTTTATTCTTTGAATTCTACCTATTATGTATATTTATATTTTCGATTTTTTATTATTTAGAAGATATTTATTGAATCATTTTACAGTTGTGTCACTTTTCACTTTATTATTTACCCTGAATTTTCATTTATTAAGACGAGAAGTTTACGATAGTAATTCGTGTAATTTTCCGTTTGGTGTTGACCCTATTTTATGAGTTGTGTATACATAAATTGTTCATGAACAAAAGTTTTATACATTTCTTGTGAATCTACGGGTGTTATTTTTTCGTCGCTTATTTTTCTTTTATTTTTATTTGTCTGTAAAAAGTTTTATATTATACTAACAGACTTATACATACTTTTCTATTAATTGTATAAAGGGATATATTATAGAGTAGTTGGGAGATCTTCTCGATTTTAATTTTTACACCGTTATAGTTCAATCGTTCCGACACTTTGTTAAACTTACCAGTATTTAACGACCACTCTTATATTTTCTGATATTGGTGTAATCTTTTATTGTCGTTAAAAGACACTGTTGATATAGGAGTAATATTATGAATGGTTAAGGTGATGTCTTTAAAATACCTGTAGATAAACCACAACGACAAGTCAGAACGTCAGTATAGGTTGATAAACACTGGGGTACTTGACGTCGTGTGGTCCGAAGGGACAGGAAACGGTAGAGGGTTTCGAACCAGTTTAAGTATAGGTAACTCGACCACTACGGTAGGTCGGTAGGGTAGGAGACAGAGGGGGAAGAGGAAGATGGATGGTAGAGAGGGAGGTAGTACCAGAAGAGATTACTCAGCCGAACAGTGTAATCCACAGGTTTTACAACCTCAAAGTCGAAGTCGTAATCAGGAAGGTTACTTATAAGTCCTAACTATAGTAAATCCTAACTGACCAAACTAGAGGAACGTCAGGTTCCCTGTGAGTTCTCAGAAGAGGTTGTGGTGTCGAGGTTTAGTAGTAAAAAAGACACAAGTAGGAAGAAATACCAGGCTGATAGATAAATACTGAGATTTAGTAATGTATATATAAGTAATTTTATGTGTATATATACATATATATATTATTTTTAATATTTATCAGTATTTTAAGACTCCGGACTTAAGAATATAGATTTTTATAAAATTTTAGAATACAAGTAATTCTCCTCTCACTTATGTTTTAAATTCAATATGTCATTTTATGATGAGTCGTTAATATTCATTACGTCTTCTACACCACTTCCTCGAAACATCATCTTCGTGGACTTATAACCCGAGTAACGGAAAGACTCCGTGTATTCGAAGTGACCTGACAGTAAACGAATAGACATTTTACCCCAACATTTTTGATAGAACTCTGAGAACCGTAATATTTTACTAAAAATAATTAAGTTCTACAAATGAACTTGGGTAAAATGTATAAAATTGAATGAAATTAAGAGTTATGTGAGGATACTCCATCTATCAGACAATGACGACGACGACGATTCAGAGAAGTCAGCACAGGCTGAGATACTCTGGGGTATCTACCGTCGGGTGGTCCGAGGGAGCAGGGACCCTAAGAGGTCCGTTTCAGATAATGATCAAGGAAAAATATCTGTCCCAGTCACTAACGGGTATCAGTATGACGTGTACTTTTTACATCTTAAACTTGGTCCGTCAGACCGAGGACCCAGAAACGGGAATTGACGACATATCGGAATTCCAAATTAAAAGGTAAGACGAGATCTTGTAAATTCAACAACAACAACAACAACAAAATTAGAACGTTTATGTTTATGATGAAATTATCTGTACGGAGGTACCTTAAGAAACAAAGTGTATTTTCGTTAAGGGTGTCTAATTTAATTTGTACCCCCAGTAACTTGACTCCATTGAGATTACGTAAACAACGGATGTATTCGTTTGGTTTCGGATTCGGATTTTACTGAACTTGAACTCTTTAGTTTCGTATTCCTATTGGTTAGTGTCAGTTATCCGAAAAGGTTTATTCCGTTACGAATTCATGTTACCAATTTGTGAAGTACCTCTATTTTTATAACATATAGAAATAACTTTATTACCAACACTCCCATATATATATAAATCGTCGTTTATAAACTGGAAAAGAGGATTTGAGACGTTTGGAATAAAAATTATTTCGACTAAACCTTTTTATATTCATGAGTAATGTTCAAATATGGATATTAGTTCTTGAGACATTGTCGTAGACTTCGAATTTAATTTTCATACACTATATAAATTTTTTAAAATATATAAAAATTTTTCATAAACATATACATTCATTATATGAACTTTAACATCGAAAAAGTCTATAAGAGATACATGGAGAGAACGAAGGAAGACATATTGAGAAATTAAAGGACTTAAGAGAAGTTTATATAATAAGTTAAAAAGGGGGAAAAGTCAGAACAAAGAGGTAAGTAGTCAAAAATATATATTACTATATTATAAACATAATGGTTGTAATAAGGTACCATATGACATAATATTACTCAGATCGTTTTATCATGGACAAAGTATTCTTTTATACGTACTTCAAAACACTAAATAAAAATTTAAAAGGAATTTTTTATTAAGTAGTTTTTAATCCGAAATAATAAACCAGAAAAGATTAAAGATCTCCATCATTTAAATTATCCTTATATCTATCTTATTAAAAGTGACAACAAAATAATTAAAGTATAAACCTCTCTTAGTTCGTTAAATAACTTATTAAAAATTTAAGTATAAAGTAAAGTAAAAGATAAAAAGATTATGTGATTGTATTGAGTAAACTATTTGATTCTTTCAATGTTGAAGTTGAGAAATTTATAATAAAAGAGTGTTTTTCATTGTTTCTTGTAGTAAGTTGAATTACTTTCACTCCGTAATTCAAAGGTCATTATAACGTAACTTGGTTATAATTTGTTATAAAAAATGGAAAGTTAGTCACATATTTCACGTTTCTCAAGTAATTAGAAGATGTCCTCTTTTACAGTACTTCAGTTACAACAACGAAAACCGTTTCTTTTCATCTTTTAAGATTACATTGTTTCAAAATAACTAAAATAAATTCGTTTAAATGTGTCCCTATTAACAAGAATATTCTTTTTTAGTAGGATCAATCAGAGAAGTGTCAGTTAATGAGATCCTATTTTTTAATTATATTTCTCATATAACGGAGATATAAAGAGATTTACAGAAACTAAACCGTAAATTGAAGTCTCTTATACAATCCTCACTCAAAGGGTTTAATGTTATTCAAGAATCTTTTCTTTTTCAAATTAGTCCACGACAATATTTTTTTATTAAATTACAGAGATAAATAGTGATCACAATTCCAGTCCAGTCAAGTCAAGTCAGTGAGTCAGTACAGGCTGAGACACTGGAGTACTTGGTGTCGTACGGTCCGGAGGGACAGTCAGTAGTTGGGGGTCTCAAATGGGTTTGGGTACAGGTAACACAGTCAGTACGGTAGGTTGGTAGAGTAGGAGGTATCAAGGAAAGAGGAGGACGGGAGTCAGAAAGGGTCGTAGTTCCAGAAAAGTTTACTCAGTCGAGAGGTGTAGTCCACCGGTTTCATAACCTCAAAGTCGAAGTTGTAGTCAGGAAGGTTACTTGTGGGTCCTGACTAGAGGAAATCCTACCTATATAACCTGGAGGAAAGTCAGGTTCCCTGAGAGTTCTCAGAAGAAGTTGTGGTGTCAAGTTTTAACATAGAAAGGATTATAACGTATACAATCTTTGTAGATACTTGGAGAACCTATAGGTATAAATAAAACAACAACGACCAGTATTATTTATATAGTTGTATTACTTATATAGATTTAGGAATATCTTACATGTTCGTGTATACACCACGGTATTACAACTCTTCAATTTTTCTCTTTCTGTCTGTTTATGTGTCTAAAAACTTCTTACATTCAGTGTTGTATATCGTTAGTTTTACAGTTGTCTAAACCTCATTTCTGTTAAAGACCCTAATCTCAAGTTTAGAACTTACGTAAAATACTTTATCCTTTAGTTAGACCTTTCACTACATTCTTACAAGGTTGAAATTTTTCACATCTCCAGTTGTCTCTTGTTTTATAGTATGTACCTTTTATGATGACTGTGAAAGTCATAGGACACGTAATGAGGTCTCCTTTTGTATCAGAAACCGATACCGGGACTAAGAAACTCCAAAAGAGGTACCGAGAATCGAGGGGAAAGACCTTGAAAGGGAAAAGATGGAACTGGTGAAAACTCTACCTTGAGATTATGCGGAAACTGGTTGAAAAAGTTGTAAGAAAATCCGATATCTTTTAACCTCTTGTTTCATTTGAAACAACAAATAAAAAATCTTAAAACTTGTTAAAGTCGCAGAGAATCATTCTGACTATCTTGAAAATTGTTTAGAAAGTTTAAAACACATGAGACAGGTACTTAAACTAAATCCTGAATTAAATAAAATTTGTTGAAAGAGAAAGTCTGTCAGTTCGATGACACACATATTAGATCACTTAAATGTAACATCAGGTTATCAGAATATTAAGGACGTACTTAAACCCAAAACTTCACAGGGATGACCAATAAATTGTACTTAATAAAGTATTCACAATATTTACACTAGATGTAGGTATATAAACTAAGTTGAAAACTGACTTAGATAAAAAAAGAATGTTGTGACAACTTAAAATTTTCAACCTATGTATTTACCAAAGTAAAAGGTTAAATAATTCAATATTAGGTAGGTACCTGAAGGGTCCACCGTAATCACCACTTCTTAGATGGACGGTTACTTCCTCTGTATTCTCGGAACTCAAGTTAGGGACCCAGTGTTTCTAAGGGGTTTCCTCCCGTACCATTGGATATAGTCATAAGAACGGATCTCTTAGGGTACCTGTCTCCTCTGACCACCCGATGTCAGGTACTCCAACGTTTCTCAAACTGTGTCGACTTCGGTGATCGTGTGTTGGGGAGTCATAAAGAAGGTTTAAGACGAATGTTTAAACTCTCCAAAAAGAAATCGACGATATAAAGATAACCCTGTAATAGTATACCTTTAATTGACCTGAAAGTTTTAACACGAAGTGTCAAAACAAAGAGTTAAGGTTTACCAGTGACACATAAAAGATATAAAGTTCAATGTTGTCCACTGTCAAAATGTTTAATAGTCTATTTTGTTATACCCAACGGTAAAAAGATCATTTGAAGAGGTCGGGGAGATATGTTGTTCGTGGTTTCTGTGTATAAAATTCGAAAACAATACTTTTATGGAGAGAAGATCAAGAGTTAAGACTTAGTCTACCGAGAATGACATATTATTTGGTAGTGTTTTTAATCACTGAAATTTTTTACACAAGTCAAGTCAAGTCAACGAACGAGTCAGCACAGGTTGAGAAACGTTGGGGTACTTAGTGTCGTACGGTCCGGAGGGACAGGTAGTGGTTGAGGGCCTCAAGTGAGTTTGAGTGTAAGTAGCTCAGTCACCACGGTAGGTTGGTAGAGTAGGAGACAGCAGGGGAAGAGGAAGACGGGGGTTAGGGAGGGTCGTAGTCTCAGAAAAGCTTACTCATTTGAGAAACGTACTCCACCGGTTTCATGACCTCAAAGTCGAAATCGTAGTAAGGAAGGTTTCTTGTGGGTCCTGACTAGAAGAGATCTTACCTGACCAACCTGTAGGAACGTCAGGTTCCCTGAGAGTTCTCAGAAGAGGTTGTGGTGTCAAGTTTTCGTAGTTAATAAGTCAGGAGTCGAAAGAAGTGTCAGGTTGAGAGTGGAGGTATGTACTGATGACCTTTTTGGTATCACAAGATCAATTAAATTAAACGAGTTTTATACTTAAACACCATTAGTCTAATCGTATTTACCGAATATATTACGTTTTCTGTCTACTGATATGATCGTCTAAACTATTTCAATTCCTTAACCAATTTCTTCTACATGTTTGTTAATCATATTCCGATTATTAGTCACAATCTTTCCAGTATACTTTAAGACTATAATAAATAAGACGATAAACAAATATTCATATATGTACGTGTGTTTGTGTTTAAAACATGACTATAGTCTATCCGTTATTTAAGTTACAGTTATTTACGTAGAATCTCATTAAAGTCTCAAATGGTTGTGGGAGGTTCTAGTTTCCTCGGTTCACCCACCATTGTATTACATAGGTAAGTTAAGTAGTAAATTAGGGAAATTTTAGGTCTACTTAGTACCTCACACCTATGATACAAATTACACAATAGAAATATCTTTATCTGGTCGTATCGAACGCCAACAAGTATATACGTGTAATTGAACTTTTTAGAAAGGAAAGTTAAGGGTAACTTTCGCTTACACCATTTATATTTATATTTGACCATTTATGAGGTCCACGGTAAAGTTGTGTACACACGATCTCTCATTTTTCGTATCTTTTAAATGTGATTTCCGGGTAATACTAAAAGTTACTTTCAGTATGAAACCTGTAAAGAATTTTTCACGGTAAACTCTCCCGATTCTGGTTATACCACCTCGTCCTCTCGTACTTTGAAAGGAGGGGGACACGTGTAAATTTTACGTAAACGTATACCTTGTTCACAGTGACTTTTGATTGACCTAAATAAAGTGAGACATACTGTTAGAGATCCTAGTAGGTACAACGACTTTTACCGTATCTTCCTCTTTATAGTATACAGTAGGGAATATACACCTTAGATTTTTCTTTACTATGTTTATTTGAATGAATGTTTGAATGAAGGGATAATAGTCAATCTCCCTCTCAATCCCTCAAATCCCCTCTGACGATATAAATTTTATCTATTGGTTTTTCTTGGAGGATATATTGTGTACCTTGAGACGAGTTACGATATACCGTTGGACCTACTCTCCCACAAAAGTTCTTCTAACCTATGTACATATACATACCGACTCAGGGAAACGTCAGGTGGACTTCGATAGTGTTGTAACAATTAACCGATGTGGGGTTATGTTTTATTTTTTAGATTTGACTTCTTTTTCTTTTTCTTTTGGTTGACCTTTGACCGTCTTTCTGAGGGTTTGTTAATTCCTACTTTCTTTCTAGGTATACCTTAGTCTATCCTTCCTTTCCATTCACTGGTTCACCATTGGATACCGGGACCTTCCCTAAAGTCTCCTTTTGCTCCTTATTTACCTACTTCACAGATGGATCCCTCACTCATCAACTTCGGTGTTTAACCTAGGAGGTTGGGAGTCCAGGTTTGTCTCTTGTGGTTGACGAACGACTAACCTTCCGGTGACCATGATAGTTCTTCCGACACCCTTCGGATTTGAGATGAGTAATTTTCGTGTACGTATTGACCTGACCCGACACAAAACAACGAATCAGTACAGACTGAGAAACACTGGGGTACCTGACGTCGGACGGGTCGAGGAGACAGGTACCTCTAAGAGGTCCGTTCTTTTGACCTCATCCAACGTACAGGAGGAGGTCCCCTAGAAGGATTCGGTCCCTACCTTGGGTACAAAGGGTGGCACGTCCATCTAAGAAATGATAGACTCGGTGGTCCCTTCCGGTACTTTTGACCTCACCCATCGAAGAGGAAAGAGGTTCCCCAGAAGAGCTGGGTCTTTAACTTGACTCCTGAGGATGTGACGTCTTCCTAATAAATGGTCGACTCGATGGTCCCTTCGGGTGTACGTATTGATGAACGAGGGTTTCTTTCCTTCCCCTCGTCTCACTCTGACGTCCCCACCGACCAAGGTCGTACTCGGTTCACTTAAGAGGTCATGATCTCAGATCGAAGTCGTCGGTCCCTCAGTCGGACTTCCGCATTCGCCACAGCCACCTACTACTACATCGGAGACTGAGTATCACGTCTTGATGTACAAATAAAGTTCAAAGTCCAAAAGAAAATGTGAAACTGTTTTCGTAATCTCCAAACTGTAAAAATCAAAAGGGATGGGTCTAAATAAAAGAGTTCTTTAGTAATAACAGGATGTTTACCTCAAGGTCGAAGTCATTAAGAGAGTCTTAAGTCAAGTCAAGTCAAGTCAACTAGTCAGCACAGGATGAGAAACGCTGGGGTACTTAACTTCGTACGGTCCGGAGGGACAGGGAGTGGTTGAGGGTCTCAAGTGAGTCTGAGCGCAGGTAGCTCAGTCACTACGGTAGGTCGGTAGAGTAGGAGCCAGTAGGGGAAGAGGAGGACGGGGGTTAGGGAGGGTCGTAGTTTCATAAAAGGTTACTCAGTTTAGAAGGGTACTCTACCGGTTTCATAACATCAAAGTCGAAATCGTACTAAGGAAGGTTTCTTTAGGGTCCCAACTAGAGGAAGTCTTACCTGACCAACCTAGGGGAACGTCAGGTTCCCTGAGGGTTCTCAGAAGAGGTTATGGTGTCAAGTTTTCGTAGTTAAGAAGTCACGAGTCAGAAGAAGGGTCAGGTTAGAGTGTAGGTATGTACTGGTGTCCTTTTTGGTATCGGAACTGATCTGCCTGGAATCAGCCGTTTCATTACAGAGACGAAAACTTATACGATAGATCCAACAAGTATTGAAAAGAAGGTTCCTCATTCACAGAAAATTAAAGTACCGACGTTAGTAGTAGACGTCACTAAAACCTCGGGTTTCATTCACAGAAAATTAAAGTACCGACGTTAGTAGTAGACGTCACTAAAACCTCGGGTTTTTTCATTTCAGACTGTGACAAAGGTGACAAAGAAGCAGATAAAGGGTACCTCACTACCCTGGTCTACGGTACTAGAAGTAAAAGACTTACAACTTGAAATTCGGTTGAAAAAGTGAGAGGAGAAAGTGAAAGTAGTTCTCCGAAAAATCAAGGAGAAGTGAAAGACGGCATTCCCGCCGTAGTAAACGTATAGACTCCAATAACTATAAAGAGGACCGTTAGAACTAAGGTCCAACACGAAGAAGGTCGGGTCGTAAAGAGTACTACATGAGACGTATCTTCAATTTATTCGACCCACTGTTATATGTCGGAACTTCGTGAGGAAAAGGATAAACCTTGGTCAGACAACAAGGTACAGGTCAAGATTGACAACGAAGGACTGGACGTATGTCTAAAGAGTTCTCCGTCCAGTCCACTAGACCATAAGGGTAGAGAAAGTCTTAAAAGGTCAAATAACACTAGGTGTGTCAGTTTCCGAAACCGTATCAGTCATTTCGTCTTTATCTACAAAAAGACCTTGAGAGAACGAAAAAGGTACTAGGTCACCTACAACCGTTAAACTAGAGACCAAGGAGACGGAAAAGATTTTGGTCGAACTTATAGTCCCTCAAGTGCCAAGTGCATAATGACTTCGGACTGAACCTCTTAAACCTCGTAATGAAATGATCACACACTCTACTCACGTTAACACGTCATCAAACTCGTAAGAAAACGTAACGGAAAGAAACCCTAACCTTACTTTTGACTGGAAAAGGTCAGGACACTGGTGACGACTCAAAAGGTTTAAACGACCGTATAACTTACATACGTGAAAGTGTCGTAGTAGCAAGTCCTAAACTTTATCGAGTTGACCTTAAGGTAGTGGAGGTGATCGAAACAAGTATCACTACGAAAGATTCCGGGTGAACTGAAGTGNACAACCGTTAAACTAGAGACCAAGGAGACGGAAAAGATTTTGGTCGAACTTATAGTCCCTCAAGTGCCAAGTGCATAATGACTTCGGACTGAACCTCTTAAACCTCGTAATGAAATGATCACACACTCTACTCACGTTAACACGTCATCAAACTCGTAAGAAAACGTAACGGAAAGAAACCCTAACCTTACTTTTGACTGGAAAAGGTCAGGACACTGGTGACGACTCAAAAGGTTTAAACGACCGTATAACTTACATCGTGAAAGTGTCGTAGTAGCAAGTCCTAAACTTTATCGAGTCGACCTTAAGGTAGTGGAGGTGATCGAAACAAGTATCACTACGAAAGATTCCGGGTGAACTGAAGTGTAAGGTCCTACAGACCGAGATCTACTCACTAGTGTGGTAGCACTAATAGACCCAGTACTTACCCCAAATGATAATAGATGAAAGAGAATACACAGGATATGAATTGAACACTAATGTAACATCGAGTACGGTGTAAGGAGTCAAATAAAGAATAGAAAGATTTAGGACAAACGGGGATCATAGAATTCTAGTGATAGTGGATTTTTCCGAAGATTGATAAGAATTAATAAGGATTTGGGATTTGAGGCGTTTGGAGAAAACGGTATTTGTAAGGGGAATGTTTGTCCAGAGTCTATTATTAGGAAGGGTGCAGGAGTTCGACGTCGAATGTAAGAATGGGACCTTGTAAGAAACATTTCTAGGAACTTATTTACAGTTACCAATAAAATATCTAATGAAAGACCCGTGTTGACGTCTTCCGAAACACGAAAGAGTACGAAGAGAGTTCGTGGAATTGTAAGAAAGGTCCGTTGAGTTGGCTTCTTTCCTTTCTTGTTCAGTCTTCGTGTTCCGAATTGAGGTAGGACCCTGGTACGGACTCTCTACTTCTCTCCCCCAACCCCGGTACGGAGATAAAACAGTCATTACGGATTACACCGAGGGCTGTGAGGTCATGACGGACGAAGTGTTACGTTAAGGTTTGACACTTCTCCCAAACTAAGTTTGTTTCTCTACCAAACCGTAGTTTCTCCCTGGTCTCGTTCCATCCTCGTAAGTAATGTCCATGAATATGTTTTGTTACGTAGTTTTCTTCGAGGTTAGAGATAGATGTTGACCTGGTGAGGTCAAGTGCGGGACTTGTGGTCGACCTTTGTGTGTTTCCTGAGTGTTGGGACACATCGTTTAGCTGTTGTCCCACTTCAACCGTCGTCGATTCCCTTTCTATTCGACACCCTCTGTTTCCTTCTAGTCTGGACTTCACAGTCTAGACTCGTCCCACCCCCTTTGGTAATGACCATGAATGAATCCGTCAAGTAGTTTTCTCGAGACTAGAGTCAGACATCGACCTTTCGGTGTCGGTTGTGTTACCGGGTACGAAACTTCACCGTGTCTAGGAAGAACGTGGTCGTGAGAGGTGAGACCCCACGACCACGATCGTCTCCTTTTCTTAACTCGGTTATTTATATTTTATAAGTCCTAGAGACGAGATCTTTGAACCCCTTTTTGAGATATGGATGATTCCGTCACTGTCTGGGACTCGTCTCTCCTCTAGACCGAGTGTGAACTGAGGAAGGAATCGGAGAGATTTAAGTGGGTGGAGGGTCGTTCCATCGTCGGTCGTATAGGACTCCTTTATACACCGTACAAGTGTCGTTTAGGTACAGAGGGTCGTTTCGGTGACCCGTGTTTGACGTGACTCTGTGAGAGTGTATTCCTGCGAGGAAGTTCTAGTGTAATCCATTGCTAAAGTAGCTCCAAGTATTTTTATATTTTCAATTCGTTTTACTCTTCTGTCTTCTTTACTAGAATTATTCTTCTCCTTCTGTTTTGAACACATTTTTGTTTATTACTTTGTCTTTATTTGTTAAATGGTTTATTTCTTAAGTTTGGTAATCTTTTTTCTTTCGATTGACTTAAACCTCTTTCTCTACTTATTCACTCTTAGAATTGTTTCTTCACCTTTTATAATTTTTCATGGTCTGTCTTGATCTCTTATGTTATTATCTTTACTTTTTGTATTATTTTCCTTAATTATCGTCTGGTCCACTATGACTTTTTACACATTCACTAGAACTATATTATTACCTTTTGTGGGTTAAACTTGTCTTTTTTTTTCAATTTTTTATTTTTGTCACATTCCTTAGATATTCTATTACGATTCAGATGTATGTCAGTCCCCATTCCTATTCTTTCTTCTTATAAGTTTTATATAAACTACTTTAATATCGAATTTTGTAGGATTTGAATTTCTTTTGTTGTATATAAGTCCATAATCTTTGTTATCTCCCAGTGTTTTTCTATTTGGGTTTGTCTGGATGTGGTTGTGTATACTATTAATTTTACTGTTTTCAATTTATTCTTAAGATTTCTGTTTTTCCCCCACCCCCCTGTTCTCAATATTCGTTCCCTTCGGTAGAATCCCGAGCTAAAAGGTCGTCTTTAAAACATCGGGTCTCCACTGACCGTACTATACACGTTTCATGACTCTCCCTTTTTAAACTTTGGATTCTATGTGAAACTTCTGAAGGGACCACCTTGTCTACCATTTTCCAAAAAACAACAACAACAACAACAAAAAAAAAAAAAAAAAATTATCGGGAGCAGGTTCCATTCCTCGTCGTCGACACGAAACGACCCCGTCGGCACTTCTCTATTCGGTACAGGTTCCGTTCTCTTTGGGTTCATTCCGTCATCCACAACGTTCTCTCGTAGTCTCCCCTCTGTGTAACTTTGGTATTAGTGTCTTTTGATCGGTTAGACTAGTGTACCTGGTGTCGGAACAGATTGAGTTACTTTGATTCGGTACGGTACACCCCGGTGGGTTCTGCCCTCCCAGTACCACCTCACCAGACTGTCTTACACCAGGTGACCTCTTCCCTTACCGTTGCGTGAAGTCATAAGAACGGAACTCTTGGGGTACTTGTCATACTTTTCCGTTTCACTATTCTATGTCTTTCCCCTTGAGGGACCCAGTCGTCCACGGGTTTTACGATGACCTCTAGTCACCTCTTTATTGAGGTCTTTCTTACTTCCCTACCTCGGTTTCGTGTTTGTTATGGGTCAAAAACTACACTAACCACTATCTTCGTTCCAGGTTACGACATTTCCCGTTATAACGTATCCTTGGACCTTACAGTCCAGGTACTTAGTTCCGTTTAACCTTCACCAGTTTGTCCTCTACCGTTGTCACTTGTAGTCGTAAGATCCTTAGTCGTTTGATTTTACCTGACCTTCCCCACTTAAATTAAGTCTACTGGTAATATAGATGATGACACCCGTCCTTAGGGAATCTTCTTTACCTCATCGGTAATACCGGTTGTTTTCTCAGGCTTTACGTCATGAACTTACGTCAGAGTTTTTGTTGTCTTACTAGAGACAAGCAAAGGTTTCGTTTGGTAACTTATAATGTCATTAGGTTCGAATACGGGGTTGGTCATTGAGACTTCTTCGCTTCAACTTGCCAAGATACTTCTGTATATTCTGAAATTTTGATTGTGGGCTTTTTGTACAGGAAAAGTAATATCCCCTGTCCTTACGTTTTCATCCTTCAGTTTTTTGTGGACTTTATTGTCCGTTTAAACTGGAACCTTACATCTTACTTCGTCCCGTTTCCGATTGTATCAAAACGGTTCTCTTGCGTGACCAGCATTGTTTGTGAGAGAAGGTTGTTGTGTTTTATTATGAGATTTGTACCTGTAGTGGTCTACCAGTTGTGACTTTAGTCTAACTAATATAAGAAACGTCGGTTTCTACCTCTTCGAGATATGTCAGTCGTTTTTGTTCTGACTTTCGACTGACACCGAGTCTAGTACTTGAGGAATAACGGTTTAAGTTTGAATTTAACTTCTTTCATCCCTTTTGGTGATCTGGTAAGGAGTCGCTAGTTACGTTTCTTTATCTTCTTTTGTTGTCTTACCCTTTCTGATCTCTAGAGAAGTTCTTTTGATCTCTATGGTTCCCTTGTAAAGTACGTTTCTACCCGAGCTATTTACTGTCTTTACCATACCTGGATTGTCTTCGTTTTCTATAATTCTTCTCCACCGTTCTTATGTGTCTTCTTGACATGTTTTTTCTCGAAGTGCTGGGTCTATTAGTGCTACAACACTAGTGAGTGAATCTCGGTCTGTAGGACCTTATACTTCAGTCACCCGGAATCTTACGAAGTGATGTTTGTTTCGATCACCTTCACTACCTTAAGGTCATCTCGATAAAGTTTAGGACTTTCTACTACGACACTTTCACCACTTGAGTTATACGGTCGTTTAAACCCTTTGAGTCGTCACCGGTGTCCTAACCTTTTCCAGTCAAAAGTAAGGTTAGGGTTTCTTTCCGTTACGTTTTCTTACGAATTTAATGGTGTGTTAACGTGAGTAGAGTGTGCGATCGTTTCATTACGAGTTTTAAGAGGTTCGGTCCGAAGTCGTTATGCACTTGACACTTGAAGGTCTACAAGTTCGACCGAAATCTTTTCCGTCTCCTTGGTCTCTAGTTTAACGGTTGTAAACGACCTAGTACCTTTTTCGTTCTCTCAAGGTCTTTTTGTAGATAAAGACGAAATAACTGACACGGCTTCAGAAACACACCTAGTGTTATTTGACCTTTTAAGACTTTCTCTACCCTTATGGTCTGGTGGACTGGACGGAGAACTCTTTAGACATACGTCCAGTCCTTCGTTGTCAATCTTGACCTGTAACTTGTTGTCTGACCAAGGTTTATCCCTTTCCTCACGAAGTTCCGACATATAACAGTGGGTCGAATAAATTGAAGATACGTCTTATGTAGTACTCTTTGAGACCCGACCTTCTTCGTGTGGGACCTTAGTTCTAACGGTCCTCTTTATAGTTATTGGAGTCTATATGTCTACTGTGGTGGGAATACCGTCTTTCACTTCTCCTTGATTTTTCGGAGAACTACTTTCATTTTCTTCTCTCACCTTTTCAACCGACTTTTGAGTTGTAAGTCTTTTGCTTCTAGTACCGTAGACCAGGGTAGTGAAGTACCCTTTATCTACCCCTTTGTCACAGTCTAAAATAAAAACTCCCCCGAGGTTTTAGTGACGTCTACCACTAACGTCGCAACTTTAATTTTCAGCGAATGAGGAACCTTCCTTCCAATACTGGTTGAATCTATCGTATAACTTTTCGTCTCAATAATGTAATGTTTGTTTCCAATCAAATCCGTTCGGATACTAAAAAGGTCACCAGTATATACCTACACTCCAAACCTTACACTTCTTTCGACTCGTGGTTTCTTAACTACGAAAACTTGACACCACAACCTCTTCTGAGAACCCTCAGGGAACCTGACGTTCCCCTAGGTCGGTCAGGTAAGACTTCCTCTAGTTGGGACCCTAAAGAAACCTTCCTGATTACGACTTCGACTTTGAGGTTATGAAACCGGTGGAGTACCCTTCTCAACTGAGTAACCTTTTCTGGGACTAAGACCCTCCCTAACCCCCGTCCTCCTCTTCCCCTGCTGGCTCCTACTCTACCGACCTACTGTAGTGACTGAGCTACCTGTTCTCAGACTCACTTGAGACCCTCAACCACTACCTGTCCCTTCGGACTGTACGACGCTAAGTACCCCAGCGTTTCTCCGCCTGTGCTGACTCGCTGACTTGACTTCACTGAAGTCGACAAAGATTGAGAAAAACCGTGATACCTAACATTGGACGATCCGAGGAGACGTTTCCTCTTCTCCTTTCTATATGAGTAGACTTACGTTACAAGGTTTCTTCTCGTTCCTCTATACTCTTTCGGAAGGATTCACTAGTCATGTTTCTTTATCTCCTTTTGTATGTTACCCTTGTGATCTCTAGAGAAGTTCTTTTAATCTCTATGCTTCCCTTATAAAGTACGTTTCTACCTTTGTTATTTCCTGTCTTTATTATACCCGGAATGTCTTCGTGAGTAGAGTGTACGATCATTTCATTACGAGTTTTAAGAGGTTGGGTCCGAAGTCGTTATGTACTTCGCACTTGAAGGACTACAAGTTCGACCAAAATCTTTTCCGTCTCTTTGGTCTCTAGTTTAACGGTTGTAAACGACCTAGTACCTTTTTCGTTCTCTCAAGGTCTTTTTGTAGATAAAGACGAAATAACTGATACGGTTTCGGAAACTGAGACACTTAGTGTCATTTGACCTTTTAAGACTTTCTCTACCCTTATGGTCTGGTGGACTGGACGGAGAACTCTTTAGACGTACGTCCAGTCCTTCGTTGTCAATCTTGACCTGTACCTTGTTGTCCGACCAAAGTTTATCCTTTTCCTCATACCGTTCCGACATATAACAGTGAGACGAATAAATTGAATATACGTCTCATGTAGTACTCTTTGCGACCTGANGTCATTTGACCTTTTAAGACTTTCTCTACCCTTATGGTCTGGTGGACTGGACGGAGAACTCTTTAGACGTACGTCCAGTCCTTCGTTGTCAATCTTGACCTGTACCTTGTTGTCTGACCAAAGTTTATCCTTTTCCTCATACCGTTCCGACATATAACAGTGAGACGAATAAATTGAAGATACGTCTCATGTAGTACTCTTTGCGACCTGACCTTCTTTGTGTTCGACCTTAGTTCCAACGGCCCTCTTTATAGTTATTGGAGTCTATATGTCTACTGTGGTGGGAATACCGTCTTTCACTTCTCCTTGATTTTTCGGAGAACTACTTTCATTTTCTCCTCTCACTTTTACAACCGAATTTCGAGTTGTAAGTCTTTTACTTCTAGTACCGTAGACCAGGGTAGTGAGGTACCCTTTATCTACCTCTTTTAAAACCCCCAGAGGTTTTAGTGACGTCTACCACTAACGTCGGTACTTTAATTTTCTGAGAATGAGGAACCTTCTTTTCAATACTTGCGGATCAATCGTATAAGGTTTCGTCTTCGTAATGAAACGGCTGATTCCAAGTAGATCAGTTCCGATACCAAAAAGGTCATCAGTACATACCTACACTCCCAACCTGACCCTTCTTCCGACTCACGACTTCTTAACTACGAAAACTTGACACCACAACCTCTTCCGACAACTCACAGGGAACCTGACGTTCCTCTAGGTTGGTCAGGTAAGACTTCATCTAGTTGGGACCCTAAAGAAACCTTGCTTACTACGATTTCGACTTTGAGGTTATGAAACCGGTGGAGTACCCTTCTAAACTGAGTAACCTTTTATGAAGCTACAACCCTCCCTAACCCCCGTCCTCCTCTTCCCCTGCTGGTTCCTACTCTACTGACCTACCGTAGTAACTGAGTTACCTGCACTCAGACTCACTTGAGGCCCTCGACCACTACCTGTCCCTCCGGACCGTAAGACGCTAAGTACCACAGCGTTTAATATCTTGTACTGACTTGCTGACTTGACTTGACTTGACTTGACTTGCCTTCGTCTTATATAATTCTTCACCACCGTTCTTATGTGTCTTCTTGATATGTCTTTTCAAGAAGTACTGGGTTTATTGATACTACTACATTAATGAGTCGAACTCGGTCTATAGGAAATCAGACTTCAGTTCACCCGGACTCCTTTATAGTGATGTTTGTTTCGATCATCTTCACTACCTTAAAATGGACTTGATAAAATTCAGAATTTCTACTACGACACTTTCACGACATGAGTTATACGGTGTTTCAAACCTTTTGTGTCGTCACCGGTGTCCTGATTTTTTCCAGTCAAAAGTAAAATTAGGACTTCTTTCCGTTACAGTTTCATACAAGTTTGAAGTCGTGTCAACGTAAGTAGAAGTCAAGTCAAGTCAAGTCAAGTCAGTGAGTCATCATAGGATGAGAAACGCTGGGGTACTTAGTGTCGTGTGGTCCGGAGGGACAGGTAGTGGTTGAGGGTCTCAAGTGAGTCTGAACGCAGGTAGCTCAGACACTAGAGTAGGTCGGTAGAGTAGGAACCAGCAGGGGAAGAGGAGGACGGGGGTTAGGGAGGGTCGTAGTTTCAGAAAAGGTTACTCAGTTGAGAAGTGTACTCCACCGGTTTCATGACCTCAAAGTCGAAATCATAGTAAAGAAGGTTTCTTTAGGGTCCCAACTAGAATGTGCGGTCGTTTTATTACTAGTTTTAATAGGTTCACTCCGAAGTTGTAGTGCACTTAGTTCTTAAAGGTCTACAAGTTCGTCCTACATCTCTTCCGTCTTCTTGGTTTCCATTGTAACCGTTGTAGTCAACCTAGTAGTTTCTTCGTTCTCTTAATGTTTTGTTGTAGATGAAGACGAAATAACTTATGTAGTTTCGGAAACTGACACATCTAGTGTTGTTTGAGATCTTTTAAGAAGTTCTCCACCCTTATAGTCTGGTGGACTGGACGGAGGACCCTTTAGACATATGACCAGTTCTTCGTTGTTAAGCTAAGTCTGTACCTTGTTACTTGTCAAAGGGTCAACTCTTTCCTCATGTAGTTCCGACATATAAAAGTGGGACGAATGAATTGAATATACGTCTCATGTAGTACACTTGACGGTCCGACCTACTTCGTGTTCAACCTTAGTTCTAACGACCCTCTTTATGGTTATTGGAATCTATACGTCTACTATACTGGGAATACCATCTTTCGTTTCTCCTTGACTGCTTGGATAAATACTTTCACTTTCTCCTCTCACTTTTTCGACCGAATTTTGAGTCGTAAACTTTTTACTGGTAGTACCGGAGGTCAGAGTAGTGAAATACCGTTTATCTACCCTTTGTTACCTTTGTCACTGTCTGAAAGAAAAGAACCCGAGGTTTTAGTGACGTCCACCACTGACGTCGGTACTTTAATTTTCTTCGACCAAAGAACCTTCTTTTCGATACTTTTTCGATCCATCGTGTAATTTTTTGTCTCTGTAACGAGACGGTTGTTTACAGGTAGATCAGTTTAGATACAAAAAAGGTCATGAGTACGTACCTACACTCTCAACCTGATATGTCTTTCGACTCGTGACTTCTCGACTACGAAAACTTAACACCACAACCTCTTCTGAGAACTCTCCGGGAACTTGATGTCACTCTAGTTTGGTCAATTAGGATTTTCTTTAGTCAGGACTTTTAAGTAATTTTCCTGACTACGACTTCGACTTTGAGGTTACGAAACCGGTGGACTACGTTTCTCAACTGAGTAACCTTTTCAGGGACTACGACCCTTTCTAACTTCCACCTTCCTTTTCCCCTGTTGTCTCCTACTCTACCAACCTACCGTAGTGACTACGTAACTTGTGCTCAAACTCATCCGAGGTCCATAACCACTACCTGTCCCTCCGGACCGAAAGACGTCAGGTACCCCCGTGTCCCTCAGGTCGTATTGACTCGTTAACTTTCTCTTGACTTACCTTTAAAGATTACGGTACACACAGAAGTTAACAATCTGACGGTTCTTATAACTGACTGATTTTATTATATCAGAAGGTCACACGAGTACTTTAAGAGGGTTCAAAATATAGGATATCGTTTATGAAACGGTATATAAACATCTTTTACGGTCTTAGAGTTTATAAATTTCGTGAAATTTAAATTTACTCCCCTCTAAAATGGTGTCCTCCCGGAAAGTTTTCTGTATGTGTCTACATAAATTCCCGTACTCTTCCGCTATCGTGGGGTGAGGTCATGAGAACGGACCTTTTGGGGTATCTGACTCCTCGGGCCATCCGACGTTAGGTACCCCAACGGTTCCCAACCTGTGCTGACTCGTTGAAATGAAAGTGAAAAGTGAAACTACGTAACCTCTTTCTTTACTGTTGTGTGAGGTCACAAGAACGGACCTCTTAGGGTCCCTGTCCCCTCGGACCACCCAACGGTAGATACCCCAGTGTGTCTCAACCTGTGTTACTTCGTTGAATCGTCGTCGTCATCGTCATGACTTTAAGTGGTCAATGAAACTTTATGTCGTTTTTACTTTACTTAACTACTTACCTATCTATCTCCCTATTTATCGAACTATGTATACTCCTTTGGTTAATATAATTTTATAATTCCGTTTTATAGATGTCACTGATTTAATTGTGAGTAATGTTAAAAAAAAAAAAAATCAAAAAGATCCAAACTTTTAAAATATGATTTTGAAACTTTTTTTGCTCTGTAAATCCCTCTTCTTTTTAATAGGTAAATCTTACACACAGAAAAGGAGTGAGACAGTAAAAGTCTTAACTAAAGAAAGTTATAAACAGTCGTAGACCACCGGATAAACGACGGATTTCGTGGGTAGGTGGGGTGAAGAAGATTAGGGAGGTAAGGAGGAAAAACATGTCAAAGTCAAAAGAACCACAACAGAGGAAAGTCTCTGTTAAACGGTCACTAAACTAAGACAACAGTCTAAACGACGAAGTTTGAGATGTAGAAGGAGAAGAGACCTCTTTAGGTACCCCTGACCCAATCGTTACGATGTAGGGGGTTAGGGTTCTTTTGGATACCCTGTTTCTTCTTTTGTGGTTCACGACCTCTATAGTTAGTAAGATGTTCCTGAATTAAAAGTGTAGTTTTTTTATAAAAATCTTTTGGTATTATATAACCTCGTTTCGTAAAACTTTTGACAAATGGTTTACTGACAGGAATTATTAAGATTATAAAACCGTGTGAGAACGTGTCGGGAAGGAACAACATCCGATGGTTATTAAAATTAAAGTCCTACCGACTTAGTCAGTCACCATATAACGAAATTAGTAACAATGAACAACGAGGATCTCATCTTTAAGAATCTCGTTAAATTGTAAACAATTCTGACGTGGTATACCATCAGATGGATGAGGTTTGTTAGTCTATAAAACTACATTCGAACACTGTCTAAAATTAAAGGAAGACATAAACTACAATAAAGAGATCAAAGATACAGTTGTTTCAAGACATAAACAGTCAGATCAAAAGACCAACAAAAGATTTTGATGTTAGTCACTACATACTACTTTTCTTGAGATTTATTCCCTGTCTTCCGTTTAAAATCCTTTATTAATGAGTATACAAAAATATCTATAGAACCTCAATGTGTTTATGAAATTCAAGATAGAAGTAAAAAGGAATTAAACATTTGTCTTCTCCGTTTGGACTTACTAAAGATCACAAGCATGGTCAAGATAGTAAAGTAGACAAAACAATACAGATTTTGGTAAGTACACACTTCGTTCATAATTAGCGGATTATAATAATTGTACATATTGTTGGTTTTAGTTTAAGATGAATGGGTTGTTAAACGGATAATTATTAATACATCAGGCATAAAGTCATAAAAACTGAACAATAGGTCAAGGATAATGTCGATTACAACAACAAAAAAATTATAGCAATGTAAGATTCCGACTATAAATTGGATATTTAAAGTTGAATTCATATTTAAAGTAAAACTGTCACAAGATCTGATCTCGTATATGATTTTCTTATGTACATTTACTAAGGAGTAAGACCTTCGAGAGACTTTATTAATTTCGGAGACGGGTTGATGAAGGTTCTAACGTTTCTTTTCATCTTGTGTCGTACTGTGTTATCTTTCTGATGTTAATAGAAGTTCCGGGTCAAGTCTATACACCTAAGACACACGGAGACCCGCTTAATGGAGAGACTCGAGATAGTACTATTATTGTAACAGAGGGATACTAACGAATTCATAACCTTTATTGTATAGTCTTTTATAAACTGTATTGTACGAAAAGTATTTTCTTTCGAAATTTTCTTTAGTCTTACACTTTCTACCAGAGTTTAAATCTATCGTTTCCAGTTATCGTTGTCTTATAAATAGTCTATTTTGTTGTTATTGTGAGCTAACTTCTCCCACTACAATCTCCAGAAATCAGTCCAACTTCGTTTGAATTACTCATAACCTTACAGTACATGGACCTTAGTAAAAAAAAAAGATAAAATTTTTATAGTAAATTTGCATGAGATTCATTGTAGTTAACAAAACAATATAATTAAAATGTTATCCTAGAGTGTACTACATGATTCATATCGATTCTGACCGGAAATAAGGTCGATACGTAAAAGAAAAGTTTTGAAATCCGTGTGATATGAACTTCGAGGAACTAAAAAGGGGATTTATATAATATAAAGGTTCATCAGTTTCTTCTTCATAGTTAAGGAAGAGGTCAAAGACACGTATTGTGTGAGTGATAGTAAAGACCTGTACTCATATTCGTTTCAGACCCTCTGTCACTTCCTCTCCCTTCGGACCTCACGACGTCAGGTACCCTAGTGTTTCACACCCTGTGTTTAATCTCTTACTTGTTTGTTTTTGTTAACAAGTAGAACTATACCAGGGTACTGAAAAAGTCAGTTCCCGACACGTAACAAAAACAAACAAACAAACAAAGTAAAAACATAAAAATTTGAAAAAGACATGTGGTATTTTAGACATTCTGAAGATTTAAGAAGATTCCAGTGATTTAAGACTAAGATGACGAACGATCAATACCCTGGAACTTATACCATCAACTTAAAGGAGTCAGAAACAAGGAGAAGACTCTTTGTTTCCCCTAATATAGTTATAGTATTCTAATATGATTATCATTCTTTACGTACTTGATTAAGACAGGCTAAAGAACAAGAAAAAAAATATGACTGATTAAACTCACTCACCAACACAGTCCAAAATCAACGTCGTACGGTCGAGAAGCAACAGTCCAAAGAGAGGTCAACAGTCCGTGTCCAAATCGGTGGGGTTCTGAATACCCTAGAATCCAGGGTGTCTCTCTAACTCATGTGTAGGGGACGTAACCTTCCGTCTGAGAATTGGTAATCTGTGGTCCCTTCAGGGAGGTGAACAAGATTGATTGATATCAGTTTCATAGATAACTACTTGGATTACTTTCTGTCCGAGTCTTTTAAAAATGTCTATACAGTAATTAAATACATGGTAAAAGTAAACTAAACAAGAAGGGGTTCCACTCTCAGAAAAATGTATTCGAAAACATGTTGATTCCTTATTAGACGTTATAATGAACGTTATAAATATTTAATCGTATACAATTGAAAATATGTGATGTCGATACAACGATATTAAAATTAATGAATTTAGTATAAACGACACGTTCAATTTATAAAATAGTTTTAAAGGAGTAAGTCATTTATACTATAAGAAAACATTATTTTACTATAAGATTACGACTTACTGAGTAAAAGATCAGGTAAAATACATCATGTATAAAAGAACAAGGACCTCACTTTAAAGATAGTTATAATTTCGATTTAATTGTTGAAAGATATTTCATTAATAAATGCCGTTGTGTATCGTTTACTGGACGGATCACCTTATACTATATGTACTTTTAAAGAGAGAAATGAGGTATAATTTTTACAGTATAGTCAAAAAGTACTTCAAGGAATTTAATTAAAGGAATTTAATAAATGAAGAAATACAAGTCAAGTCAAGTCAAGTCAGTGAGTCAGTACTGACTGAGAAACACTAGGGTACCTGACGACGTGCAGTCCGGAGGGACAGGTAATGGTTGAGGGTCTTAGATGGGTTTGGGTACATGTAACTCAGTCACCACGGTAGGTTGGTAGAGTAGGAGACAGTAGGGGAAGAAGAGGACGAAAGCTAGAAAGGGTCGTAGTCCCAGAAGATTTTAATTAGTTGAGAAGAGTAGTCCACCGGTTTCATAACCTCAAAGTCGAAGTTGTAGTCAGGAAGGTTACTTGTGTGTCCTGACTAGAGGAAATCCTACCTGACCAACCTAGAAGAACGTCAGGTTCCCTGAGAGTTCTCAGAAGAGGTTGTGGTGTCGAGTTTTCGTAGTTAAGAAGACACGAGTCGAAAGAAATATCAGGTTGAGAGTGTAGGTATGTACTGGTGACCTTTTTGGTATCGGAACTGATCTACCTGGAAACACCTGTTTCATTACAGAGACGAAAAATTATACGACAAATCCAACCAGTATTGGAAGGAAGGTTCCTCATTCACAGAAAATGAAACTACCGACATCAGTGGTAGACGTCACTAAAACCTCGGGGGTTTTTATTTCAGACTGTGACAAAGGTGACAAAGGGGTAGATAAACAGTACTTCACTACCCTAGCCTACGGTACTAGAATCAAAAGACTTACAACTCGAAATTCGGTAAAAAAAGTGAGAGGAAAAAGTAAAAGTAGTTTTCCGTGAAATCAAGAAGAAGTGAAAGACGGTATACCGACCACAGTAGACATATAGACTCCAATAACTATAAAGAGGACCGTTAGAACTAAGGTCGAACACAAAGAAGGTCAGGTCGTAAAGAGTACTACATGAGACGTATCTTCAATTTATTCGTCCTACTGTTATATGTCGGAACGGTATGAGGAAAAGGATAAACTTTGGTCAGACAACAAGGTACAGGTCAAGATTGACAACGAAGGACTGGACTTGTGTCCAAAGAGTTCTCCGTGATATGTCATCTTCACTCTTTATCTAAAATCCCTGATCTAGACTATTTGTCTCACGGATTACTTTATAACTGTCTCCAAGTACTGTAACATTTCCTCTGTCCTTAGTTCTGGTAGGGGTTCTTTTTCTTTACGTTTTTTCGTTTTAGTGATAGACTCTTCGGGAATGTTTATCGACATTTTTCTTCTCTTCGTTTTTCGTTTCCTCTTTTCCTTTCTATATGGGTAAACTTACGTCTCAAGGTTTCTTATCGTTCCTCTCTATTCGGAAGGAGTCACTAGTTACGTTTTTTACCTCCTTTTGTTATCTTACCCTTTCTGATCCCTAACGAAGTTCTTTTAATTTATATGGTTCCCTTGTAAAGTAGGTTTCTACCCGAGTTATTTCCTGTCTTTACAATCCCTGGATTATCTTCGTCTTCGATAATTCCTCTCCACCGTTCTTATGTGTCTTCTTGACATGTTTTTTCAAGAAGTGCTGGGTCTATTAGTGTTAACACACTAGTGAGTGCATTTCAGTCCGAAGAAATACATTTATAAAATTTATAAGTATAAAAGTCTAATGTATACCTAATCTTCCCATTATATGTTTGAGTATTAGTCAAAAGATATGAAACGAATTTATTACTCTAATAGAGAAGATTTCAAGTCGTAACAAGTGTGGTGGTATTGTGAAATACATACGGTGGAGAAAGGTGAGTGAAAAAATGTTTCTTTTACAAACACTTGTATGTACATATAAGTTTGTCAAGGAATTCTTTTCCTCGGGACCCAATTAGTGAAAACTCACAATTAACAAAACAGAACTTGCACTATTGATGAGTCTATTATTGAACTTTACTCGGTTTGACTCTCCCACCCTGGGTTTTCTTCAACGTGAAAATGATTTGTTATCTCTGTACCCATTACTCTAGGGTCATATGATAGTACGTTTTCGTACTTCCTTATCCTTCAACCCTCATATTACACTGTAAAGAGTCTAAAAGGAACGAGAATGTGTATGTGTCTTTGTCTTAAATATCTATATTTTTCCCTGTGACGTTGGACAGTAGAGAAACTTACAGTAATATAAATCACTTTTTTCGACAGATATTAAAATTGTCGTGTGATTTGAGTTTGTTTTCAGTAAGTTATGGCAAAATTCAGACTCAGATTGGTAAACACTTTTCGAACGACAAGTATTATTCGTGAATATTTTACTTTCGAAAATAATGTCTCCTTTGAAATCCGAAGTTACACAAACAAATAGAAGTATAGGGGTACTACATTTGTGTTGGACAAAAATTCTACAGTTTTTGGATATTACTAGTTGTCGTGTTACTCACAATTTTGTGAGTCAAACGTGTCTGGAATTTATTATATACGAGTTCCGTCTGACAAGTACGATATCTTAAAGCAATCGACTTAATGTAAATAGATTATATATCGAAGTGTTTATGTAAAGTTGTGACTAAATTGGTACATTATTTAGGAGGAAACGAAATTTGTGTCCTTATAAAATATACCTCATTAAAATTCATTTATACAATAAAAAAACACTTACACTAACAGACACTTTCATGTTAAGGTCACAACCTACAATGAACACAGAATCCTATGACTTATGAATGTTTGCAAAACTATCTATAATTTAAGTCTTCTAGTATTTTAACCCTACTTGGGTACTTTTCTATCTCACCCCCTTTATGAACGTCGTCTCTCAAGATGTAGGGAAATGGTTTATAAAAACCGTAAATTAAAAGTAGACTTTATATAAAAACCATGTGTTTAACGAACTTTTGATAAACAAAACGTACTATCCTTGTAATCTTACCTCTGACATTTTGAGAAGTGAAGAGTGTTTGAGGTAAATGATCGTTGTCGATACAAGTTTTCTCTTTTTCCTTTATGTTTCTTATGGTGTTGTTCGATCGACTTTTTATTCAAATGGTTCTGTTCCTTTCCTTAAAAATTCAGAGTCGGACAGTGGGGATATGGATCGTTGTCACTAAGTCAGAGGGGTTACTGTTAACTCCTGGATGGAACGATGTCCTAGTTACCCTAACCGATTACGTCTTAGAGAACCAGGTCGTTACTTTGTCTATTGAGTGTGTCATGTTTATACGTACGTGTCTCGTTCAGTTCATGTAAACATATATACATATGTACGTGTATATATACGACAACGACGACGATTCAGTGAAGTCTATACAAGCTTAGAGACACTGGGACACCTGACATTTGAAGGTCCCAGGAGACAGGTACCCTAACAGAGCCGTTCTTATGACCTCACCCAACGACACGGGAGGAGGTCCCCTAGAAGGACTGGGTCCCTAACTTGGGTGTAGAGGACACAGAGGACATAACGTCCACCTTAGAAATGGGTGACTCGGAGGACCCTTTGGGTGTGTGTATATATGATTTATATATACGTGACTTCAGAGTTGAAAATTATCAACATATTTGTTACATTAACAAATTTTTTAGTAACTATCAGTAATCTCTTAATTTAATTGAAAATCGTTATCGTGATCTACGGTCTTATTTGACTTAAAATGGTTTCAAAACTCACTTATATTTAATCTTTAGATCGTAAGAATCAGTTTGTTCACCTTAGTATTACGGTATTTTTGACTGAGTAAACTTTTCTGGGGGTTACGACCCTTTCTAACTTCCTTTCTCTTCCCCTGCTGTTTCCTACTCTACCAACCTACCGTAGTGGTTGAGTTACCTGTACTTAAACTCATTTGAGGTCCTCAACCGCTACTTGACCCTCCGGACCACACGATGTCAGGTACCCCAGCGTTTCTCAGTCTGTGTTGACTCACTGACTTGACTTGACTTGTCTTGACTTCGTTTTTAAGTACAAAAACTTTTGTATATATAATATGTATGTTGTGTGTGTGTGTGTGTGTGTGTGTGTGTATGTATGTGTGTGTTTTTACCGAAGAGTCCACCGAGAGAACCATTTCCTGGGTGGACAGTTACGTCCTCTAAAAGGGACTCAGGTCTTCTAGGGGACCTCACCCCGTACCGTTGGGTAAGGTCATGAGAACGACCTGTCTCCTCGGACTGAACGACGTCAAGTACCCCAGTGTCTCAATCTATACGGAATCCGTGACTTGTTGTTAGTAAATTCACCTGGTCAAATCAATACCCCGTAGGGTCTACCACGATCACTATTTATTGGGTGGACGATTACGTCCTCTGTACTCTGCGTCCAAGCTAGGGACCCAACCCTTTTAGGAGACCTCCTCCCGTACCGCTGGGAGAAACCGTCAGAAAGGACCTCTTAGGGAACCTGTCTCCTCGGACCGTCCGATGTGAGGTATCCCAGTGTTTTTCAGCCTGTTTTAACTTCACTGAAACGTACGTCCGTCCGTACATTTGTTTTCGAAAAATTGATGTGAACTATTACGAACTCTTTCTTGTTTTTGTTTTGTTTTTTTTTTCTCTCTACCTTTTTAACCTTTTGTATTTTATGTACTTTACCCTCGGAATTTACTTTACTTACACTTTATCTTTTTCACTTTGTTGGATATATTTTCTTTTCTAGTAGTATATCAGGTCAAGAAAAATTGTACAGATGAGTGATCTTAGTGTAGACCACGAAACCTCCTTTTTTTTTTTTTCGTTATGGACCCGAAAAGAAAAAAAGTTATTCAAGGTTATAATAAAATTATACGTAGACCTAAAATTTTTTCACTAATGTCCCAAAATAAAAAATAAATAAATAAAATTAACCTCCGATTAATGTTATAACATCACCCAAAACGGTATATAACTGTACTTAGTTGGTACCCACATGTACACAAGGGGTAGGACTTTGGGGAGGGTGGAGGGAGGGGTAGGATAGGGAGACCCAGTAGGGTCACGTGGTCGGGACTCGTGGGACAGAGTACGTAGTTTGGACCTGACCACTAGACAAAGTGTATACTATTATATGTACAAAGTTAAAGATAATTTACCATCAAGATCACTATACCGAAGGGACCACCGAATCTACCATTTCGTAGACGGGCGTTACGTCCTCCGGACCCAAGTTAGGGACCCACCCTTTCTAGGGGACCTCTCCCTTTACCGTTGGGTAGGGTTATGAGAACGGATCTTCTAGGGTTCCTGTTCCTCAGGTACCACAACGTCTCTCAGCCTGTGCTAACTCGCTGAAGTGAAAGAAAGAAAGGTCACTTATCTTAAGATAATAAAAGATAACTGATTGTTACTATTTTACCGTAATTTTCCGTATAAAATACGGAGGGACCACCGAGTCTACCATCTCTTAGACGAAAGTCACGGCTTCTGGGTCCAAGTTAGAGACCCAGTCCTTCTAGGGGACTTCTTCCTTACGGATGATTGAGATCATAAGAACGGACCTCTTAAGGTAACTGTCGAATACATATGGTATATATGTATGTATATATATATATATATATATATATATATCAAATCTTTTAAATAATAAAAATACTTTTAAAACTTACTCCAAACTTTGAAGATTAACTTAAAACTCTGATAATTATTTATATGTAACTATTTTTTTGTCCTTTAGTTACACTATGTCATAATAATTGATTTCATATCTAAAACAAGTTTAAAGTGTTTTAAAATACGATGTCAGGTAATAAACAAAAATATAGAATAAATTTTAAGATGTAACATCAACGTAACTCGTCAAAGTTGACGTACGTTGTATAATACTATTTAATAGAAAAGTAAAAGTAACAATGTTTATAAAAGATTGTAGGTAGTAAATTGTCCCCTGTAAATTAAAGGTTTATGTACCACAGAAATACCCTAGAAACTATAATTGATGACTAAAACTATAATTAAAGAGTAAATTTACGAAAGAAGAGACATTAGTGGGAGACACAAAATAATCAGAAAATTTAAATAACTCTGCAAGTTACCGATTCAGTTTCTACAGAGAACCATTTACAGTGTAACGTGAACTTTTATACACCTAAAAAAGTTTATAGAAAAGTATAACTAACAATTGTATTAAAGTATCACCATCCTCTTGTCTAAGACGTACTAAAGTTCTTAAGGTCTAAAACTTTCAAAACGTGGAACAAAATACGAGGACCTATACAAGGTCACTAAGGACCAAATATCAGATACCCCTGATTTTATCGTAAACACAGGACGACAACACACTTTTAACATATTTAGAATTAATACAACTTTTTTTACTTTAATTAAAAATTTTATTAATTTAACTGATTCTTTTTTCATACGATAACTTACATATTTCTCCATAAAAATTTTTTTGTTGTCAGTCATAGATTGATGGACTTTATTTCTCCCAAATAAAAAAATTGATACGTTTACACCAAGTCATTTACTTTGTCACCTGTTATTTTAGTTATAGCAATGTGTGGTACTGGTAGGTTAGTGGTTTATCGTTATTGTTGTTTTGACTATAAAAGTATCAAGAAGAGTCAATAAAGGGGGGGGGGTAAAATTTCGACAGTATACCGTCAATAAGGTCAATTTCAATCTTATTTTAGACTTAAAAGACCCATCCACTCCGGTACGTCGGAGTTGAAAAACAGATGTAGGGACTAAAGAACACCGAGTCGACCATTTCTTAAACGGACGTTACATTCTCTGCACCTAAGTTAGGGACCCAACGTTTCTAGGGGACCTCTTCCTTTTCCGATGGGTGAGGTCATAACACTGGACCTCTTAATAGTCTCAACCTGTGTTGACTCACTGAAAGTGACTAAAGTAGGAAAGAGGTACTGGTATTAAGAAGTCGTTCAATATAAGAAAGTGAAGGACCTTTTAGAGAAGGAATACGGGTAAAGTATAGTAACGTGTAAAACATGGTATATGGATCTTGTGTGAAGAACATGTACAATTATACCAACCAGAAGGAGCAATTGTTTTAGTCGGGTTCATTTTAGAAGGTCTCTCTGGGAAAGACGGGTGGGTTCATCTACTATCAGTCAAGTGATAGTATAATGAACTAAAAATAAAAGAAAGAATAAAAATAGTACAAAAACATAATATGACAAAGGTGCAAATAACAATATTTGTTATCTGTAATTCGAAGTACCCACGTCCACGAATTCGAAAAAGTACCGAATTAATGTGATCTCATAGTTATGGATGACTCATCAATTATTTATAGACAAATAAGTAAGTAAATTGTGTACAAAGAATTTTCGGATGATACAAGGTCTATGAGAAAATTACAGTCCACTATATCAACGAACTTTTGTCTCCTTATTTTTTATTTTTGGCACGGGGAGTATTTGTAATATTATCACCACTGTTTGTTCTTTCAAAAACTTAATCCCTGAGGTCTTTCGTTCCTGTTCTGGTTTGTTAAAACTCAGAGCATATAAGGGTAAATTAAAAAGGAAGGTCAAAATAACTCTGTCTTGACTGTATATCGTGACATATTCCACATGTTGTCTCTCTGACCTCAATGTGTGTAATACTTTACTAATAGTGTTCAAAACACTTATAGGTGATAGAGGATATCTATGATTTCTTTTGTTATCAGTGTAAAAAAAGGGAACCCTACTCCTAAGTCCAAATAAGAAAATTGTTTGAAGTATATATTGTTCGTCGTCACAATTAGTATAAATAATACAACATGTAATGTAGAGATCGTGAATAATTATAATATTGACCTTTAAACATGAAAACTGATGGAAGTAGGTTTAGGGGGAGGGGGTCAGGGAGTGAACGGGTAGAGAGGTAGTTACGATTGGTGTTTAAACTAGAGAACAAGATAATCAAACGAATAAAACTTTCATATTAACTGAATGTTGTGATACAATCTAGAACAATGTTTCGTTTCATTAAACTATAAAGATATCTAAAGTCGTACTAGTGGTGTTATTCGGATCAATGTTATACAGTGGTACGTTTAAAGTATCAACTTATATTACAGGGATGACATGTAAAACATGGGTATAGGCACTGAGTAAATAAAACGTTGACATTCAAACATGGAGAATTAGGAGGAGTCGTTAACGAAAAGAGGTGAATGAGTGGAAAACAGACCGTTTGTGTACAAGAGACATAAAAATTGACACAGATACGGAACAATAGTCTCTTCCGTTACCGTGGGGTGAAGTCACGAGAACGGACCTTTTAGGGTACCTACCTCCTCGGACCACCCGACGTCAGGTACCCCAGCGATTCTCAGTCTGTGTTGACTCCCTGAAGTGAAAGTGAAAAGTGAAAGTACGTAACCTCTTCCTTTACCGTTCGGTGAGGTCACAAGAACGGACCTCTTAGGGTCCCTACACCCTCGGACCACCCAACGGTAGATACCTCAACGTGTCTCAGTCTGTGTTGACTTTACTGAATCGTCGTCGTCGTCGTCGTCGTCGTACGGAACAATACAAACAAGTAAAACAAAATAACCTAAGGTATATATTCACTTTGATGTGTTCCAAACAGAATGAGATACAGTGAATCGTACTATTTGGGAGTTTCAAGTAAGAAAACAACATTCATCGTTCTGGAAATAAAAGGAAAAAACAAGGTAACAGATAATTACCTGTGAATTCAACGAAAGTATACAATAAATAATATTTATTTACACATTAATTATATCCCCCCATATATAGAAAAAATTGTCACAAAAACAAAAGAAACATATCTTTGGATTCTCACCACAACGACCCAGTATGTCATCAAGTTAAAAATCAAAAACTCATTAGAGGTATTACAAAAGACATCAAACGACATAGTCGAATGTGAGGGTCGTTGTCACATATTCCTAATGGAGAAGAGTGTAGGAGTGATTATTAACGATAAATAACACAAAAACTGTTATCGGTAAGACTGTTCACACTCCACTATACAACAACACTAAAATTAAACGTAAAGTGATTTCTAATAACGATATCTCGTAGAGAAGTACACAGACGTATGGAAGGAGTCTTTTTACAGGTTAGTCTAGGAGTCGGGTAAAAAATTAATTCGACAAACGAACAAAAACTACAACTCAACACACTCAAAAAACATATAAAACCTATAATTGGGAAATATTACATATTGTTAACTTTTGTAGAAGAGGGTAAGACATCCACCAGAACAGTAAAATGACGAAGGAGATAATACGTTCTCGAAAAATGAAACCATATCAGGTTACACCAAAACGAGAACGAAGGGAACGGACTCCCCTGTATAACCTTTTGTTTTGTTTTGTTTTGTTTTGTTTTGTACTTAAGTACATGAAACCAACACCACACTTAAACGTAAGTCTTTATAGTTATTGGAGTCTATACGTCTACTTTCGTGTGAATACCGTCTTCACTTCTCCTTGATTTTTCGTAAAACTACTTTCACTTTCTCCTCTCACTTTTTCAACCGAATTTCGAGTTGTAAGTCTTTTGCTTCTAGTACCGTAGACCAGGGTAGTGAAGTACCCTTTATCTACCCCTTTGTCACCTTTGTTACAGTCTGAAATAGAAAACCCCGATGTTTTTGGTGACGTCTACCACTGACGTCGGTACTTTAATTTTCTACGAATGAGGAACCTTCTTTTCAATACTGGTTGGATATATCGTATAACTTTTCGTCTCTGTAATGAAACGGTTGTTTCTAGGCAGATCAATTCTGATACCAAAAAGGTCACCAGTGTATACCTACACTCTTAACCTGACACTTCTTCCGACTCGTGGTTTCTTAACTACGAAAACTTGACACCACAACCTCTTCTGAGAACTCTTAGGGAACCTGACGTTCTTCTAGGTTGGTCAGGTAAGACTTCCTCTAGTCAGGACCCACAAGAAACCTTCCTTAGTACGATTTCGACTTTGACGTCATCAAACCGGTGGATTACTCTTCACAACTGATTAGACTCTTCTGGGACTACGACCCTTTCTAGCTTCCGTCCTCCTCTTCCCCTACTGTGTCCTACTCTACCGACCTACCGTAGTGACTGAGCTACCTACACTCAAACTCACTTGAGACCCTCTACCACTACCTGTCCCTCCGGACCACACGACGTTAAGTACACCGACGTTTATCAGTCTGTACTGACTCGCTGACTCGACTTGACCATACATAGTTGTTTATTGACTTTAATTCTCCAAATAATCCCGACGGTAATGTTTTATGGTAACCTTAAATAAAAGACTGTCAAGACGTCTGATCTTCAGGTTCTAGTTCTACAACCATCTAAACTAAAGAAGAGTCAGGAGAAAGAAACAAAAAGTTTCCAATGGAAGAACAATACAGAAATAAAAGATTCTCCCTCCTTTTCTCCTTTGTAAGACTTTCTGACTCGTAAATTTGACTTTTTCTGTTAAAGTTTCTTATAAGAAATTTAAAAAGTTCACGGGACTTATATATGTTACCATCTTATAGTTTATGGTAAGAATCTAAAATTTTATTAATCTCAACTTTTTGTGACTGGTATCTTTAATGGTGTTAAAATTGGATTCTAACAGAAAGTTTAAAATAGTCTGTTTAAAAGAAGTATAAAGTAAATTTATTATACGAAATGATTTCGATAGATTTCTAGACTTTCCACAGTTATTTACTTTACACTAAAAAAAATTCCCTACTTAAACTCAGTCAATTTTACTTCATCTGATTCGGACAATATGTTTCACTTGAGTCTTTTTGTTTGTAACAATTTCGTATGTATACCTTTGATCTTTTTGACATAACTACTAGTATATCCGTCCTATCCTTATCTCTGTGTCTGTATCGCCTGTCAGAACACCTGTGTCACTCCCTTCTTCTCCCACCCTACTTAACTTTTTCATCGTGACTGTATATATGTAGTGTTACATATTTTATCTATGTCCATCACCTTTGGACGACATATGTGTCCCTCGGGTCAGGTCACGAGACACTACTGGATCTCCCCACTTTACACCCACCCATTCTCCCTCCGACTTCTGCCCTCCGACTTCTCCCTCCCTATATATGCATATATATGTGATTACCTACTAAACGCAACAACATGCCGTCTTTGGTTGTGTTGGGACTTTCGTTGAGAGGAGGTTAATTTTATTATTATTATTATTGTTACCAGGAACTCGTTGTAGTACTTTCCTGAATACGGTAAAATTTTATTGATTTGGTCATTCGATAGGTATAAAAAGGTATTATTTTTATTAATATGTTTCTTTTTATTTAAAGATTAATTTACTTGACTACGATTTATCGTATTAAAGAACTAACAAATTGATCTAAATTTTAAAGGTCTCTTAAGATGTGTAAATAAAAATTACACACGACAAGCGACATATTTTAACGAGGTGACTTTATTGGCCTACTCATTCTTGTCTTCTTACCCCCATCATACATATTGACGAACTAAGAGGAAGGGACTACGAAAGACGAAAAGAAGTAGGTTACCATGTAGAAAGAAACTCGAGTTACTCACAATAAACGTTATGTCACTATCTCTCCTCATGTCTTCACTATTATCAAGTCGTGTACCTCACTTCTGATCTTCATAAAATGGAAGTTTTATTCAGTCAGAAGTTTTATTATCGAGGGAAGTTGTTATCTGAATTTCGGTTTCCTGTCCTATAACTTCTTCTCTGGTTCCTTCATTAACTCGTTTAGTGTAAGAGTACATTCTTTACCTCTTTTTATTAAATATAAATTCATCGTCTTTGGAGTCCAAAGAGGTTATATAGTTCCATTAGGTCAAACTGAATTAGAGTCGTAAATACGTCCGAGATGTTTTCTGAATCGTGTGACCTTAATCTCTCCGTATAACATCTGTGTGTGTTATTTCCGACGTCGACCTTCCAACTCAATAGGACCAATACATTATAGTTTACAGTACGAACACACTGAACTCAGGAACAAACTGGGAATAATGAGGTACAAAGAACGTTAACGGATAAGTAAAAGTGATTCACACATGTAGTCAAGTCAAGTCAGCGAGTCAGACTGAGAAACACTGGGGTACTTGGCGTCGTGCAGTCCGGAGGGACAGGTAGCGGTTGAGGACCCCAAATGGGTTTTGGGTGTATGTAACTCCGTCACCACGGTAGGTTGGTCGAGTAGGAGACAGTAGAGAAAGAGGAGGACGAGAGTCAGAAGGAGTCGTAGTCACAGAAAAGTTTACTCAGTAGAGAAACGTAGTCCACCGGTTGCATAACCTCAAAGTCGGAGTCGTAGTCAGGGAGGTCACTTGTGGGTCCTGACTAGAGGAAATCCTACCTGACCAAGTTAGAGGAACATCAGGTTCCCTGAGTTCTCAGAAGAGGTTGTGGTGTCAAGTTTTCGTAGTTTAGAAGGTGCGAGTTGAAAGAAATATCAGGTTGAGAGTGTAGGTATGTACTGATGACCTTTTTTTGGTATCGGTACTAATCTGCCTAGAAATAACTGTTTCATTTCAGAGACGAAAAGTTATACGATAGATCCACCAGTATTGAGAGGAACGTTCCTCGTTCGCAGAAAATTAGAGTACCGACGTTAGTGGGAGACGTCACTAAAACCTCGGGTCTTTTTATCAGTCGGTGACAAAGGTGAGAAAGGGGTAGATAAGTGGTGCTTCACTACCCTGACCTACGGTACTAGAAGTAAAAGACTTACAACTCGAAATTCGGTTGAAAAAGTGAGAGGAGAAAGTGAAAGTAGTTCTCCGAGAAATCAAGGTGAAGTGAAAGACGGTATTTCGACCACAGTAGACGTATAGACTCCAATAACTATGAAGAGGATCTTTAGAACTAAGGTCGAACACGAAGGAAGTCGGGTCTTAAAGAGTACTACATGAGACGTATATTCAATTTATTCGTCCCACTGTTATATGTCGGAACTATATGAGGAAAAGGAAAAACCTTGGTCAGACAACAAGGTACAGGTCAAGATTGACAACGAAGTAATGGACGTATGTCCAAAGAGTTCTCCTTCCAGTCCACTAGACCATACGAGTAGAGAAAGTCTTAAAAGGTGTCAAATAACACTAGGTGTGTCTGTTTCCGAAACCGTATCAGTTATTTCGTCTTTATCTAAAAAAAAAAAAGACCTTGAGAGAACGAAAAAACTACTAGGTCGCCTACAACCGTTAAACTAGAGACCAAGGAGACGGAAAAGATTTTGGTCGAACTTGTAGACCTTCAAGTAACAAGTACATAACAACTTCGAACCGAACCTCTTAAAATTCGAAATGAAATGATCGTACAACGACGACGACGACAACGGTTCAGCGAAGTCAGTACAGACTGAGACACGCTGGGGTATCTGCCGTCGGGTGGTCCGAGGGGTCAGGGACCCTAAGAGGTCCGTTCTTGTGACCTCACCCAACGGTAAAGGAAGAGGTTACTTACTTTCACTTTTCACTTTCACTTCAACGAGTCAGGACAGACTGAGAATCGCTAGGGTACCTGACGTCGGGTGGTCCGAGGAGGTAGGTACCCTAAAAGGTCCGTTCTCATGACCTCACCCCACGGTAACGGAAGAGGATGATCGTACAATCTACTCACGTTATAAAACACGTAATAAACCGTAACGGAAAGAAACCCTAACCTTACTTTTGACTGGAAAAGGTCAGGATACCGGTGACGACTCAAATGGCATAAGGACTGTATAACTCACGTAGTAAAAGTGTCGTATACATGTATATAAACACGTTTTTTTTTTTGATAATACTCTATAACCGAGTACACTAATAACTTCGACTCTTAAAGTCGTTAGAAGACGGTGGTCCACTTCCGGGTCCTTTCGGTCTTTACACAAGACTCCCGGAGTTTAAGTGTTTTGGTCACCGTCCTCTTAAAACTACAGGGTGAAGTTCTTAGTCCGTTTCTCATTTGGACTGGAAGGAGACCGAGAAAAAAAAAAAAAAACTGACTTCGGGAGTTTCCTGACCTACTATAGGTGAGATTAACCCCTTCCATTAGTCGAAGTGAGTCAGGTACTTAAGTTCATGATAAAAGAAGACGTTTATGGTAATGTCTGTGTTGGTCTTTATTTCAAATTGGTCGATAGACCCATGAGGTACATGGTTGACTCAACTATGTGTTTTAATTGGTTGTGTTCAGGTTCTCCAGTATTGACCATAAATATTAATGGTAGAAGGTGATAAAAAGGTATAAGGGAGATGGAAGTCGTTCGTAGAGTAACAGTGTCACTTATCAGATTCGGTAATAATAAGGACAGACCAGACCTGACAACATCAAATTCTAACTGGAATCAATATCCTGTACCATTATGATTCTCTAAGGGATTCCCTAGACGAGATAAGGTTTGTACTAGAGGAAATCAGGGTAACACCTTATTATCATGTTAAACAGGGAACCATCAGTTCTAGCCAATGAGGTCATTGAGGTAGGAAGTAGACAACTGAGTCTCCACACTCTTCTTGTTTCATTGACCTGTTGTCAGAATTGAAGGTCAAGTTATCTTAGTTACACAAAAGACCGTCCTCATTTGAAGAGAGATTTTGATTCTAGACATCCGGTTACCTAGTGTTTTAGTACCCTTATCTATCGTTTCAAAACCGATTACCTATTGATCCTCATTATTACTCACCATGATGAGGTTAAAGGTAGAGAACTAAGGACCTGGTCACTTATAACCTAGTCTTTCTTTGTCACGGTGTTGAACATATGACTCTTATTTGTCAGAGGACCTCTTTACACAGGGTCTGTACGGTTTGTAACGGTATATCGACCGTACCATTGTTTGTAGTTCTCCAGTAAGGTGACGAGATAGTACGATCGACGAAGTCTTACCATTTCTTTTACCATTGTGGTCACTTAATGACCGGGTAACGACGAGAAGTAAACAACACTTCATTGAAAATGAGTAATCTTCATTACAACATCTTATGAACGAATGGACCCTATTTCGGGTGAACCAGTACCACATACTAGAAAAATTGCACAACAACCTAAGACTAACGATCTTAAAACAATTCCTAAAAACGTAGATACAAGTAGTCACTATAACCGGACATCAAAAGAAGTTTAGTTAGTTACATTATGTGGTGTAATTGTTTAACTTTTTGTTTTCGGTATACTAATAGAGTTATTATCGGAAACTGTTTTAAGTTGTAGGTAAATACTATTTTTGAGAGGTCTTTCGTTCTTATCTTCCTTGTATGGAGTTGTATTATTTTCGATATATACTGTTTGGGTGTCGATTGTAATAGGAGTTACCGTTTTTTAACTTTCGTAAAGGGGATTTCAGTCCTTGTTCTGTTCCCACGGGTGAAAGTGGTGATAATAAGTTGTATCAAGACCTTCAAAACCGGTGTCGTTAGTCTCGTCTTTTTCTTTATTTTCCTTAGGTTTAACCTTTTTTTCTTCATTTTGAGAGTGACAGA
Source organism: Capra ibex (assembly GCA_006410555.1). Taxonomy (NCBI): domain Eukaryota; kingdom Metazoa; phylum Chordata; class Mammalia; order Artiodactyla; family Bovidae; genus Capra; species Capra ibex. The sequence continues at coordinate 54,785,270 of SJYO01033645.1, forward strand.
CGTCTACTGTACTAGGAGATGTATCTTTTGGGATTTCTGAGGTGGTCTTTTAATGATCTCGATTAGTTAATTATATCATTTCAACGTCCTATATTTTAGTTGTGAGTCTTTAGGGAATGTAAGGATATGTGATTATTTCTCTTTTATCTTTCTCTTTAATTCCTTTTTTAAGGTAAGTGGTAAAGTTACTTTTCTTACTTTATGAATCCTTATATAGATGGATCTCTTTGATTTCTGGATATATATATATTTTGATATTTTGTAACCACTTTCTTTAGTTTCTTCTGTGATTATCTACCTCTTTATATGGTACAAGTACCTAGTCTTCTTAGTTATATCACTTGTACTCATATGATGGGTTTCCTTAGATATCTAAGTTACGTTAAGGATAGTTCGATGGTTGCCATAAAAAGTGTCTCGATCTTGTTTATAAAACTGTTAAACATACCTTTATGTTCTTTGGAGCTTATCGGGTTCGTTAGAACTCTTTCTTCTTACCTTGATCTCCTTAGTTGGACGGACTGAAGTCCGAAATGATGTTTCGGTGTCAGTAGTTCTGTCATACCATGACCGTGTTTCTGTCTTTATATCTAGTTACCTTGTTTTATCTTTCGGGTCTCTATTTAGGTGAGTGGATATCTGTGGAATAGAAACTCTTTCCTCCATTCTTATATGTTACCTCTTTTCTGTTAGAGAAATTGTTCACCACGACCCTTTTGACCAGACGACGACGACGATTCAGTGAAGTCAACACAGGCTGAGACCTACTGGGGTATCTACCGTCGGGTGGTCCGAGGGGCCAGGGACTCTAAGAGGTCCGTTCTTGTGACCTCACCCAGCGGTAAAGGAAGAGGTTACGTACTTTCACTTTTCACTTTTCACTTTCCCTTCAGTGAGTCAGCACAGACTGAGAAGCGGTGGGGTACCTGGCGTCGGATGGTCCGAGGAGACAGGTTCCCTAAAAGGTCCGTTCTCATGACCTCACCCCACGGTAGCGGAAGAGGTCCCTTTTGACCAGTTGGTGAACATTTTCTTACTTTGATCTTGTGGTATGTGGTTTTATTTGAGTTTTACCTAATTTCTAGATTTACATTCTGGTCTTTGATATTTTGAGGATCTCCTCTTGTATCCGTTTTGTGAGAGGTTGTATTTAGTGTCGTCCTAGGAGATACTTGGTAGAGGGTCTTATAACCTTTATTTTTGTTTTTGTTTGTTTACCCTGGATTAATTTTAATTTTCGAAGACGTGTTGTTTCCTTTGATATTCGTTCCACTTTTCTGTCGGAAGACTTACCCTCTTTTATTATCGTTTACTTCGTTGACTGTTTGTCAATTAGAGTTTTTATATGTCCGTTGAGGACGTCGAGTTAAGGTCCTTTTATTTGCTGGGTTAGTTTTTTACCCGTTTTCTTGATTTGTCTGTAAAGAGGTTTCTTCTGTATGTCTACCGATTGTTTGTGTACGTTTCTACGTGTTGTAGTGAGTAATAGTCTCTTTACTTTTAGTCCTGGAGTTACTCCATGGCAAAGTATGGTCAGTCTTACCGACACTAGGTTTACAGATGTTCGTTATTTACGACCTTTCCCACACCTCTTTTCCCTTGGGAGAATGTGACAACCACCCTTACGTTTGATCATGTCGGTGATACCTCTTGTCACACCTCTAAGGAATTTTTTGACCTTTATCTTGACGGAGTACTGGGACGTTAGGGTGACGACCCATATGTGTGGCTCCTTTGGTCTTAACTTACTCTGTGCACATGGAGTTACAAGTAGCGTCGTGACAAACATTATCGGTCACGTACCTTTGTTAGATCTACAGGTAGTCGTCTACTTACCTATTCTTCCGACACCAAGTATATGTGTTACCTCATAATGAGTCGGTAATTTTTCTTATGTAATCTTAGGCAAGATTACTCCACCTACTTTGACCTCGGATAATATGTCTCACTTCATTCGGTCTTGCTTTTTGTGGTTATGTCATATGATTACGTATATATACCTTAAATCTTTCTACCATTACTATTGGGACATACACTCTGTCGTTTTCTCTTTGTCTAGATATTTTGTCAGAAAACCCGAGACACTCTCTCCCTCTCCCACCATACTAAACCCTCTTACCGTAACTTTGTACGTATTATAGTATATACTTTACTTAGCGGTCAGGTCCAAACTACGTACTATTTCCTACGAACCCCGACAACGTGACCCTACTGGGTCTCCCTACCATGTCCCTCCCTCCTCCATCCCCCCAAGTCCTACCCCTTGTGCACATGTGGACGCCGTCCAAGTACAACTATATACCGTTTTGGTTATGTTACAACATTTCGTTAATCGGAGGTTAATTTTATTTATTTAAATTTGAATTTTTTTTTTCGTTACAACACACCTTATGGTACCGTTACTTACTTTGTACATTGAGGGGTGTACCACTAAAACCTTCTTCGTGACGTACGTTACTTCTGTTTAGGTATATGTCTCATAGATAAGGTTATCCCTGTTTTACGACGGGAAAGCACTACTTTGTCGGGACCATATTAGTTGGGTTGTGGTCCCTCAAGTGATTAGTGGGACCCCTTCTCACGGTATAGGTCCTGAGTCTTAACTAAAGATGACGAACGTCTGACCCGAAAGTCGTCACCGACACCAGTCCACGGAAACCAATCACCTTCCAGTACAATATTCGGGTAACCACCGTATTGGAGGTGGGGACACACTGACTGTTGAAATAGGTGTAAAGAAACCCCTTAATGTTCCAACTAACCTCTTTCACTGACTCATCATATGTACCTTTTCAAATAGGATAGGTGAACTGATATAAAAAAAGAGATGACTCCAGTGGAAAACTATTCTTAAATGTACCCTGTGTTTATGTAAGTACAAAAAACGAGTATGTCTTTTAAATAGGTATATGGATAAAATGTCTAAAGGAACAGTGGTTAAAAATTTAGTATACTCAAGGTTCAGACCCCTTCTTTCGAGTAGTGTTCGTCCTTAGTCATTAATGTATAGACCAGTAAAGTATAAAGTTCGTTAAACCTGTCAGAACCCGTGACGAGTTTAAAGACGGGTGACCCTCCTAAGGAGAAATGATAAAAAGTCCTTATAGGATCTTTCTCCCATATTACTATGTCGACAGGTGAAAACTTATCACGGACGTATAACGTGTCTTAGTTTATAACTGTTTTGGGTTTCGAAGAAAAGGAGACAGTTGACTCGTATCCCTTGAGGGATCGTCTGGTATCCGACCCTTATTTCTCATACACTGCATACTCACTTCTGGTCCCGATGAACAATTTCATTAAATGAACACGGAAGTTCTCACCGAACTCGGACCAGTATATGAATGGTGAAGGAAGACTACTACCTCTCGATAACAGGTACTGATTTAAATACCTAACCGTCCAGTCTACTGTGGGTCAAATAACACCCGTCGAGTCCAACGTATTGAACTAATACCGGGTGTTAATTTATAAGTTAGAGATGATTCCAAATGATCGTCAGACTCTCAACAAAGAGTTTTTCCTCTGTCGACAGTCGTCTCATACAATCTCGAAAAGTAGTTTTAGGATTCCCGAACACAACGTTAAGTGGATACCCCAGGACAGTTTATTTGATTTCACTTAGGGAACTTACTTATGCTCATATATGAATTTTCAATCGAGGTCATAAATCCTCAAATTCTTGTAACCTATATGACGATACCTTAAATCGGATTACCATGTAGTCTCGGTCCCTAAGGGAAATGTCCCTTTTTTTTTTTTTCCATATCGTAAAGTAATCGTTGTTAACCTAAGTGACCAAAATAATGTACCCCATAGTATACACTTTAGATGACCGGATTTTCTTTAATAACTTCCGTATCCACTACACATTGAACCTACATTGTTGGATGTCGAAAACCAAGGTAAGAAGTTTTGTCATATGTACTATTTAGTAGTTTATAATATTTCAGGATTAGGTTTTATTCATTTTATGAATTCAGGTCTTTGACCCATTTCATTCAAGGAAAAAGGGTATAGTAATCAGTGTCACTAGATAGACCCCCTAAACACAAAAGATAGATGTGTTGAGGACCACATATTAGGAAAAATAAAAAATAAAACCAAACGATCGTACAACAATCCGTGAAAACATAGATATATGTTTTCTCTATGTTTACTATACTCTCTATGACCGAACGTTAAAATAAAAATTTAAAACAGACCAAAAGTGTAGTTACATTACTACTGGAACATCTTACTTAAACTCTCACAATGGGGGAGAAGTTTTAAAATCTGAGTAAACTTTTCCTATCCAAAATACAAACCATCTTAAGGGGACACTTTAGTTTGGTCAGTCAGGACTTCTTTCAGTTGGGACTTATAATTAACCTTCCTGACTACGACTTCGACTTCAAGGTTATGAAACGGGTGGACTACGTTTCTCGGTTAAGTAACCTTTTCTGGAACTAAGACCCTTTCTAACTTCCGTCCTCGTTTTCTCCTGTTGTCTCCTACTCTACCAACCTACCGTAGGGACTGAGTTACCCGTACTCAAACTCGTCGAGACCCTCTACCGTTTCCTGTTCCTTCGGACCAGGTACCCCAGGGTTTCTAAGTCTGTGCTGACTCACTGACTTGCCCTACTGTTACGGGATGGTCCAAGACGAAGCGGAAGTGGAATGAGTGTACTAACGCACGGACACACGATTCAGTGAAGTCAGTACAGACTGAGACGCGTTGGGATACCTGACGTCGAGAGGTTGACAAGTACCCTAAGAGGTCCTTTCTTATGTCCTGACCCTACGGAAAAGGAAGAGGTCCCCTAGAAAGGTTGGGTCCCTAGTTTGATCTCAAAAAAATTCAGAGCACGTGACCGTCCACCCAAGAAATGGTGGTCGTGGTGGACCCTTCGGGGACTAACGTAGGGGGATGTTTAGAATAGTCATTGACGGACGTACTAGGGAATTGGAGGTCGATTCTTAACAAGACTAAGAGTCTAAACTCCGAGGTAATAACCCCCTAGTTGTTCTTTACAGTCACGATACCTACCAAAGATTGGACTTCCCAACACCCCTTACGCAAGGAAGGTGTCAAGGGGACCATTGGTCCCTCGGGAAGACTACGGTAAGTAAGACATTGACCATCGGAGAAGGAGAGGACTCATCGTTTCGACCGACACCTCAGGACGAACGGGAATAGGTATGTTCCGTGACACAGCGAGGACCCAGAAACGGAGACTGAACATTCTGAGGGACAAGGTGTTTAATAACTACAGAGGTGGAGACTGAGTCAAGAAGAAATTAAAGCTCCGACCTGTCAACGTTTCTGACGTCATACCACCCTACGTCTGTTCGTGTTCCAGCAACTAGAAAGTCCAAAGTCTACATTATATTCCCTTAGTATTAACTTACGTAAACAGTAATAGTATCTTTTAAAATTTATAACAAAATGTCTGCCGTCGTTGGTCCGAGGGGACAGGGACCCTAAGAGGTCCGTTCTTGTGACCTCACCCAGCGGTAAAGGAAGAGGTCACGTACTTTCACTTTTCACTTTCACTTTTTCGAGTCAGCACAGGCTGGGAGTCGCTGGGGTATAATAGGATACCTTGTATTATTTATTTGGAGTCTATTTCTTGGTTATCATCTAACCCTAAATTAAATATAGTTTACAGTAGAAAATGAGTGTCCTCTGTTACACTACCAAGTTGTTTAAAACCCTGTTTACCATATGTAAAATCTTTTTTTTTTGTGTGAGACAAAGTGTCTGACTTATTTCAATTTATACAAAGTAAATGTACCTCATTTAAAAATTTTACACGAGTATTTCTCTTTGGTGTTTGAATTTTTCATTTACTTTCAGAACTTCATTATAAAAATTTTGACCGTTTCGAATGTTAATACGTTAATTATATCTTTGATATTTATGTTTTATTCGTGTAATTTTATATAAATAATATAATCAATACTTTTACGGTTAATATTGTATATATAGTATATTATAATGTACATAAGTCACTATATTATTTAGTATATTACGTAACGTTATATGATATATATACGATAATTATGTATTTATATAAACTATTATTAAAACCGATTTACAATATTAACTTTTATCACTCTTATCTACATAGTCAAGTCAAGTCAAGTCAAGTTATCGAGTCAACACAGACTGAGAAACGCTGGGGTACTTAACGTCGTGCGGTCCGGCGTTGAGGACCTCAAGTGAGTCTCAGTGTAGGTAGGTCAGTCACTACGGTAGGTCGGTAGAGTAGGAGGTAGCAGGGGAAGAGGAGGACGGGGGTTAAGGAGGGTCGTAGTTTCAGAAGAGGTTACTCAGTTGAGAAGTGTAATCCACCGGCTTCATAACCTCAAAGTCGAAATCGTACTAAGGAAGGTTTCTTTAGGGTCCCGACTAGAAGAAGTCTTACCTGACCAACCTAGAGGAACGTCAGGTTCCCTGAGAGTTCTCAGAAGAGGTTGTGGTGTCAAGTTTTCGTAGTTAAGAAGCCACGAGTCGAAAGAAGTGTCAGGTTGAGAGTGTAGGTATGGTCCGATACCTTTTTGGTATCGGAACTGATCTGCCTGGAATCAGCCGTTTCATTACAGAGACGAAAACTTATACGATAGATCTAACCAGTATCGAAAAGAAGGTTTTTCATTCGCAGAAAATTAAAGTACCGACGTTAGTGGTAGAAGTCACTAAAACCTCGGGGGGTTTTTATTTCAGACTGTGACAAAGGTGACAAAGGGGTAGATAAAGGGTACTTCCCTACTCTGGCTTACGGTACTAGAAGCAAAAGACTTACGACTCGAAATTCGGTTGAAAAAGTGAGAGGAGAAAATGAAAGTAGTTCTCCGAAAAATCAAGGAGAAGTGTACATATAAAATATATATTTTATGATGTATTATATAAGTTATGTTAAATTTTTATATCCGTATAACATATAAAATATTTCGTTAAATTATCATTTAATATGTATATATTACATAAAGTTTCGTTAAACTATTATTTATATATATATATATAGATTTCAGAAAACTATGTCTTTAAGATAAAGGAATTGGATTAGATATATTTTAAAATTTTATGTGTCGTTTGTACATACTTAACTCTACAACCTTCCATTTCTTTATATTCTCGACCATACGTCGGATAAAAGAACGGTTTCGTGTTATATAAATATACCCTAACCGAAGTTTAAATATGTATTTCAAAGGTTCCAATACCTGAATCATATATATTTTCCGTATATCTTCTGAAAATCTCGATATAAAAAAAAGGTTTATTTAGTTGTTACCACACGCACACACACACACACACAGACACGCGCGCGCGTGCGCTCGCGTGTGGACGAGTGTACGGTCCTCGACACCTAGTGGTATCCCGATCCGTCCGTATAGGAATTCGGAAGATAGACTTACTGATATAATTCGTATTTTTCTTCTCGGGCGAATGAAATAGACATATTTTTTACCAATGTTACAAATAATTTGTAACTCAAACATTTTGAGTGGACCGATAATTAGATAAATAGAAAGATTAGATAACTTTCCTGTACCAAAATTGTAACGGTTGTAGTAAGTCTGACATACAAGTACTTAGACCCTTACGCTCAGTTTGATCTCTAAAGTCCCAATTGATAAACTGATATTTCTATCTAAAAGAACCTTTCTTCACATCAAAGACACCAATGTATCCTTTATTTCTGATAAAGAAAGAACCTGTCCATGGTTGGAGTGTAGTTACATCTTTCTGGTCTTACACGGATCGTAAGGTTTACCGACAAACGGTTAAACTTTCTAAAGACTTTGCTTTTCCCCGATAACATGTAATAAAAGAAAAATTAGTGTTTCACATACCAGACACCTTATCTGGTGTCTCCTCTTTTTTTCTTCTTTTCTTTACTTGAAACGACTGGGAGGTGTGTTTGAAACAGAGGAAGTGAATCTTTTAACATTTCATAGAAAAAGTAAAAAGAGAGAGTAAAATTGGAAATCAGAAGAGAGACCCGACAGTAAGACACAAACTCCCCCTTTTAGTAGAACCGATTTTATAATCGAGGGTGAATCCTTGTCGGTCGGTGAGGTAGTACTGAATCAAAATAATGTATATGGTTTCTAACCGATGTATGTCTTCCGTGAAGTCGTCGTAAGTATAAACCTCTTCCTTCAAACCTAGTCTCAATACCTGTTTCTTTTCCGTCGACTATTTTTATTTCACTTTTTATATTTAGTAGTTTGTAATTGATGGAAAGTTTCACTTTTGGTCCTGCAGTTACTATTACGAATTCTCGGGTCTGAAACTTCTACTTGTCTTCGACTTTGGGATAGATTACGTTAATTGGTGTAGACACTGGAACCTGTTGAATCGGTATGACAATTGGAGACAAAGAAGTAACCACTTAATTTACTTAGTAGACAGTATCACAAAACTTCACCGACTATTGTGCTGAGTATTAAACTCAGGTTGTATACCACTTGTTATTTACAATTTCACCCAAAGGGTCCACTTAGTCACCACTTCTTAGATGGACGGTTACGTCCTCGGTTTCCTCTACGTCCAAGTTAGAGAACCCAGTTCTTCTAAGGGACCTCGAAACCTCTACTGTTAGGTGAGTTTATAAGGACGACTCTATTAGGGTACCCGTCTCTTCGGAAAGTTTGATGTGAGGCACCCCAACGATTCTCAGCCTGTACTGTCTCGTTGACTCGTATGTACGTGTCTCTCTGCAATTTGTGTACAGTCAACAATCAAGGTAATCCAACAATAGTAACAATTATAGTGATAATTTTTATTTGTTTTTTTACAAACGAAAAATTTGTATTTGCATCAGTTATAAATTTAACAATGATGTGAACATTCTTGAAAAATGATCTTTCACGAATATGTTTGACTTTTTTTTAGAGGTATATTATTTTATACATCACCATAGATTCGTATTTAATTAGTATTTAATAGTAAGTGAACCTGATGGTTTACTCTCTGTGATTTTTATAGAATTAGATCGTTCTAAAAAGGGAAAGTATACCTCTGTAACGTTCTAGAGTCTACGACACATCAGTACTTTTGTTATATTCAAGAGTAAGATGATGATTCCGTAACTTTACGACCAATTTTATTAATAAAAACATTACGATGTTTTATGTTTTCAAACGTAAAGAATAAAAAAAAAAGAAAGATCTATTCTATACGCTCTCTAGAAAGGTACATTTTTATGGACTCGTTCGTATTGTTTCTTACAGAAAAACATTTTAATGTCTTCTTAATCATTATACGTGTTTATGGGAGATATGTGAGTAATGTGTGTGTGTGTGTGTACGTCTGTGTGTTCAGATTTTATGTAACTCTGATGTATAGATCTTACGTTCAAATACTAATATTCATAATAAAATACGTCAGAATAAACGTATACAGTTTTCTACTTAGTTTTTTTATTGATTCAGTTTATCCAATTTATACAAACAAGGGGTTTTAGTATTTTTGTGTACAGACATTTTTAATTTGGGATACGGATATATGATAACACCATGTCAGGAGGTGTAACTTATTGACCTTAAAGAACTATGACTATACACGACTATTGTTTACAATTAATACAATACGTGATAGTCTACGAATATTTTAGAGTACTACATATGTAGGAACTAAACCATTTCTCAGGTGGACGTTACGTCTTCTGGGTCAAACCAAGGACCCAACCCTTCTAGACGACCTTTTCCCTATCCGACGGGTGAGGTCATTAGGACCGAAAGGGGACACTGAGTCGAACATTTTTTAGACGGACGTTACGTCCTCTGGACCCAATCTAGGGACCTAACCCTTCTAGGGGACCTCTTCCCTTTCCGATGGGTAAGGTCACAAGACCGGACCTCTTAAGGTACCTGATATCAGTTACCACAGAGTTTCTCAGTCTGTACTGACTCGTTGAAAGTGTATGTAGTTTGTGTAACACAGAGGTTATTTCGGATGACACACTTAACGGGGTAACATTGTATAGTGGTAAAGTAATTGAACCAAAGACGGATAAGACATGGGACCCAGGAATATCGTCAAAACCATTGACTAAAGACGGACAATATATGACGAACTCTGACTAAACTTCATACATGAAAAATTAATAATATTAGATAAATAAAATTAACCTCCGATTAATGAAGTGTTATAACATACTAAAGTGGTATGTAGTTGTACTTAGGCGGTACCCATATGTACACAAGGGGTAGGACTTGAGGGGAGGGTGGAGGGAGAAAGAGTTGTACCTTTTTCTAATTTATTCGTTTTGACGGAGTATAGGTCGTATTATACCCTTATGTTAGAAGACAAATCATCTTTCAATGGATAGATATGTCCAAGATACGAAACAAGTCGAAGACTTACGATGTCAGAACAAGCACTAAGTACATATATCTCTAGTCAAGACAATAGACGACGGTTATATTGGAATAGAGACGAATGATAGACGGGCTGACTTCAAGGAGTGTGAAGACGGAAGTATCTGTAAAGACACTGGTACAGTAAATTGAGTTTTTACAATATAAAGAAAAAGTTAAAGATCTACGGTAATGTACAAGTCAACGAGAGTAACATATTTTATTGAGGGACTAAGAGACGTAAAGACAGATTTATGATAAATCAGAAGAGAAATATAGTAGGTGGTAAAAACTGTTACATCGTATGTGTAGAGATCTCATTTACATACGGGACTGAACCCATGTTATCAAGATCAACATAGACAAATGTACGACTTTAACAATGATTGAGAGAAACGATAAGAAATTCACAAGACTAAACCTACCATTTAAACTAAGAGTAAGATGAGTAAGTTATGTAAGGTATTTGGTGACATGAATTCCAGGACGGGATTAACCATACCTTGATCCGAGTGATTTAAGTGGTTTCTAAATATAAACGGTCACTTTTTGTGAAGTCAGAACTGGAACGGTCTAAGGAGAGGTAAACTGTGGGATATGGTAAGGGAGGAAGTATCTGGAGACGAGAGAACTCAGATATCAAAGTGTAATACATTTAAGAAAACCCGAAGGGACCACCAAGTCTACCATGTCTTAGAGAGACGTTACGTCCTCCGGGTCGGAGGTAGAGAACCAACCCTTCTAGGGAACCTCTTCCCTTACCGATAGGTGATATCATAAGAATGGACCTCTTAAGGTACCTGTCTCCTCGGACCACCCGATGTCAGGTACCCCAGAGTATCTCAGCAAATGGAGAGATAGGGAACAAGATCGAGGAGGAACGAGTATAATAAAGAAGAAGGACAGGGAGTTTATAACTATAACGAGTTCTGAAAAAAAAATAGTGGAAGGACGAGAACACATATAAAAGATTCTACTAGGCACGGGAAGAAGTAAGGTGAATGGAGGACAGTCGTCTACTAAGGAATTAATTATAAGGGTTTGTACGGAGGAACGAAGTATAGAGAAGGTTGTCTAAAATGTCTTTATTTTCACACAGAGAATTTACTATTATAGAAACAGGACCAGACAAATAGTAATCAAAAGTGAAGATATGTAAATTGAGATATTTTCGACAGAAAATTGATTTTATTTTTGGATAATAAGAACGAATTTGATAAAGTCAGAAAGAAAGTAAAGTCTTTGGGTTTAAGAATATGACCGTTTATTCTAGGAAATAGTATCCTGGAAACGGGTAAAGAAATCGGAAAAGAATAGAGAGGTGTACGAAATAGGAATTAAAATGTTGATTGTGGGGTAGATTAAGGAAGAGGTTATAAATTAACGTGGGTACCGAAACGGGGTTTATGTAATATATATATAAGGAATCGTCCGACTGTTAAGACGAATAAATGGGTAAAGAAGTCATCTGTTTCTTTACAAGAAGATTCATCCATGGTGTGGTAGAGACATCACAAAAAAAAAAAAAAAAGAAAAAAGAAAAATCGCTACGACGACGACGACGATTCAGCGAAGTCAGCACAGGCTGAGACACGCTGGGGTATCTGACGTCGGGTGGTCCGAGAGGGCAGGGACCCTAAGAGGTCCGTTCTTATGACCTCACCCAACGGTAAAAGAAGAGATTACTTACTTTTACTTTTCACTTTTACTTCAGCGAATCAGCACAACCTAAAATCGCTGGGGTACCTGACGTCGGGTGGTCCGGGGAGGTAGGTACCCTAAAAGGTCCCTGCTCATGACCTCATCCCACGGTAACGGAAGAGGCGAAAAATCGCAATATCCTCAGGTTTGACTCTTACCGAAGGGACCGTCGAGTCTGCCATTTCGTAAACTGATGTTACGCCCTCTGGGCCCAAACTAGGGACCCAGCCCTTCTAGGAGACCGCTTCCTTTACCCTTGGGTGAAGTCATAAGAACGGACCTTTTAGAGTACCTGAATCCTGGGACCATCGGATAGCGGGTACCCAAGCGTATCTCAGCCTGTGTTCACTCACTGAAATGAAAGCGAAAGTTGACCGTTACTTAGGAGATAAAGAACGATCATGTAGGTTCTCACCGACGTCGACGGTTTCTCCGTCCATAATGTTACTTTAGACGTAAAGGAAGGACATTTAGACATTATAACTTCTTTTAGTTTATATAAACAAAGTCTTTGAAAACTACGATAAAGTTTAACCTTTTGTCAAAGTAATTCTTGACCATTACGTGTTAACGTGAGTAGAGTGTACGATCATTTTATTACGAGTTTTAAGAGGCTGGGTCCGAAGTCGTCATGCACTTGGCACTTGAAGGACTACAAGTTCGACCAAAATCTTTTCCGTCTCTTTGGTCTCTAGTTTAACGGTTGTAGGTGACCTAGTACCTTTTTCGTTCTCTCAAGGTCTTTTTGTATATAAAGACGAAATAACTGATACGGTTTCGGAAACTGAGATACCTAGTGTTATTTGACACCTTTTAAGACTTTTCTCTACCCTTATGGTCTGGTGGACTGGACGGAGAACTTTTTAGACATACGTCCAGTCCTTCGTTGTCAACCTTGACCTGTACCTTGTTGTCTGACCAAGGTTTATCCTTTTCCTCATGTAGTTTCGATATTAACAGTGAGACGAATAAATTGAAGATACGTCTCATATAGTACTCTTTACGACCTGACCTTCTTTGTATTCGACCGTAGTTCTAACGACCCTCTTTATAGTTATTGGAGTCTATACGTCTACTGTGGTCGGAATACCGTCTTTCACTTTTCCTTGAGTTTTCGGAGAACTACTTTCACTTTCTCCTCTCACTTTTTCAACCGAATTTCGAGTTTTAAGTCTTTTGCTCCTAGTACCGTAGGCCTGGATAGGGAAGTACCCTTTATCTACCCCTTTGTCACCTTTGTCTCAGTCTGAAATAAAAAGACCCGAGGTTTTAGTGACGTCTACCACTGACGTCGGTACTTTAATTTTCTGCTAATGAGGAACCTTCTTTTCAATACTGGTTGGATCTATCGTATGAGTTTTCGTCTCTGTAATGAAACGACTGATTCCAGACAGATCAGTTCCGATACCAAAAAGGACACCAGTACTAACCTACACTCTCAACCTGACACTTCTTCCGTCTCACGGCTTCTTAACTACGAAAACTCGACACCACAACATCTTCTGAGAACTCTCAGGGAGCCTGACGTTCCTCTAGGTTGGTCAGGTAAGACTTCCTCTAGTCGGGACCCTAAAGAAACCTTCCTTACTACGATTTCGACTTTGAGGTTATGAAACCGGTGGAGTGTACTTCTCAACTGAGTAACCTTTTCTGAGACTACGACCCTCCCTAACCCCCGTCCTCCTCTTCCTCGGTTGTCTCGTACTCTACCGACCTACCGTAGTGCCTGAGCTACCTGCACTCAGACTCACTTGAGGTCCTCAACCACTACCTGTCCCTCCGGACCACACGACGTTAAGTACCCCAGCGTTTCTCAGTCTGTGCTGACTCGCTGACTTGACTTGACTTGACTGACTTGTATGATAAAAGTACGTACATCTAGACTGAGTTACTACTATAGTGTGCTCGTATCCTAAATTATTTCAATATTACCTAAACATAATAATACTCGGGTATTTTCAAATTAAAAAGAACTGGATAACACTTGGGTCTTAAATGTAAAAATAGTGTAGATGTTACTTAAACAACTGACCTTTCTCAAACAACAACAAAAAAAAAAAATTTATCACTTTGAAAAATCCTTTAGAAAGTAATACGAATTTTATGTGTAATAGATATAAGGTTCTTTTTTATGGGCTTAAAGAATTTCTAAAATGAAACCCATCTTTAACTTCAACCTACTCTTCTCATTTTATTATGTAAATTTTATAATACCGTTGAAAATGTGAGTTTTCCTTTAACGGAAGTTAAATAGTCTATATGAAGAACAACCAAAATGAATCTGTAAAAAGAATGTTTCCAACTTTCGTTAAAAGGAGTAACAAAGAAAATTCAAACCTAGAATATACGTATTTTAGATTATTTGTACTAATTTAACACTATAAATGTGTGTTCACGTTTTTACTGTGATTGAACTAGAAATGTCTCCATGAATACCCTTCCATGCACTTAAGTATGTCCTCAAAATCTATCAGAGTCATCGTTTTTACTAAAAAAGTGTAGTTTTTATGTATTTATTACTAAACCTAGAAACCAGACAAATAACGACACAAGATAATGTTCGTAGATGTCTTATGATTATGGTTCCGTGAGATAGACGGATTTAAAATGGTGTAACTAATAATTTCACAATCAGTGAGTCAGAACAGGTTGAGACGTTAGAGTGTCTGATATCAGGTGGTCCGAGGAGAAAGGTACCTTAAAGGTCCTCTTCTTATGACCTAACCCAACAGTAAAGGAAAAGGTCCTCTAGAGGGGATAGGTCCTTAGTTTGGACGCAGAGGATGAACCGTTCACCTAAGAAATTCCAGACTGGTGGAAACCATTAAAGTATAGAGTAAAACAATTACTTATAATTAAGAAATTATATCCTAAAATACTTCTCATATTTTGCCTTTTCACAATTCGTATTTTATTAGAGAACTATTTTTGACTCGTTGTCAAAACTACAGATGGTCAAAATAAACCGTCACGTCCGTACTGATCTATGCCGATCTACTCTTCGGGATCTATAATTCCGAATACTATGTCAGACGTCTATGTCTCATAATCCATTTGTTATTGTTCACTCCGATTGAACTTGACCTTATGAAGGTATCGTGTAACTTGATAACAACGGGACTACTGGTGTTATACAAGAGGATATTTTCCTAACCTTTCACTTACTATAGGAGTCAACAAATAAGTATTCAAAGTATGATGAATGAAAACCCTTAGACAACAACAAGTCAGCGAGTCAGTGCAAGTTGACAAACGTTGGGGTACCTGACGTCGTGAGGTCCGAAGGGACAAGAAGTGGTAGAGGTTCTCGTAAGAGTTTGGGCACAGGTAGTTCAGGTTGGTAGAGAAGGAGACAGTAGGGGAAGAGGAGGACGGAAGTTAGAAAGGGTCGTAGTCTCATAAAAAATTACTCAACCGTGAAACGTAGTCCACCGGTTTCATAGTCTCGAAGTAGAAGTCGTAGTCAGGAAGGTTACTTATAAGTTCCGACTGACGAAAATCCTAACCAAAGTAGAGAACGTCAGGTTTCCTGAGAGTTCACAGAAGAGGTTGTGGTGTCAAGTTTTCGTAGCTAATAAGTCACGAGTCGGAAGAAATACCAGGTTGAGAGTGTAGGTATATACTGATGACCTTTTTGGTAACGAAACTGATATCCCTGTAAACAGTCGTTTCCAGATAAAACTCCTCGTCTATTAATCATGTTGAAAGTCCTAATAGCCAGTATAGGTTACTGTTGACTCAGAAAGTAAAAACCCCCAGTCTTTTGAACCATAAGGACCGAGTAGAGATTGTAAAGATAAAAGTTTGGGTTGAATATTAGTTTAATGTAGTATGGTGAGTTCAGACTGTCTTTTTAGAGAAAAAATCTAATAACGTTACAGAAGATTTGTCATGGTGTGGAGGTGGGAACATGAAAAGAGACAAAAAACAAACAAACAAACAGACAAAAAAGGTAGTGTCGTCGGTCCGGTAGGAAAATTTACATCCAGTCTAGTACTGTGAATATACAAGTTTTAGAAAGTCGTAAAGGTAGAAATTCCGTCACTGTATGTTTAAGGAATGTTATGGAATTGTTTAGAACATAGACATATTATGACGAGGTATTTAAATCTTCTAAATTTTAGTGTGTATAAATAATAACGTGTTAAAGAGACCTGACAGACCTATGTCGAATAGGTCCTAAAAACAAAGTCCAGAGTGGTCCGACTTTAGGATTACGACTGTCCCAATATCAGAGTAGTCCCCAACCGACACGAAGGTTCGAAGGAGTCAAACAACCGTCTTAGGTGAAGATCAAACATTGACCAACATTCTGACTCCAGATAAAAAGAGAAAAACAGACGGTACGTGTCCAGTGAGTAACGATCTCCAGTGGACGTAAGGAACAGTACACTGGGACAGGTATCTGAGATAGTCTTGTGTTATCAAACAAAAAAAGTTTTGGTTGTACCTCTTTCTCTTAGAGCACACACACACACACACACATTTTAGTATGACGTAAAAGATTTTTAAAATAACCTCATATAAGGTACTTCCGTGTTTCTCATCTGTACTGACTCACTGGCTCGTACGTGTGTATATCAACAAAATATTGTAATACAATCTAAGACGACATGTCGTTTCACTTAGTCAATATTCATATGTAAAAAGGGTAGAAAATCTAAAGGAAGGGTCGATCCAGTGATATCTCGTGACTCATCTGAAGGGACACGATATGTCATCCAAGAGTAATCAGTAGATAAAATGTATATCATCACCTATGTACAGTCAGGGTTAGAGGATTAAGTAGAGTGGGAGTGAAAGGGACGAATCACAAGTATATAAACAAGAGATACAGATACAGAGATAAAGACGAAACGTTTACCCAAGTCGACATGGTAAAAAGATCTAAGGTGTGTTTACACGATTATATACTATAAAGAGAAAGAATGAAGTGAGGCATACTGTTAGAGATCTAGGTAGGTATAGAGACTTTTACCGTGTTAAATCAAGGAAAAATAACGACTCGTTATAAGGTGACACACATACATATGTGTATACTTATACACACGAGTCAGAGTCAGTACAGAATAAGAAACTCTAGGGTACCTGGTATCGGGTGGTCCAAGGAGACAGGTACCCTACAGAGTCTGTTCTTGTGACCTCACCCAACAGTAAAGAAAGAGGTATACATATGTGTTGTGTATAAGAAATAGGTAAGGAGACAACTACCTGTAAAAGTAACAAAGGTACAGGACCGATGACATTTGTTACAACGTTACTTGTGACCCCACGTTCATAGAACACCTCAGTACCCTCATTGTAGGTAGTGGAAACAGTAGAAGATTCTCACTTTTCAATGCTGTTCAGGATGGATAGGAGTCCCTTTTCCGTAATATGTCCTGTACTGATACCTCCGGTGGTATCACAGACAGGTGTTCTGAGATGTACTAGAGAGTGAGTGACGAAGAGGTTAAGTAGGCGATAGTAAGAGAAAAGGGGTGACACAAGCCCTTTCTAAATGGAGGAACAACAAGAAAAATAGTGTTACCTTCGACTGTTGAATCCCAAAATTACGAGAGGAAAAACAACCACCTTTTATAGAAAGACTCCTTTATTTAGGTCTACTGATGGTTGACATGTCGTAAATACAGAGAGGAGTTTATATTAGAATAGTGCTTCTTGTGGGGATTGGTGGATATCTTCCGTCGTTGGGGATAGGAGAGATTGTCATGGATCTTTATGAAAAGAGTCATCTTATACAGTAGTCAACCGTAAAATAAATAAAAACAACCAAGTAACAAATAGAGAGGTTGTGGTAGTACTCTCTTGTTCTAAAAACAAATGGTAACTCAAAGATCGGATTCTTGACACGAAAGACACCCAAATATCTTCTTTAAGAATTATTTATACATACGTTACCCGATGACCGAACAAGGGGACGAAAGACTTATCCCTGACTTAACCTGGTTTTACTCCTACAGTAAAGACTCTCTTTTCTTACAAAGTTGTTTATCAGGTATTGTATGTTTTTTAGAATGAGAACCAATAAAGTATAAAGGGAAGAAACATACACACAAAGGGGAGTCTAAACTAACTACGTGAACTTCAGATCATATATTTATGTTTATTTGAAATAATATACATATTAGACCAACAATTCTCGGAACGACCTTCCTTCTGTCTTTTTGGTACTTAGGACCACATCTAGATAAGTGTTTTAAAACGTCTCCCCGAAGGGGTTCTATCCATAAGTTATTTATAAGTGACTTTATTCATCCCGGTCAATAAGTGTCGAGACGACTGACACTAGAAGTCAGTAGACCTTTATTATGTTTCACTAGTGTATCTTGACACCACATAAGAATTAAAAATAACGTAACTAATAACTTACTATCAATAATTGGATCTGGTAAAGATGTCTTCACATCGATAGTTATAAAAACAGTAGAGTAAACTTACCCGTCAACTTCACGTCTAACAGTCAGAATCAAAACGTAAATATCGACACAAACAAAGTAAAAGTACTATTAAGATATCACGGACTCTTTTATGGTAATCTAAGTATATGTGTTCATACGTGTAGGTTTGTTTTACTGAACTCAAAGGGTTTCCTTATTTATAATACGATTAACCTAGTTCTCTTAAGTTTCACACGGAACCGTTATTATTCCTTAGAACCTTTTTCATTAACCCTAGCTCCAATACTTATGTCTTCTCCAATTTAGTTTCATATTTACGTACTATCCAGTTCTGTAATCTTATACGACGGTTCTATATAAAGGTCCTATTTTACTTCTAGACATAGATATAATCTTAATGGGTATGTTTCTCTAGATTATTATGATCTTTCTCCTGTTCTAATACTTAAACTAAATTAATATCAAATATTACCTCGATTGAACGGTATTCTTCTTTCTCCTACTCCCTATGGAAAAAGAATTTTGTTTGTTCTTTCCTTATTTTCGTTAATTATAATAATAATGTTGCACTAGAGACTATTGCCCCAACGATATTTATTAGTTCTGGGAAATACAAGACACACTAAATCACGTGTAGAGTTTTTAAAACAAAATATACCTTATAGTCATTTAGTAAATTTAGACAAGAGACACCATATTTATTTTATTGGAATTGTAAATTTTCAGAAGTGGAATTCTTTTCTGTAACAGTATATCACACCTCTCTAAAATTTAACAAAATTCTAAAACTTTTCTCTAAACCGTCACTGATAGTCGGGACCCTAAAGAAACCCTCCTTACTACGATTTCGACTTTAAGGTCATGAAACCGGTGGAGTACACTTCTCAACTGAGTAACCTTTTCTGAGACTACGACCCTCCCTAACCCCCGTCCTCCTCTTCCCCTACTGTCTCTTACTCTACTGACCTACCGTAGTGACTGAGCTACCTGCACTCAGACTCACTTGAGACCCTCAACCACTACCTGTGCCTCCGGACCACACGACCCTAAGTACCCCAGCGCTTCTCAGTCTGTGCTGACTCGATAACTTGACTTGCCTATGTTTATAAAATAAATGTATAGAATTGGATCGTTAAAGAGATGATGAATCACTTTATTGTCATAAAGAGATAATTATAAAGGGTGTCTCTTTATTTCTTACTTTTTTTAACCCTATTCGGTACGACAAGTAATGTCGAAACTAACGTTATATCCCCTTTTCGATTCCAGTTGGACTTACTGTTACTTAAACCTCTTTAAATTTATTTTTTACTATGTATATCTGATAGTTTAGGATACGTTATTAAAATCTTAATTCCATTTTGAATTACAAAACCACATCTATATAGAAATAATACACAGTTTTAATTGTGTTATATTAAGACATATTACATCAGTATGCATAAAATTCACATCACACATGTATGTGAAATTTTATGATTACATAATACATACATTTATATCATATACATACATATGTACATATATACACACATATGTACATACGAGTCAATGAAGTCTCTCCAGACAGAGAACGATGGGATACCTGGTATCGGGAGATTCAAGGAGACAGTTACCCTCAGAGGTCCGTTCTTATGATTTCACCAACGGTACTGGAGGAGGTCCACTAGAAGGGTTGGGTCCCTAGTTTAGGAACAGAGGACGCAGAGGACGTAACGTCCACCTAAGAAATGGGTAACACGGTGGACCCTTCGGGTACACACATACATACACGTATGTATGTAGTTATGTTTCTTCCTTGTCGTAGATCGGACACTTTAGTACTTAACGAAATAAATTTATTATGGAAGTACCAAACCCCTTTCACTAGGGGCAAACATTATGTTTTCCATTCTAAATTATATGACATCTTACTTTTATTATTGTAAATGAAGTACCAAGTAAAACTTCTAACTGATGCAATAATTATCATGTACATGTGTAAATCTTGTGACAGACACTGAAATATTTATTCATTAGTAACAGTAGTGGTAGTGGTAGTAGTAGAAATAGTAATAATACTAAGATGAATATAATTTCCTTAGGAAGAGATCTTCATAAATGTGTACCTTTACAATCATAACTAAAATACTTTGAGATTACTTTTCTTTCTTTTAGATTAAAAGTAAAAATAAAGATATATCAAACCCTTTATATACTCATACGCAAACACATATTAATGACCAAATCGTAAATTTGATAATTTACCATTCGGAAAAAATTTTGTCTTATATTTCGTCTTTTTATTTAATGACAAATTTACATGAAACATAACAAACGATTCCGATGACATTGTTTCATGATGTCTGACCCACCGAATTTGTTGTCTTTACTCAAAAGAGTACCAAGACCTCCGGTTTTCGGACTCCGGTCACAGTCGTCACAACAAAGGAAGACTTCCGGCACTTTCTTCCTAGACAGGGTTCGGAGAGAGGATCCGAACGTCTACTCATAGAAGAACACGGATGTATAATCGAAAGAAGACACAGATATACACTTAGAGAAGAGTACTCTTGTACCCATTATAACCCAATCCCAAATGGGATTACTGAAGTAAAATGAAATTAAAGGTGATATTTAATGAATTTGAGGTTTGTGTTAGTGTTAGATTGCACCACCATCCTGAAGTCATATACTTAAAACCACCCGTCCCTCCTTCTCCCCCGTATTAAATAACAATCTTAAATTAGTGAATTCTTTATCACTAGTGTTTTATGTCTTCCTTTCTTTAAAATAAATAGAAACCTTGAAATCTCAAATCGAGTTAGAGACGGTATAATCATTCTCGAAAGAACCACCCCCAAAATATTATCAACCCTGTCCCATAGTATTACTTTTAGAGTGTAAGTTGAAAATTTTTCTCTTCGTGGTCTAAAGGAAACAAGAGTGATCCTTTTATTGTAAACAAAATATATAACACAAGGGAGAGAGAATGAGTTCCTACTACTTATCTGGGAAACACAAAGATTGGTTTGAACTTAGTAGGAATAGAGACTCTTACCACATCACAACACACACACACAGACGCACACACACAAAGATTTCACTTTTGTGATAGTGTATTACAGAGAAAGAGATAAAAAGAGAGACAGACAGAGACAGAGAGAAAGGAGAGAGAGACTGAGATAAATGTAGTTTTACATCTCTGTCTATAAGTACAAAACAGAGACCTTTTGGGTCTGTTTATGAGGGTAAATATACCTAAAAAAGTATTAAATGCACCCCCTCAATAAATACATAAGATTTATGTTCAGGACTCATTCTTTATGTATATAGTTTATAAACGAGTGTCAGACACCGAAAAGAAATATACAAGATTTTGACTTATTTCTTCGTTTGTCATAGGATTTTTTATTTTTATTTTTTTATTTTACACTGAAAACTACCAAATAGTATAACTACCTCATATTGTATAGTTAAAAATTTAAAATATAAAACTCAGAACATACAGAGGAGACCCGAAGGGACCCGAGTCTGCCATTTCTTAAGCGGACATTACACCCTATGGACCTAAGTCAGGGACCCAACCCTTCTAGGGGACCGCTTCCCTTATCGATGGGTGAGGTCATAAGACCGTACTTTTTAAGGTACCCGTCTCTTCGGACCGTCCGATGTCAGGTACCCCAGTGCTTCTCAGTCTGTCCTGACTCGATGTGGTTCCGTCATTTCTGTTGAAAATACGAAATAAGTTTTATCAAAAAGATTCAATGTATATAATCTTTTATCTATACATGAAAGACATGACTTTAGGTCTAAAAACAACTTTTCAAAAAGAGAGGCAGAAAATTTAAAGAAGCTAAGCCACAACAATATAAAGAATGTATAAATACAATGTAACTGTCATAACACAGAGTTTCGAATATAACGTGAGAAGACTACGACGACGACGATTCAGTGGAGTCAGTACGAGTTGAGACACTCTGGGGTATCTACCGTCGGGTGGTACGAGGTGGGAGGGACCCTAAGAGGTCCGTTCTTGTGACCTTACCCAACGTTAAAGAAAGAGGTTACGTACTTTCACTTTTCACTTTCACTTCAACGAGTCAGCACAGGCTGAGAAGTGCTGGGGTACCTGAGGTCGGATGGTCCGAGGAGGCAGGTACCCTAAAAGGTCCGTTCTTATGACCTCACCCAACGGTAACGGAAGAGGCGTGAGAGGACTATAATACTTCAGTACGCCTCATTCAGAAGGTTTAAAAGGGAGAATTTTAATAAGAACAGTAAACTTAGAAAAAATTTTATATTTAAATAAACTTAACCTCCAATTAATGAAATGCTATAAAACGTTAAGATACATTTAAAATACTAATCAAAGGTTAAAAATAGTTTTATTAATAAGTATAAAATAACGTAATATAGTTTAAATACATATTTAAATTCCGTTTAATCGAGGAACTGTTAGTACGTAGGTACTTAAGGTATAAATGTATTCGATATTATGACATTTTGAATTATTTGTGTTTAGAGTTAACTTATCTTAACCCTCAGGTCTTACCCCTTAAGAGTACGGGACGTTGTTGTCTCGGTTTGTCTTTTTTTTTTTTTTTTGAAGAAGTAAAGATCGTTCTTGAATCGGTTACTTTTCAGTACCAAAGACAAGGTATAACGGGAGGGTAGAAGGAAAAGGAAAAATGGTTTCACAAGAGGAAGAAAACGGTTCACTCTGAAATTTATACCAAGTAGACCCCCGAAACGACCACCGCGACCACCATTTCTTGGGTGGACAGTTTCTTCCTCTATTTTCTCTGGACCAAAGCTAGGAACCCAGCCCTTCTAGGAGACCTCCTCCTTTACCGTTGGGTGAGGTCATAAGTACAGACCTCTTAGGGTACCTGTCTCCTCGGACCTGACGATGTCAGGTATCCCAGAGTTTCTCAGCCTGTGCTGACTTCGCCGACTCGCGTGTACGTGAAGTACCAACGTTTTGAGTTAAACATTAAGAGACGATTAGGGATTATTCGGGTAGAAACGATCTCTTTATAGAGACAGTCACATTTAAAGTCTAGTTCTCATGTTTTGAGAACGTGTAGAAAACTACCTAGATGAGGAACTATAAAATAAAAGAAAACAAAAATTTTTATGTGCCAAAAACCAAGTGAAAGATCATCAAACTAGGTTTGTGTCGTTTTATCTAATTTTAAAACACATTACTGTAACATAAGATAGTGGAACCATTTAAAGTATGAATCAAAGTCGTCAATTAAAATCTAAGTACTAAAAGAATTATTTGTCAGTACGATAAACGTTTACCAAGATTGAAAACTTAGATATTGGAATTAAACAGATGTAAAATAACCTGACTAGTAGTTAATATCGTAATTTAGTCCAACACTTTTTGATAGAAACGGAATAAGGACAATATTACTCGTACATAATTCATCCCGTACGATTTACATAGAAACACTAAAAAAAATATCTGTAATAGTTAACATAAATTGTTGAAAGGAAGGTAAGTTTCAAACGACTCAAAAATAACATTTTTAAGACTGTTAATCGTTTACCAAAAAGTAATAGAAAACATTATAAAAACACACACATGTATGTACATACAAAAGGAAAATTACAACACTTAATGAAAGTGACTAAAAAAAAAAATTACAGACCCTTGTAGAAATAAAAAGAGAAAATAAAAATTTTGAGGTTAAGGAAAAATTTTTTTTTAACTTCACATTAACTGGATGTTATAATATATGTAAGGTCCATGTGTTGTATCAAAACTACAGATACATGTAATACTTAACTAGTGGTACTATTCATATCATTTGGTTGAAGTGTACAGACCCTATTTAGAGAAACCATGAGTTACATGAAAACACGTTGTAAACAAACAAGAAATAGCATAAAATGAAACGTGTATCAGGACTTAAAACGACTATTATGAAACAATTTTTATAAACGTATATATGAATACCTCCACTAAAAATAAAATCACAAAAACAGTTAAAATCATAGTCCTAATATACTGGAGTGTTCTCTAAAGTTTAACAAAAGAGAAGTAGGAAATTTATAAAAGTAAATTCACACGACATATCTAAGGAATTTACTGATTTTATTAAATTGTTATTTTAGAAAACTAGGACTTTAAAATGAATATCCTTCGATTTACACTGATTTTACATATCGTTTAAAGAACGTATATTAATAAGTATTATAAAGAGATTAAAATTTTTATGTACATTTAACGTACCTTAATAAAGGTGAAAAGACACTACCACCTAACACAAAGATAATAAAAAGAAAAAACACACACTGACAATTGTTACTGAAATAAAAAGTAAAAAAAATAACCACATCTAGTTGTTACAGTACAACCAAAGTTCATATATCATTTCACTAATTGAATACGTATATATACATATATAACAAAAAGAACAAGTCATAACTATTATAAAATAAATGAAATAACTATAAATATTTTTTTGTTTCAAGTCGTTTAATTTATATAAAAATTCGAAAAAAGTAGATAAAATACAAGAATGAGGAGATGTGAAACACGTTTTAAATGACTATAAAAAGATGGTTTATAAAGAAAAATAAACATGATTTCTTGGTGACAACTAAAGTATCGTTATATTTTACAGTTGTTGTTCCTTTTGAACCACTCTGTAAATACTCTTGAGAGACATAATAGATACGTTGAAGAGAAATTTAGTTCTTGAATTTTTTTGAAATAAAATTTGATTTATTTTTATTAAAGTAACTAGTATCTCCATCTCGAAAGAAGTTCAGATTTTACATTTGTTAATTTCGATTTGGAAAAAGGAGATTTATGACGAAAGGTACGTAGGTGGTTGAAAACTATACAATATGAAAGAAGTAGAGAGTCCAACTTTATCTTTAAATTTAAAACTGTAAAAAATGAGTATACATATAATTTTAACACAAAAAATTTAAAGATTCTACACTCGTAAAATTTATATATAATAACGAGATATAATATTGTTAAGAGGAAACCGTTCAATTATCGTTTATAGATATTATGATGTTAGAAATATTTAATAATTACGAAAATATACGAGGTTGTTATTCATGAAAAACCACTGATCGTGGGATTTCTTTCTCATAAAACGTCAAAGATCCACATGAACGGAATATTCAATGTCAGTTCTAAACACTATTACAACAAGTCTAGATATAGAAATACTGAAGACAGAAATTGTAAAAGTAGTTAATAACTTTGAGTCACTATATAAAAGTCTGATACAAAATCTAAACAGATAATTGAAGTAAAACCAGTTAAATACTAGACAAAGATACTAGCAACAGAAGGACGACTTAATTAAGAGGATAGTGATACTCTACTGAATGGAATCAAGAATATTATTAAAAAATGAACTTCTATTTAAACAAACTATAATATTGGTGTGATCTTAACTATTAGAATGATAAACGGACCCTATACAATAGAGTAGAAGGATGAAAGTTGAATGGACACGTAAATATAGATTTGACGGAGAACAAATGTATCGTATACCACCACGGTTCGATTATTCGTAACGGGAATCTTCAACACGTATTATTTTTTATTAGTTAATACTTGTTGAAGATTCCCGTTACGAATAATAATATTTACGTTAACATTTGTAATGTATGTTAATGTCTGTAACGTTCGACATTAGTTCTAATGACCCTCTTTATAGTTATTGGAGTCTATACGTCTACTGTGGTGGGAATACTGTCTTTCACTTCTTCTTGATCTCTCGGAGAACTACTTTCACTTTTCCTCTCACTTTTTCAACCGAATGTCGAGTTGTAAGTCTTTTGATTCTAGTACCGTAGGCCAGAGTAGTGAAGTACCGTTTATCTACCTATTTGTCACCTTTGTCACCGTCTGAAATAAAAAGACCTGAGGGTTTAGTGACGTCTACCACTGACTTTGGTACTTTAATTTTCTACGAACAAGGAACCTTCCTTTCAATACTGGTTGGATCTGTCGTATAATGTTTCGTCTCTGTAATGAAAGTTGTTTCCAGGTAGATAAGTTCCGATACCAAAAAGGTCATTAGTACATACCTACAACTCTCAACCTGACATTTCTTTCGACTCCCGACTTCTTAACTACGAAAACTTGACACCACAACATCTTCTGAGAACTCAGAGAACCTCACGTTCCTCTAGGTTAGTCAGGTAGGATTTCCTCTAGTCAGGACCCACAAGAGACGTTCCTGACTACAACTTCGACTTTGAGGTTATGAAACCGGTGGACTACATTTCTCGACTGAGTAAACTTTTCTGGGACTACGACCCTTTCTGACTTCGTTCTCCTCTTCTCATACTGTCTCCTATTCTACCAACCTACCGTAGTGACTGAGTTACCTGAAATCAAACTCAGTCGAGACCCTCAACCACTACTTGTCCCTTAGGACCACACGACGTCAGGTACCCCAGTGTTTCTCGACCTGTGCTGACTCGTTGACTTGACTTGACTTAATATCTGTATTAATCCAAATCAAATGATAAAATGTTGAAAAACGGAAATAAACTCATTTTGTTTTAAATTTCTATTATGTATAATTCATAGAGAAATAGGTATTAATAGTCACAAACTAAATCTCTACTGTTATACGATATATACGTCTTAAGTGAACCAATTTTAAAAAGACACGAGATGGATAAGTAGAGAGGGAGGGGAACTTATGGACGTTGGTGAGTAGTAAGATAACGAGATATCAAAAGTGAAAAAGTCTTAAATTCTATCTATTTTAATCTACCACACATCCGAAATTTCTAGTTAAATAAAGTAAACCGTTATACATGAATTCAAAGGAGGTATAGAAACATACCTATATATGGAGTAATAAAGATCTTGATTTTTTATACGGTAACAGACTTACATAGAGTCAAATAAATAGGTAAATGAATGACTTCTTTTTGAAATAACGATTTTTGAAAAACCGGTAATATTTATTTCGTATTTATAATAGTCTCAAGTCCAAAGATACATCTATATTTAAAGTTTAACTAAACCACGTAGTGTAGGAACAGTCGTAAACCACAACAGTCACAAGGGTCGAAGACCAGTAGGGTAGTCATAATATTTTCACAATAACGTAACATCAAAATCCAATATAAAGAGTACGCTGTGTTTAACTATAACTTATACGTAAGTATACGAACAAACAGTGGACACATATAAGGAACAAGTCAAAAAAACGAGTAAGAAATTAGTTAATTAAAAGAATTAAATAGTCAAAAGTCTCAATAAACATATAAAACCTATTGTCAGGAAATAATCTATGAAGAAAAGGTTCATAAAAGAAGGTCCGACACCGAATATAAGTTTTAGAGAACTGTGACAGAAAGTGTCTCGACTTCAAGAATTAAAATTACTTTAGTCCAACAGTTTATAAAGTACCTAAAATTGAAAACTATAACATAAATTTTTCAGTAACGTTTCAAGTTCCTGAAGATCCAAAGAAGAATAAATGTAAGACCTACAAAATGTCAACGTGCAAATGGAAGTCTAACTACCGGATGAAACTCAATTAAAGGGACTTACCACATTCCAGGTACAGATCTAAGTAAAAAGAACCTACACTTACGGGTGGACTAGGTCGTGGTAATAATTATTAATGAACCGAGGTAATGACTGACTAACATAAAGGGACGAGGAAACAGTTTCTGGTTAACTGTTATATACCAAGATAAACACCAGAAAGTTAAGGCAGGACAACAAGATAAACTGGTAAGAAAGTGATTATAGTGTGCTGGAACTTATAACATTGAACTGATGACTATTCAGGACTTTATCCTATTACAGTCAGGAGGTTTAAACAAGAAGAGAAAATTATTGTTCGACTAATAAGAGTCTAAAACGAAAGGTATTTTTGAAATATTAGATAAACAGTCATAGGTGTTTTATTGAACGGTCTTAAACCTAACTCTAACAAACTTGGATAGTTAGATCAACCCTTTTAGCTATGGACTCAGGAGAAAGGAACTTGTACGTTAGAGAGGTAAATTAATCAAGAAAATATCTAAAAGACAGGAAAATTATAGGTGTCTTAGATCACTATAGGGGAGAAAGTATAGAATATCACGATTCAGCACCGATTGAGAACGTTCGGGTATTTGACATCGGACGGTCCGAGGAGACAGGTATCTTAAGAGGTCCGTTCTGATGACCTCACCCAACGGTAAAGGAAGAGATAAAGGAAGAAGTATAGAATATAACTATTAGTTTAGAAGAGAAAAAAGAAAAATCAATCGAACCGATCTCCGTAGTCAGATAACAGATAAATATAAAAGTTTCTTGGTCAAAAATAAATGTAACAAAGAAAGAATATTAAAGACGATATTAAAAGTATAAAAGAAAAGAAGACATATGAAATTAAACGAGAAGGAAAAGACTAAAAGATTCCACCCTCGAATCCGATAACTCAAATATAGAAAGAAAAAAGATAAGTTGATATACGAAAGTTAAAGTATTTTAAAGGAGATTTGTAGTGAAAATCATATACTTTGTTCACAACCTCTCAACGTAAAAAAAGTAAATCGAGTTTTATAAATTTTTATATAGAACTATGAATGAAAAACTGACATATACAGAATGTTCACCAAAATCAGACCTTTATAAACCCCTAACAGGTTGGTATGAAGACCATGACTAGAGATCAAATTAAGGTGACAACACACTCCCGTCTATAATATGCTAAAGATAATAAAAATTTAAACAATTCCACAAAAATACTGGGTTTTACAACAAATATAAACACTTACAAAGTACACTGAAACTCCTTACATAGAAAACAACAATGTTCTACTTCATTAGATCTCTACAGTTGGTTTAGTTCCACTACCACCATAATAACTCAAGTCGATATAGGAATGACAAATAAACAGACAACCTAGACAGATAAAGACTATTTCTCCACAATTTGAGAGGTTTTTACTATCACCTAAACAGATATAGAGGAACATCGAGATAACGAGAATCTGCTTCATGTTCAAGTTGTCCATCTTTTATCGTTGTTTTTTTATCCCAACTAAAATAAGACTAATACAGTTATAAGTGAAATTTACAATTATAATTATATTTTGTCGTTTACTTTCGTCTCTATTGGTCCCATCTAGTTATGTACAAGTTGAGTTTATGAAATTGTAAGACAACGGTCCACGTACGTATAGTTTCTAACCATACGGAAGAACCTCTTAAATAGAAAAAACAATCGCTGACTTGACTTGTCTTACAGGTAGAAATGAGGATTATTGGAAGGAATGTGACTTCAGACATGACAGACTCAATCATATCAACCTGGACGAAAGAAAACTAATCATGATATAGAAAAAGGTAAAGAAATGGAAATTAGATATAAACATAGGGAAATTAATTTAATTCCGAAAATATCTGTTGTATGTTGACCTAGAACATAAAACTAGGTGGAACGAATAGAGACAGAAAATAAACCACATAAATCTAGTAATTATAAATGTGTTACAAGTAGTGTCGTGACAAATATTATCGGTCCAGTACCTTCGTTGGATCTACAAGTAGTCGTCTACTTACCTATTCTTTCGACACCATGTATATGTGTTACCTCATAATGAGTCGGTAATTTATCTTATGTAAACTTAGTCAAGATTACTCCACCTACTTTGACCTCGGCTAATATGTCTCACTTCGTTCGGTCTTTCCTTTTGTGGTTATGTCATATGATTACGTATATATACCTTAAATCTTTCTACCATTGTTATTGGAGTATACACTCTGTCGTTTTCTCTGTGTCCACATATCTTGTCAGAAAACCTGAGACACCCTCTCCTTCTCCCTCTGCTACCCTACTAAACCCTCCTACCGTACATTTGTACATATTATAGTATATTCTTTGTTTAGCGGTCAGATCCAAGCTACGTTCCACGTCCTACGAACCCCGACCACGTGACCCTACTGGGTCTACCTACCACAACCGTCCCTCCACCCTCCCTCCAAGCACTAACCCTTTTGTACATGTGGGTACCACCTAAGTACAACTACACACCGTTTTGGTTATGTTATAACGTTTAATTTTTTATATATATTTATTATTTATTTTCTTTTTTATTTCACATATAACTGTATCACTCTTATTTTAACTGATAGAAAAAAAAAAATGAGGAAAGACAAATAACTTGAACCAGAAACAATAAAAACAGAAGTGTAAAACATAAAATAACAATATTAACTTCTAAAAGTTACTAAAGTTAAAGAGAGTAAAGTATCATATAGTCAATATGAAAATTAAAATGTAAAAAATCAAAAAGGATCTTAAACATTAAAGGTAAATGTTGATTAGGTTTAGGTGAAACTTAAAGGGATCTCAAACATTAAAAGTAAAGGTTGATTAGTTTTAGGTGACATGGTAAAAGGTACACTCCGTTCATGTGATGTTTTCGTTTTAAGAGGATCAAGAAGCAAGGTACGGAACATAGTAACGACAGTAAATAAAATGTATATATATGTTCGTCGTTTCGTCCCCAACCTCATATCTGGGAGGCGTATCAACTTTTAGGTGTATTTCCAAACGTTAACTGGTACTTATGTATTTGTTCTCTCTCTCTTTTGAAAAGACCTTCATGTAAAGTGATATCTACTTTTAAAGGAGGAAAACCAGAAAAGAAATACGAGGAAAAAGATTTGAAACTTATGTCATAATAAATCGTATTAAAAATCACGAATCGGACGAACCACAAAGACTCGATAAACATAAACACCAACCAGAAACCGTAATCAAATTACTTGACGAGTCAGAAGTAACGAAGTATATAACGAAGAATAGACAAGAAAAGGAAAATCGGAAGGGTAATACACATACAACGTGTAGAACTTGTGACAAGACCACCTTAAAAAAAGAAACAAAAATCAAAACCTTCACAGAGAACAGTATAGGCGTTCGAGTCTCAAAGAAGTCGGTACAAGTGAGACGATTCCTCGGGTAGTTTCCGTAAGAAGTAAACACAACAATCGTCAAAACTAGATCGTAAATAAAAACTTAGAAATAATATTAAAGATGAAAATACAAATATGATGGACAAGAAGGTACAACAGATGAAATCTTAATTACGGAAATCGTATAAGTAATGAAANTAAGTAATGAAAAATTTTTTAAGAATTAGACTATTCAGACTGTATAGACTACATAAACTGAGACCAAGACTTCTAAGAAATCAGAGGAGTGAGAAGGAAAGTAATACGAAACGTCAAAAACATCTCTCAACTTATATTGTAAGACCAATTCTGGACGTCATTCGTCCGGAAATCATTACGTCACCATACCACATCGCCCTCCCCTTCGTATATCACAGGACATTATTCCAGAGTCAAAATCTACCCTGTCCTATCGACCTCCCAGGACCCCAACACAAAAAAGAAAGGGAGTCCATCCAATTCGAGGCCAATATATCAAAGAGGACTTTAGTATAGAACAATTTTACTTTTGTTACGAGACCGTATAAAGTTTTCCAACTGAAAGGGGGTAGAAAACAACCTTCGTACTCCCTTAAAAAGAGACTATATTAGACACACTACCATCATCTCGAGGTACACGATTTTGAGTTTTCGTACCCTGTCGAACATAATGACGTAGGACCACTTCGAAGAATTAAAAACCTTGATAGATGTGAATCGTAGGTCACTAATTAGTTAATGTCAACTCCGAAGGGATAGGGTCACGACCAAGGACGTCTCCAAAGACGGGACATGCTATTACTTACGACAACAACGACAACACAAATCAGTGATTTAACGTAGGGTAAAAAGTCACTAGGGTACCTGACATCGGACGACCTTAACTTAGGTGTAGAGGATTGTAACCGTCCACCTAAGAAATGGTTAGTCGGTGGTCGTTTCGGGGATATTACTGACGTTTTGTAAGTTAATTTTGACACAACTCGTATCGATTTCCTCCGGTTTTAACTTCAGATATGTACATATACGAATATAATCCTTTATGAATTTTCGAATATAATCCTTTATTTTCGACTTTTAGTTATTAGAGTGACAAATTTAGTTTTTCAATTTTTATCTTTTGATTCGAGTATTTTACGTTTTAACTTCAGTCATTTTTTTAAATTTATATTATGTTTATGTGTTATCCCTTTTATTTTTTTATTTCAAACGAGGTACTTTTGTGATTATGTTAACTTATTATAAAAACTTCTTTTATTCTCTTTATGTTTGTAAACATAGTCTTCGTTTTCATGAGAAAGATACCTATAAAAATAAATTTTTTACTATTTAATATTATTTGTTGATATACGGTCATATAAAAATTTTATTTTAGTTGAATTATTTAAGTATTTTTTA
This sequence comes from Capra ibex, assembly GCA_006410555.1. Lineage (NCBI taxonomy): Eukaryota > Metazoa > Chordata > Mammalia > Artiodactyla > Bovidae > Capra > Capra ibex. Next base: position 54,818,047 of record SJYO01033645.1, read on the forward strand.
TTTTATTTATAATTTAAGACTTTAAACATACAAAAAATGTTTTTAACTAAATATAGTGATTGTATCAAGGTACATTCTTTTCTTTACTATCGGGTCTGTAGAAGTCACGATTTAAGGTTTTTAGTTAACTTCTTCTTACCAATTTCTACTTATACGTTGTTGTAACTGGTAGTCTCGAATGTTTCTTACTCCTTCTTCTCTCTTCAGTGTAGACTAACGAGTGTACCACCACTCCGACTACGATACACTGAGTACCGAACCCGATTTATACTACGAGTCATAAAACGTGTAATGGAGAACGAATTAGGAGTGTCGTTTATCACTTCGTAAATCTTATAAAGATAAATATATAAAAATTCCTTAGAACTCAATAACTGGGTTCTGTACTTAATTATTTGACGTCTCAACTTTAAATTTAAGTAATGATAAAACATACTAAAGTTTCAACAAAGTAAAGATTCTACGATAAGTGGTTAGTCTCATACAAGGTGTTCGTAGACGACGAACTATACCCGATACTTTTAGACCTCCTTCTTATTATTTATGTTTTTTATATATATATTTATAGACTTCCATGGTTACAATTCCAGACCTCTATGGTAGAATATTTGATATAAACTGTATTTTCACCATCCACGTATGTGGTGGACCTTCGAAACCTTATTTTCCTTATGGTTTTTATCGAAAGAGTAACCTAGTTTTGTTTCCCCGTCTCGATTACTTGCATAGTTAAACAAAAAGATTATCGGATATTAGTGTTTTATATGATTTAATAGTGAACGTAGGTCAAATGACTTCAGAGTTTAACATAAAAGACTTAAATGAATTTTCTAAGTAAAAGACAATTTGTCTTCCCAGTATATACTCGTTGTTTATTCTTCGTTTTTTTTTTTTCCTTTGTGTTTACAATTTTGAAGAAACTTTGTGAAAAAAATTAAAAATTTTTAATTATAGAGATCAGATCGATTTAGAACTTACTGAAACCAAAAGAACATATGACATTTTTATTTAGACTAAGTTTTATTAGACGAAAAAGTACTTGTATAATTCCTCACGTTTCTTTTCCGTTATACTCTCCATCTCCAAATATTCTCTTACACTTTCACTTTCAGAGACAGCATAGACTGAGAAACTCTGGGGTACCTGATATGTCAGGTACCTTAGGAGGTCCGGTCTTATGACCTCACCCATCGGAAAAGAAAGAAGTCTCTAGAAGGGTTGGGTCCCTAGCTTGGGTCCAGAGGGTGTACCGTCTTCAGTGACTGGAATGAAAAGGAACTTCACCAAACATGTTTATACAGTTGAGGGAAGACCCACTAATCTCACACCTTTCTCTTTTCATGAAGGGTCTTCTTTTCTAACTACGAACCTTTAACCAGAACACTAAGATTTGGTGTGGTTATTCAAATTTGTCACATCTGAGTATACGACTTACTCTGGAAGGGGGACTTATGAGGAGACGTCATGAATCTGATTCTCTTTCTTTGTGTTAATTTCTAATGGTTATTTCTGGATTTAAAGTTTTCATTATTGTAACATTTACATTCATTCCTTTTTTTCTTTCACTTTAGACTTAGATATATTACGAGTTCCTATTCCTCCTATCAATTAAATAAATAATAAATTATTATTATGTATATCCATATACGTACGGGACACCTATGATTATAAAAGTTCTTAAAGGGAAGTAAATAAAACTTTATCAGATGAAAGACCGTGTACTTTATCGGACAATTTATTAATACATACGGACAAACGTACGAATTAATAGTTCTGTCCAAAAATTTCCCGAGTAAAAACCAAGTAAGAGACTCATCTTTCGTTACGTACTTTAACGAAAATAATATTTTTTCATTACTTTTCAATAAAGTTAAGGTTACTTTTTTTGGTCATAGAAACTTTCCGTATATATAAAAACATTAACTTTCTTATGACAGTATAAAAAAAAAAGACTGTCAAACTTAAGGAAACCATTTCAAAATTATAAACATTGTAAACTTTCTCTTTTGAGAGGAAACTTTGATTTGGACATATACGGTATACTAAGATTCGTTTTAAGGGTCCGTCTCTAACTGTTAAGTTTAACGGAAAGTATTGAATCTAGTGAACATTTTATACTTATTTTAGTCTTTATCTAAAACGTTTTACTCCTTATGAAAGTAATCTTACAAGAAGGGATACCGTGAAGTTTTTTCTTTTGACTTGTAGTGATGTAAAATAAACTCTGTAACGTTTATTATTTACTGTACGTTATCGATCATCTGAGATAAAATATACTTATAATATACGTACTTAATTATTATATAGTAGATATAAGATATTACTTAATTTGTCTTCCTCTATTGAGAGATACCTATTTTCAGATAGGTTTACACACCAAAACATATAGAGTCTTTAAACCAGTCTACCGGTTCAGACAAATACTAATACGAACGGTATTAAAGTAAATACATGATTCGAAGGAGATACTATGATAATACGAAGACGTAAACGTTCTATATTGAAATTTATAAGAAATAATCTTTATTCTCGGGGTTTATACAGTGGAAGCTACATTCATTTGAAGTTCTTTTAGTAACTGAACTAACACACCTAAAGACACGTTTCTAGGTTTTCTGTCGGTTACCTTGAAAGAAAAAAAAAATTATTTGAAATAACCGTCAATCTAGCTCTACCACTCCATGTTCCTACACTTTAAGTGAAGGAGGGTACTTGTGTAATTTTTATGTATATGTACACCCGTTGTCCTTTTTCTACTGTCTCGTCATCCACCTGTACCTCATGTGGAGAGAGACACCTACGTAGTCCTTATGTGGGAGTCTGTATTTGCACGAACGTCTTGTGGTCGACTCTCACCTGTCCTCATGAATTCGTGACCTTTTCTTATTATCTCGGTACGTTTCGAGACATCCTACTTTCTTACCCGCCCCCCCCCCCCTTTGTCCTCACAATCATCCTGACTTGGACGGGAACCGTTCACCCCCTTGACTTCGTCCCCAGGTTAGGGGTGTAGTCCTGTTAATACACCAAGTCTCCTCTTTGTAAATTCCGACTCTCACTTCGTCGACTAGACACCGTCGGATGTACCTTACTCTTAGTCTGTCATGAACGGTGTCGGTATGTACGGGACCTGTCCCTGTGTCCAGAGGATCTTCCTCGTCGTCAGTCCTCAACCTCGTATCCCTAACACCTCGTTAGGGTCCCGTTCCCGACGACAACTGATACCTTCTTCATGACTCCCCTGTACTCGCTCCCCTAGTATCACCCCCTACGGACACCTCCTTTCGATCCGTCGGCACCTTTGTTCCGTTGTGACAACTCAGTGTGTATCTCCCACCTCGGTAGTGGTCTCGTGGAGAGAGGGGTCTGTACGGTCGAAACCATCGACTTGTCTTCTTTCCGACCGGGTAGTCCACGGATTGTGTCCTTATTGTCTCATCCTGGAGTGGATCCCACGGGGAACTTCACTAACTACATGGTTTAATGTCTCATCCTGGGGTTGGACCCCATGACTTCGTTGTTTGTTGTCTCTTCCTGGGGACCGTTTCCTCGGGTGATTCACGGACTTTCCCACCTCGACGTCTCCAGAAGACTAACGGTCGATACCGAACTTTTTTCTGAGACTATCCCGGTATTGAGGACACCGACTTCTTCAGAATTAGGGACGTGTGAACCGTGGCAGTCCCAGGGACTCTGGGTTCGTCGACGTGATTGAAGTGTGAATTGTGAGTGACACCGTTTCAACAGTGTCCTTTTTCTTTTTTTTTAGAACGTAGACACATGTTCCCCAGTCAAACTAGCACAGGTTGAGAAACGTCGAGACACTTTACACCGAACGGTCCGAAGAGACAGTCACCCTAAGAGGTCCGTTTTTATTACCTTACACAACCGGTTACCACCAACACTATGGGAAGAGTCAAGTCAAGTCAAGTCAGAGAGTCAGCACAGGTTGAGAAACGCTGGGGTACTTAGTGTCGTGCGGTCCGGAGGGCCAGGTAGTGGTTGAGGGTCTCAAGTGAGTCTGAGTTCAGGTAGCTCAGTCATTACGGTAGGTCGGTAGAGTAGGAGACAGCAGGGGAAAAGGAGGACGGGGGTTAGGGAGGTTCGTAGTCTCAGAAAAGATTACTCAGTTGAGAAGCGTACTCCACCGGTTTCATGACCTCAAAAGTCGAAATCGTAGTAAGGAAGGTTTCTTTAGGGTCCCGACTAGAGGAAGTCTTACCTGTCCAACCTAGAGGAACGTCAGGTTCCCTGAGAGTTCTCAGAAGAGGTTCTGGTGTCAAGTTTTCGTAGTTAAGAAACCACGAGTCGGAAGAAGTGTCAGGTTGAGAGTGTAGGTATGTACTGGTGTCCTTTTTGGTATCGGAACTGATCTGTCTGGAATCAGCCGTTTCATTAAGAGACGAAAACTTATACGATAGATCTAACAAGTATGGAAAGGAAGGTTTCTCATTCGTAGAAAATTAAAGTACCGACGTCAGTGGTATACGTCACTAAAACCTCGGGGTTTTTATTTCAGATTGTGACAAACGTGACAAAGGGGTAAATAAAGGGCACTTCACTACCCTGGTCTACGGTGCTAGAAGCAAAAGACTTACAACTCGAAATTCGGTTGAAAAAGCGAGAGGAGAAAGTGAAAGTAGTTCTCCGAAAAATCAAAGAGAAGTGAAAGACGGTATTCCCACCACAGTAGAAGATCTCGTGATATAAAGGACTACGGAATCGGAGGTTGAAGGGACTCATGGACCACGACGGTCTTGAGTACACTGGGTTCCTCGATGGGATGTAGAGTGGACCGGGAGTAACACTGTTTGGTTTCAAGAGGTACCGTCGGAGTCGTCGTTTGGGGTCACCTGCCGGGTGAACGTCTCCACCTTTATTTTCGTGTTAACTTTGGGTCCCTGTCACACAGATTCCTTCTGGGTTTTGGAAGGGTGGTCGACATCTTCGACTATTAATTTAAGTGTGTTAGTTGATCCGTCTGACACACAGATACCTTATATATTTTCCTCGAGGGTGTTTTCTTTTACGTGATAAGACTATCGACACCTGTAACCTCTGTTCTTGTGTGTCCTCATTTTGATCCAATGTCAGACTCGACGAGGGTGTCGTCCAGGTCTCAAGTCGTGTCACAACCTCCGGTAGGATCCCTCCACTCCACCTGAAACTGAGGGTCGTTCCCTTTCCTATGACTATCGTCTATGATTTATTTTTATAAATAATAAGAAAAAGAAAAAATTAAAAGAAAAAGAAAAAATTATATTTAAATAAATAAAATTAACCTCCAATTAATGAAATGTTATAACATAACCAAAACGGTACGTAGTTGTACTTAGGTGGTGTCCATATGGGCACAAGGGGTAGGACTTGGGGGGAGGTAAGAGGGAGGGGTATGGTAGGGAGACCCAGTAGAGTCACGTGGTCGGGGTTCGTAGGTCATAGTGAGTAGTTTAGACCTGACCGCTAAGTAAAGTATATACTATAAATAAACAAAGTTACGGTAAAAGGGTTTAGTAGGGTGGTAGAGGGAGAGGGTGTCTCAGATTTTCTGACAAGAGATGTAGACAAAGAGAAAACGACAGAGTGTATGTCCCAATAGTAATAGTAGAAAGTTTAAGGTATATATACGCAATCATATGACATAACCACAAAAAGAAAGACCGAATGAATATAAAACTGAAAAAGCCATCAAAGAATACCTAAAAAAAAAGAAAAAAATTAAACAAATAAAATTAACCTTCGATTAATGAAATGTTATAACATAACCAAAACGGTATGTAGTTGTACTTAGGCGGTGCCCATATGTGCACGAGGGGTAGGACTTGGGGAGGGTGGAGGGAGGGGTATGGTAGGGAGACCCAGTAGGATCACGTGGTCGGGGTTCGTAGGACATAGGACGTAACTTGGATTTGACCGTTAAGCAAAGAATATACTATAATATGTATAAAGTTACGGTAAGAGGGTTTAGTAGGGTGGCAGAGGGAGAGCGATGGTTTTGGAATTAATCTAAAGTATTACGATTATTTTAGTTGTTGATCTTACCCCACCCTCCCTACTTTCTTTTTTTTTTTTCTTTTCTTTTTTTAGGTAGACATACGCTCTGTTGTTTTCTCTGTGTCTACCTAAAAAAAGAAAAGAAAAAAAAAAAAAAAGAAAGTAGAGGGGGTGGGGTAAGATCAACAACTAAAATGATCGTGACCCGACAGTAGAGACCCCAGTGTGTCTCAGTCTGTGCTGACTTCTTTGAATCGTCGTCGTCGTACTTTAGATTAATTCCAAAATTAAAAAAAAAGATAGTGTGAAAAATAACGACAATATTTGGAGACGGACATATAACCGAAAAACGTCAAGATACCTCAAAGGAAAGGAAAAAAATTTTTTTTAAAAAGGAAAAAAAGAGAAAAAATTTTAAAAATTAAGAAATTGGATAATCAAAAAAAGATGTAAATAAGGAAACGAAAAGGATGATAATAAAAGGGGAACGTCAATTAGAAATTATATATTTTTAGAAGAAATAGATAGAGATAACTTGAAACGTAAAGATAAGAAAGAAAGAAAAGTTAGCAAAAGAGTCGTATAAACAATCAAAACCAAAGTAACGAAATAAGGGGTTAACCGTGGAACGAAATCGAAACAAAAGGTCAAACACGAAACAAATCAAAACAAGAATTGAAGACCAAAGGAAACAAGTGACCCAGTTATATAACATGAAATAAAAACAATCTGACAAAACTAAAACGAACACTCACATATATATACACACATATATAGGGTAATAAAATTAGTAATAAACGGACTAAAACATTAACGATGAACTGATCCCAAGTAGAAACCAATGAGTGAAGATCCATAAACAAAATTAGAATAAATTACGGTATCGTTCGGTGGACACCTTAGAGACAAGAACTGGTCTCTAGTTCGGGACTCTGAAACCTCGTTCTCGTGACTGAGGTTCTGGCATCTGATGGTCTCTTGAAGATCGGGATCCTTCATAGTTTATCACTCTTAAGGGTGTTTCCTTTGGTAAACTTTTTCTCTGGGTCGTAGTAGGTTGATGGTCATCGTGGGACACGTCCTACGGAGTAGGTTTGTTGTTTGTTCCGTTTTTATGTTTGGATAGTAGTCGTATGTCTTAATCGTGGAGTGAGTTGGGACGTGTAGTCTTCCTTTTTCTTTTTTTGTCGTGTATAGAATGAGATATGTTTCTAATGTATTTGGTGACCTGGTTGGAATCGTCCCGTCTTTGGTTTTCCTTCTTTCTGAAGTTGGAACTTCGAACCCTTTTCCTATAGAGTTTGTTTTATTTGAAAATTTTTATTACTTTTCCGTCTATTTGTGACGGGTTTATTTCCTTGTTTGATCTTTATGTCTTCAGGTCTATTTACTTCTCCTTTATCCGTTTCACGGACTTTTAAAAAGTTTTTTTTTTTTTATTATCATTTCTACTGGTTTTTGGAAATTTTATCTTACCTCTTTTACGTTCTTAGTTAATTGTTTCTGGATCTTCTTAATTTCTTATTTGTATGTTTCTGTTTGTTGTGTTAATGACTTTAATTATTATGGGATCTCCTTTAGTTATCGTCTTATAGACTTCGTCTTCTTACTTAGTCACTCGACCTTCTATTTTATCACCTTTATTGACGACTTCTCGTCTTATTTCATTTTTCTTACTTTTCTCGATTCTTATCAGAGTCTTTAGTGACCCTGTTATAATTTACGTTGTTGTAAGTTTAATATCCCCAGGGTCCTCTTCTCCTTTTCTTTCTCATACTCTTTTAAAAACTTCTCTAGTATCAACTTTAAAAGGGGTTGTACCTTTTCCTTTATCAGTTAGTTCAGGTTCTCCATGTTTGTCAGAGTATGCCCTATTTACGTTCCTCTTTGTACGGTTCTGGGTATGATTAGCTAGAATGTTTCCAATTTGTGTTTCTTTCTTATAATTTTTGGAGTTCCCTTTTCGTTGTTCATTGTGTGTGACCTTTGTGGTATACAAATTGTCGACTAGAAAGTCGTCTTTGAGACGTCCGGTCTTCCCCTATCGTTTTGTATAAGTTTCATGACTTTCCCTTTTTAGATGTTCGTTCTAAAGAGATGGGTCGTTCCTAGAGTGAGTTTTAACTACCTCTTTAGTTTTCGAAAAGTCTGTTCGTTTTCAATTTTCTTAAGTCATGGTGGTTTGGTCGTAATGTTACTTACAATTTCCCTGAATATATCAGTCCTTTATATTCTCTTCCTTTTCTAGGTGTTTTTGTTTGGGTTTGTTAATTCTTTTACCGTTATTCTTGTATATATAGTTATTAATGAAATTTACATTTACCTAATTTACAAGGTTTGTTTTCTGTGTCTGTCTAACTTACCTAGTATTTCGTTTTGGGTATATATACGAGAGATGTTCTTTGGGTGAAGTCTGGATTTCTGTGTATATCTGACTTTCACTCTCCTACCTTTTTATATAAGGTACACTTACACTTCATTTTCTTTCGATCTCGTCGTTAGGTGCATAGTCTGTTACATCTGGAGTTTTATTTCTTATAATGTTCTCTATTCCTTCCTGTGATGTATTACTGGTTCACTATTTAGGTTCTCCTTCTGTACCGTTAACATTTATAGATACTTGGGTTGTATCCTCGTGGAGTTATGTGTTCTGTTTATGATTGTCTGTATTTTCCTCTTTAACTGTTATTGTGTCATTATCATCCTCTCAAATTGTGGGGTGAGTGTGGTTACCTGTCTAGTAGGTTTGTCTTTTAATTATTCCTTTGTGTTCAGAGTTTACCATGCAAACTACTCTACCTAGTGTAACTATAGAAGTCCCTTAAGGTAGGTCTTCGTCTTCTTATTTAGAAGAATAGTTCACTTGTACCCTATAAGAGGTCCCATCTGGTGTAGAACTCAGTGTTTAGTTTAGAGTCATTTAAATTCTTTTAACTACAGTTTAGTTCGTAGAAAAGAAAAAAAAAAGGAAATGAAATGTTATAAAATAACTAAAACGGTATGTAGTTGTATTTAGACGGTACACACATGTGACTGGTGTTGTGATATACTGATCTATAATTAGTGTTCTCTTTTTGACATTTTTTTTTTTTACCTCTAATTCGTTATACAGAGATTTATTCTTTACCCAATGACTTCTTTAGTTTACCCTTTAGTTTTTTCGGATATTTATTTACTGTTACTTTTATACTGTTGAGTTTTGGGTACCCTACGTCGTTTTCGTCAATATTCTACCTTTAAATATCGTTATGTTAGGATAGAGTTCTTTGTTCTTTTCGTAACCTATCTGTTGGATTGAAATGTGAATTTTGTTGAGTTTTTCTTGTTTCTTTTTGAGGTTTTTATCGTCTTCATTTCTTTAGTATTTTCAGTCTTGTCTTTATTTCCTTTTTCTTTACTTTCTGTCGTTGTCTCTGTGTCTACATATCTTTTCAGAAAACCTGAGACACCCTCTCCTTTTTCCAACCTACTAAATCCTCTTACCGTAACTTTGTATATATTATAGTATATACTTTACTTAGCGGTCAGGTCCAAGTTACGTACTATGACCTACGAACCCCGACCACGTGACTCTACTGGGTCTCCCTACCATACCCCTCCCTCTTCCCTCCCCCCAAGTCCTACCCCTTGTGCATATATGGACACCACCTAAGTACAACTACGTACCGTTTTGGTTATGTTATAACATTTCATTAATTGGAGGTTAATTTTATTTATTTAAATATAAAATTTTTTTCTTTACTTTCTTTGCTATCCTTTCTACTTATTTTAATTTTCGACCAAGGAACTCTTCTCTTTATTTTAACTGTTTGAAAATCAGTCTGAGTTCTTTTTTTCTCTCTTCTGAATTCAGTTGTTTTAATCTTTACTTTTCCTCTCCAATGTTATCCGTTACGTTTTTATACTTCACAATATTCTCTGATAATCCTTGTTGATATACCGTTATTTGACCTATTGGACCTTCTTTACCTGTCTAAGAATCTTTTCTAGTTAGAAGGTTCTGAATTGGTCCTTTTTATTTTTAATACTGGTTAGGTTAATGTTCGTGACTTTAACTTTAACACTAGGTTTTAGAGGGTTTTTTGTTTTCGGATCCTGGTCTACTGAGTTCTTCAATTAAGATAGTAAATCTCTTCTCCATCCGTAACAAAAAAGTACACACAAGCAGAATATGCGATTATGTTTATCTGTTATTGTTGTTGTTATTATTTTTATAGAGATGGGGTTTTATGTCGTCAATGAGAAGTTTATATTATGATTAGTAATTCGGAAAAAAGGGGAACCAGAACGGTTGGTGAAGATTTGGTTATTTCTTAAGACTAAACTTTGAGGTATTATCCGTTTTTCTATGTTGATAATTCTCTTTACCGAACAAGATGGTGAAAGATCAGAACACGAACATCATCCAATGAATTCGACTGGATTTTATATAAATAAAGTATAACAACAAACCTCCTAATTCGTTCTGTTACATGTGTTTGAACAATCGTATCTCAATAGTTTATCTTTGAATCCCTTAAGTGTGACGACACGATAGACATAATAACGGAAGACCGTGGAGTCATTTCTCTATCTCCGTTAAACGTGTTGAAGTTTCTACAAAATCTTCTTGCAGAATCATCATCTATGCTCTTCTTCAGTTCCCATTCAGAGGTTTCAGGTCTTAGTCCCCGAGGTCCGGGAAATTCAATTCTTCTCGAATTTCTCTATACTACGCATTTACATTACACTTAGGACCTTTACTTTTTCCCGTAATCCGTTTAACTTCACTGAAACTTGGGTCATACCCGAAATCAACTATTATTACATAATTATAAATAAGTAATTAGTATTTTGTTATACGTTATCTTTTGTATTCTATAATTATTATCCCTGACTACGAAAACTATTATCTTAACTACGAAAACTTGACACCACAACCTCTTCTCACAACTCTCAGTGAACCTAAGGTTCCTCTAGGTTGGTCAGGTAGGATTTCCTTTAGTCAGAACTTATGAGTGACTTTACTGACTACGACTTCGACTTTAAGGTTATGAAACCGATGGACTACACTTCTTGACTGAGTAAACTTTTCTGGGACGAGTATATGATTGTGTATATATACCTTAGATCTTTCTACCACGGTTTCTTAAATAAAAGTCCAGTCTTTACCTCTTTGTCTGTATCTCTTGTCTGAATACCTGAACCTTCTCCCCTCCTCTCCCACTCTGTATACCTCTCTCGTTGTACCTTTGAATGTACTGGTATACATTTAATCCACCGGTTCCCCTTAAAAGACATACAGAGTCTTTTGAGTTTGTCCCCGATACATAATTGGATCTCCCCACCCTACCCCTCCCTTCGTCCTCCCTCCAAGTTCTTGCTCCCGTGTGTACATATGGATACCGACTAAGTACGACACCAAACTGTCTTTTGTTGTTTTAGGATATTTCATTAAAGGAAGTTGATTTTTTTTATTTCAAATTTTTCTTTTTTTTTATAATGTATATGTGCACCTTGTCAAGAGTGACTTTTGACTTACCTTTGACCATCTTTCTGACATTCTTTCTACTTGTACATTCTTCCTTACTGTTAGCCTAACCCTGGACTCTGAGAGTCTTCCTTGAGTTTCCCTTTCTCTCTTTGGACGGACCTTACTCGTAGTATTCAGTGTCTGACCCTCCGGGTTAGGGGTACAGGATGTAGGTGGTAGGGGGTAGAGGTACCCTCTACTACAGGAAACCGATAGACCTCCTCGTGACTTTGATTGTCCTCCCGATACCATTCGGTCGGGAGGTGAATACTCCTCGTGTAAAAAAGCCCGACGTGGATTCCTTTCCACTTCCCAAGTCAAACCTCTGACGAGATTACCGAAAGTCCAAGGGGTGTGGACGGAACTATACGTGGTGTTGGACTCGTCTCGTTTGTGAAGTAGGGATAAATGACGTGAAACGTCACACCGTACCCTAGATCCTTACGGCACTAGTCCCTCTTTTGAACCGGGACCTTGTGATTCCGTTGGATCAAGACCCCACCTAGTACCCATCCAACCACTGGTAACAACCGTGGATGAGTTTTCAGGGAGTCTTTCTAGGGTCTTAAGACCGTTACCGACGAAATAATCTCTAGTGTGGAACTACATGTTTTCACGGGTGTACCCGAGGGAACGTGCTATCACTCCGAGGTATCTTCCCCACCCCCCTGTCACCTCCGACCCCCGTCACTAGTCGACACTTTCTGTTTCCCCTGAAAGTGGACTCAAACGTAGACAAGTCTAGTTCTTCTCGTCAACATCCGTGAACATGTTCGTCACGTAACTTCTGTGGAACCTAGAGACGATGACTTTTGTTTGATTGTTTGTGCGTATCCGTAAGGAATAAAGTCGTGATAGGGGACGACTCTGTTCTTAAAGATACAACCTTCATGTGTGAACTTTCCTTGTCTCGGTTGAGTCCCGGGCAAGAGTCTTGAAGACTAGGTCATTGAACTTTAGTCTGGGATGGCGTACTCCCACTACTGTCTTTGACTTGTCTTTCCTTCAGTACGGAATGTGGGTCGGGAACGAAATCGTAGAGGTAGAGGTCGGGGTTTATAATGGTTTCACTATCGACAGTATTGTTGTTCCCCTTTAGATACTGAAGTGTAGTTTGGGTCAAACTCTCACTGGTTTATGTGACCGGTACGTATCAGACATATGTCTACGAGGATGTACTCTTGTGATGAAGTTCTAATGTCATCCATTGACAAAGTAGATTTAATTATCTTCCTCTCTTTAAATTCGTTTTACTTTCACACCTCTTTGACCAGAGTAACTTTATCGGTCTCTTTTGGAGACTTTTTTATTACTTTATCTTTCTTCGTTGAATGGAATATTTCTTGAGTTTTGTAACCATTATTCTTACAATTGACTTGATCCATTTTCTTCTCTACTTGTATCATTTTTGAATTGTTCCTAAACTTTTATTCTTTTTTTGCGTTTAGATTTTTCATTTGTTGAGTTATTGACTTTATTTTTTGTCTGTGATGGTCCTTACTTACTCATTGAATGATTCACTATGTCTTCTTGTGTATTCACTAGACCTTCTATCTTATTACCTTTAGTGGTTTAGTCTTGTCGATTTTCTTTTGTTAAAAATCAAACACCATCAGAAAATGTTGACGATATCCTCTGATTATGTGGTAGAATCCTGAAAATACTAAGTAAAACGTTGAATAGACTACTTTTGAGAACGGAGAGAGAACGAAGACTCGAAAGACTTTGAGACGTCCCTGTTGAAGGGACTAGTAACCTCAATTCCATCGGGTGGGGTGGATCTGTAAGAAATAGTGTAGTGGGCAAAATAAAGGAAGTAGTAACAAACTTTTACTAAATACGAATAAAAAAGAAATTGAACAAATAATAGAATAAGGTCGTGTATTTTTATTATAGACCGTACATTATCTACGAATGATTTATAGACAGTTTCCTTCCTTCTTTTCTTCCTTTCTAATAATGATTAACGAACTACTATTTTACAGTAAATTATTTGTAGACCTGATAGTTTTATACTTTTTTCAAATACTCTAAATACTCTATTTTAACTCGAATGTATATAAACGTAATAACCTTAAGAACTCTTTCTTTCTCTTCTCTCTTTCTTTCCCTAGTTTTTACGTATACTCCTTTAATACCGCCTTTTAAAGGGTTTGGACTTTCTTCTTTGTCTATAAGTCCATGTCTTTCGTACCATCCCACCCCCCAAGGTTAGTTCTACTTTTCTATTTCTTATTGACCGTGTTTCTGTATAGTATTAATTTTATCATTGTCGATTTCTATTTCCTTCTTAAGATTTCCGTCTTTCTAGTTTTGTTTCTCATTAGAAATATTCCATTAGGGGTATTACGATACTCGACTAAAGAGACGTCTTTTGAACGTCTGGTATTCCCTCACCGTACTATATAAGTTTCACGATTTTCCCCCATTTGGACTTTGAATTCTATGATTGGTCTTTTTAAGAGTAAATCATAGTTTCCTTTCTATTTTTGGAAAGTCTGTTGGTTCTTGATTTTGTCAAGTAATTATGATTTAAATGTGATTTCTTTACTATTCTCCAGACGAGATTTATCTTTTCTTATATATCCTTTCCCCTTTTCGGGTGATCCTTTCCGATATATATATATATATGTATATATATATATATGTGTGTGTATGTATATATGTGTATATATATACATATGTACATATTATCCTTGACCTTAAGTTAGACACTAACTCGGTATTTTTCTAATTTCCGTTTTTTACTAACATTGTCGTAGATATTGATATTATTTGTTAATTTCCCATTCGTACTTCTACATTTTGTACTGTTATCTTTGTTTTCTCCCTTTTCCCTCGTTTTTACATCCACAAAATCTTACACAAACTTGAATTTACTGACAAATTTTGTTCATCTATATTTAACAATATTCGGGTGTATATACTCCCGAAGGGTCCACCGTAATTTCCATTTCTTGTACGGACAGTTACGTCCTCTGTACTCTACACTCAAGTTGGGGACTCAGCCCTTCTAGGGGACGTCCTCCCGCACCGTTGGGTGAGGTCATAAGAACGGACCTTTTATGGTACCTGTCTCTTGGGACCTACCGACTTCAGGTATCCCAACGTGTCTCAGTCTGTATTGACTTCGTTAAATCGTACGTACGTGTGGTCATATATTTGTGGCATGCTTGGTGTTTAGTAGATATATGTTATATATATCTCTTTGATTTTGCTTTACTTGTACTCTTAAAATGATTTCTTTTAGAAGTTAACTGTTCCTTTCTTTATCTCTTCTTAAATATTTTGTTAGTCTTTTGTTCATTATTTTACCGCTATCGGTATTTGGATAGTTTTTGTTAAAATTTACGGTTACCTGATTGATAAGGTTAGTTTTCTGTATTCCACTGACCGACCTTATTGTTGATGTACGTTTTCTTTCTCTAATCTTGTAATGGAGTGTGGTATATATTTTTATCTGACTTTTAGTTTCTGGATTGATACTCTGGACTTTGGCATCTTAAGGTTCTTCTTTTTTTATTTATTTATCTTATAAGAAATTGTATATAGTATCGTTATAAAAGTCTACAAAGGATTCCGTTTTATTTATTTTCATTTTTATTTGTTACCTTGGATCAATTTATATTTTTAAAACCGTGTCGTTTGTTATGTTACTTTTCTGTTAGATGACTAACCATCTTTTATAAACGTTTACTATAGTGTCTACTATTCTACTATTATAAGTTTTAAATATTTGTCGAGTGTTTTAAGATGTATAATTTTTTTCGTTATTTAAACAAATTTTTGACTCGTCTTCTGGACTTATCAGGAGAAAAGTTTCTTCTGTTTTTCTACCGTTTGTCTGTGTACTTTTCTAAGAGTTGGGGTAATAAATGATCTCCGCACGTTTAGTTTTGGTGTTACTCTATTGTAGAGTGTAGTCAGTCTTACCGATAGTAGTTCTTCAGGTTATTGATATTGATTATATTGATTGATATCGATTACATGTATTTCTACACCTCTTTTCCCTCGTAAACACGTGAGAGTCAACCTTACATGTAACTAGAACAGTGACACCTTTTGTCATATTCCAAAGGAGTTTCTTGATTTTTGTCTTGATAATATACTATATAAGTAAGGACTCATGTTTTTTTTTCATTTTGTAATTAATCCTTTCTATGTATCGAGGGTTACAAGTATCGTCGCGATAAATGTTATCGGTTCTACCTTCGTTTACAGATAGTTGTCTACTTACCTATTTCTTCTATACCGAGTATGGATGTTGTCTTACAATCAGTATTTCTTACTTATTTTAAGGTGGTAAACGTCGTTACGCCTACCTGGATCTCTTATAATAAGAATCACTTTATTCAGTCTGTTTCCGTCTTATCAGATACAGTAATGAAATACACCTTAGATTTTTTATTTTGTATGGTTACACATATCGTTTTGTCTCTCTAAGTGGATACATCTTTTGTTTCATCACAAATGGTCACTCCTCTCCCTTCCACGGTCATCGTTCCGTCTTTATACCCTGAATCAATATGTTCGGTGATTCATATTTTCTTTTCTCTTTATTACAGTATGACATGTCGTGTCACTTGAATCGGTAATTAAACATTGTTTAAAACTATCTCATATTAAATATTTTTATAACTTAATGACATAAAATTTAGTTGATGAAGATATGTTTATATTTCCATATGTGAAATAAAAATTATATTTAAATAAATAAAATTAACCTCCAATTAATGAATTGTTATAACATAACCAAAAAGATATGTAGTTGTACTTAGACGGTGTCCATATGTGCACAAGGGGTAGGACTTGGGGGGAGGGAAGAGGGAGGGATATGATAGGGAGACCCAGCAGAGTCACGTGGTCGGGGTTCGAAGGTCATAGTAGGTAGCTTGGACCTGACCACTAAGTAAAGTATATACTATACTACGTACAAAGTTACGGTAAGAGGGTTTAGTAGGTGGTAGAGGGAGAGGGTCTCAGGTTTTCTGACAAGATATGTAGACACAGAGAAAACGACAGAGTGTATGTCCCAATAACAATGGTAGAAAGATTTAAGGTAAATTATGTATCTCTTTTAATGTTTCCATGTTGTATTTCAAAGGTAAATAAGACATGGGACCACGGGGATAATAAGTCAAGTCAAGTTAGTGGTCTAGCACAGGTTGAGAAACACTGGGGTACTTAGTGGTGTGCGGTCCGAAGGGACAGGTAGTGGTTGAGGACTTTGAATGAGTTTGAGTACAGACAACTCAGTCACTTAGGTAGGTTGGTAGAGTAGGAGACAGGAGGTGAAGAGGAGGACGTAAGTCAGAAAGGGTCGTAATCCAAGAAAGGGTTACTCGGTCAAGAAACGTAATCCGCCGGTTTCATAACCTTAGAGTCGAAGCTACAGTCAGGAAGATTACTTATAAGTCTTGACTAAAGGAAATCCTAACTGACCAAACTAGAGGAACGTCAGGTTCCCTGAGAGTTCTCAGAAGAGGTTGTGACGTCAAATTTTCGTAGTTAGGATTATAATTTTCGTAGTCAGTGATAATAATTATAGAATGTAAACATAATGTATAACAAAATACCAATACTTATTTATAACTATGTAATAACAATTGATTTCGGGTGTGACCCAAGTTTCAGAGAAGTTAAAACGGATTACGGGGAAAAGTTAAGGTCTTAAGTATAATGTAAATGAGTGGTATAGAGGGATTCGAGAAGAATTAAATTTCCCGGACCTCAGGCAATAAGGCCTGGGACCTCTGAATGGGAGCTGAAGAAGAGTATAGATGACGATTTTGGAACAAGATTTTGTAGAAACTTCAACGGGTTTTAACGTAGAGAAATGACTCCACGGTCTTCCGTTATTATACCTATCGTGTTTGCAAACTTAAGGGATTCAAAGATAAACTATTAATTTACAATCGTTCAAACACATGTAACAGACTGAATTAGGAGGGTTGTTGTTATACTCTATTTATATAAAATCCAGTCGAATTCATTGGATGATGTTCGTGTTCTGATCCTTCACCGTCTCGTAAGGTAAAGAGAATTGTCAAAATAGAAAAACGGACAGTACCTCTAATTTTAGTCTTAAGGAATAACCAAAAGTCCACCAACCGTTCTAACTAATCCCCTCTTTTTTCCGAATTTCCATCATAATGTAACCTTCTAATTGTCGATGTAACCTTCTATTTGATATAAAACTCCTCTAATAATAGTAACAACAATAATAACAGAAATAAACATAATCGTATATTCTGATTATGTGTACTTTTGTACTATTATAAAAACTCATTGGAGTAAAATTTATTGGTTTAAAGAGAAAAGAGGAAATCACTACCAGTCAAGATACCATATGTACAAAATATAGTGTTTCACAAACTAAGTTCAAAACTAAGACGAAGAACCATTAAGACCCTAGAACCTATATGGTAAATTTAAAGGAGTCGGAGTTACAGAGTTCACTTTTTGTTCCTTTTAACATAGTAACAGTTTCTAAATACCTTTCTCGATTTACTTTATTAAGATTACAAGAAGAACGGAATTGACAGTAGTTTCGTGGATAAGTTATTGGAGTTTCTACCCGAGTTTTTAAAGTCTAATTATACTCGACTTGAGAAAGTAAAACCAATGACAAGTAAAAGGACGGTAGACATTATTATCCCCAAGATTTATGTTGAAAGAAAAGACGGATAACTGTTTAATGATGTATTGTGTATTTATTTATTAAAGGACAAAGAGACTTATTATAAGAAAAGACCCCTGATTGGATTGAAAGTTAAGAGTCAAAATGTCCAGATCCAGAACAGAATCGAATAGGACCAAAGAAGGAGTCTTAAATATTCATAGTCTGACCATATGGAAAAAGATTCAGTTGTGTATTTCATAAGAAAAGTGTTGTCACTGTTCACTCTAACTTATATGAAATATACATCATTAATTAATTTTAAGTTTTTAAGATAAACTGTTTAGTCTCTAGACTGTCATATTTGATAACTATCTGTATTTACCTTCTGAAGAAAGACAAGATTAAAGTTTAAATACAAGAAAGGTGATGTCGTACTACGACAACCGTAAGAATACATAAATTATGATACTGAGAATAATATATTAACTTACATCGATAGGGATCTTATTTTATGTCTATAATGTTTTGCTTTTACTTACAAGGGAAATCTCTGTAATGGACTATGATCATGATTAGAGACGTGACTAACTAAATCATTATTACCCGATCGATAAATTGGAAAGGATAGTGTTACGAACAAAAGAGAGAATGGAATTGGAAAAAAAATAAAAAACATCAAAAAAAAAATTAAAAATAAAAATGAAATAAAATGAAATGTTATGACATAACCAAAACGGTATGGAATTGGAAATTAGAGACTAAGAAATTTATCCTAAACCTTTTATAAAAGAATGTTCAGTCTATTATCGATAACATCTTAAACCCCTTGATCACTAGGTATACACCTGGTGACCTGAGACGGTAACTTTGTTATACATTTGTTTATCCACTCCAAAACAAGACTATTTTAGGAAAATAAGTCATTACCTAATAACCGGTCTAAACCGGGTACTTTATGTCATAGGGACTCAAGCCGATTTACTTAAAATTACAAAGTAGAAAACAATATAAGAGGTTTTCTTAGTGTTTTTTTAACTGTACTCAAATTTATTTCACTAGACTGTATAATGTCGTCTATTACGAATGTGTCTGGTACAGTTAAGACAGAGTTCACACCGAGGTGCCTTCTCACCAATGTGTATTACAGAGACCTCGGTCTTACCTGACCCAAATTTATGATCTAAGGGGTAAATTAAATAAAATGAAGAAAGATGTTGTAGTCATTCCTTAACACTGTTAAATTTTGTTCAGATATTTAAGAAACTGTGAGGGAGACGACTCTTCATATCAGATATAAATAAAAACTGAAAAAAAAAAAGAGGTCACAGTACTGAAATAAAAAAGTAAAGAAAAAAAAATTAAACTGAAATAAAACGAATGTTATGACATAACCAAAACGGTATGTAGTTGTACTTAGGCGGTGCCCACATGTACTCAAGGGTTAGGACTTTGGGGAAGGGTGGAGGGAGGGGTGTTATGTCGTTTATACTACGAAACAGACGGTTTCGACTTAGTCCTTTTCGACAACTCAATGAACTAATAGAGACAAACGAGACCACTTTTAGTCTTGCGTGCATGTTTTATGTTCACGGGTCACTAAGTGTACATAAACAAAGTCAGTTGTTAAGGTCGACTAGGGGGTCGGTTATTGGTCGTTGTTAAAGGTCGACATATTTTCTCGGTGTAATTTTTATGTCAGTCAAGTCCATAGATTATTCTTTCTGACGTTCCTTCTTCCTAGGACCACTCGGGAACCACAAAGAATCAACGATTCAGTACGGATAGAGAATACACTGGGGTACTGAACATTGGACGTTCGGAGGAGACAGGTACTCTAAAGGGTCTGTTCTTATGACCTCACCCAACTGAGGTCATCCAGGAAAAGGTCCCCTGAAAGGGTTGAGTCCCTAACTTGGCCACAGAGGACGTGACCGTCCACTTAAGAAATGGTGACTCGGTGCTTCCTTCACTTCACTTAACTTTAGCGAGTCAGCACATACTGAGAAACGTTGGGTCGCCTGACATCGGATGGTCCGAAGAGACAGGTACTCTAAGAGGTCCGTTCTTATGACCTCATCCAATGGTAAAGGAAGAGGTCCCCTAGAAGGGTTGGGTCCCTAGTTTGGGTCCAGAGGGTGTAACTTTCGTCTGCGAAATTGGAGACTCGATGGTCCCTTCGGTGGTCCCTGTGGCAATCGTTTAAGGATTACGTGTTTTTCACTTGTTTTATTTTATTAACAACAAAACGTAACAAAACCTCTTTATAAGATACGTTGTCGTCTTTTGTCTATAGTACTTTTAATATGAAGGAGGTATAGAACTGATGACGTTTATTACGGTGATACTAGTAACCTCACCTATATAGAAGAACTTAATCGAAAAAAACAAAAGAAGTCTATATTCAGTCTATATATGTAGGTCCTTAAAGACTAAGGACACCATCAAATTAAAAATTAAAAAACTCCTTAGGAGTAACAAAATGTCTATGTATTCTTTTTGGTCACCGATTGTCACCCTTCTCCTTACCCTTTTCACAGTTCTATCCACTTTCCCTAATTCTCCATGTTTATTGATTTGTCGTTCATTCTGTACTCTTACGTTATATGGTGTCCTTTATCTTGGTTGTAAAATATTATTGAAATATACCTCATATTAGATATTTTAATGACTCAGTGATACAACACCTGGACTTTTATTATATTATGAAACAGTTGATGAGTTAATTTTAAAATAGTTCATTATGAAGGAGAATACGAACAGTATTTTTAAATTACTTGAATATACACATTTTCATGAACCTTGTTACAAACTCACTCATAAAGTGTCTTATTCATGTTCACCTTTTTTACGATGGATAATAATTATTGTACCAGTTAAAGTCGAAAGGATGTCTTACCCTTCGTCATTTAGAATTCTTACTTTAAACTCTATTTATTTTTGTGATTTGATTAATTATTTTCATAATGGTACTCCATCTCACTGAATAGGTAGTCAGTGTCACGTCGTCCGGGAACTATGAAAGTCCCTATATGTTTTACAAAATTAAAAGTGAAACGAAAAAAAAAAAAAAATTCCTTCTTTTTATATAGATTATCACTTACAGACTATCATGTATGTCAGACCAATATAGGGAAGAAAATGTTCTATGAGTAGTCAAGTCAAGTCAGTGAGTCAGTACAGGCTGAGAAACATTTGAGTACCTGACGTCGTGTGGTCCGAGGGACAGGTAGTGGTTGTGGGTCTCAAACGAGTTTGAGTACAGGTAGCTCAGTCACTACAGTAAGTCGTTGGAGTAGGAGACAGTAATAGAAGAGAAGGACGGAAGTTAGAAAGGGTCTTAGTTCCAGAAAAGGTTTCTCAGTCAAGTAGCGTAGTCCACCGGTTTCATAACCTCGAAGTCGAAGTCGTAGTCAGAAAGTTTACTTATAAGTCCTGACTAAAGGAAATCCTACCTGACCAAACTAGAGGAGTGACAGGTTCCCTGAGATTCTCAGAAGAGGTTGGCGTCAAATTTTCGTAGTTAAGAAACCAGGTTCAAAAGAAATACCAGGTTGAGAGTGTAGGTATACACTGATGATATTTTTCGTATCGAAACTGATCAACTTGAAACAACCGTTTTATTACAGAGACGAAAAATTATACGACAGATACAACCAGTATCGGAAAGAAGGTTCCTCGTTCGTAGAAAATTAAAGTACCGACGTCACTAAAACCTCAGGTTCTTTTCTTTCAGACAGTAACAAAGATAACAAAGGTGTAAATAACCGGTACTTCACTACCCTGGTCTACGGTACTAGAATCAAAAGATTTACAACTCAAAATTCGGTTGAAATAGTGAGAGGAGAAAGTGAAAGTAGTTTTCCGAGAACTAAAGGAGAAACGAAAGACGGTATTTCTACCACAGAAGACGTATAGACTCCATTGACTATAAAGAGAACTGTTAGAACTAAGGTCGAATACGAAATAGGTCGTGTCGTAAAACGTTCTACATGAGACATATATTCAATTTATTCGTCCCACTGTTATATGTCGGAACTACATAAGGAGAGGGTCAAACCTTGGTCAGGTTTGACCCTTTACATGAGTATCGTATAAATTTATAGTTACATGAGTATCACATAAATTTTATAAAAAGGATATCTCCTTTCTCTATTGTTTCCGTTATTAAGTATTTTCAGTATATACAAAGGTTTATTTGTATATAGTTAGATCTAAATATAAGAGGAAAATCTCAAAGATTAACTACAATGAGATTTTAAGAATCGAAATTTCAACGTTTATTTTCTTTCTTTCGAGTAGACGAATAAATTCAGTAATAAGACGAGGGGTAATTCGACTATAAAACACTGTCGTTAAATATATACGTTCTATTTGACTTTAAGGATAATAAACTTTCAGTTCACGACCACCGCAGTCTTTTATATTGTTACCTTGTACTCTTCGTAAATTCCATATACTAACGGTTTCTCTACGGTTTTAAGAACCTTAGAGTTGGTTTTAGAAGAGTTGAAAAACGAATCACAGTCGAGGTGATTTTTATCAAAGTAGAGATTCTAAAGTTTCATCTTACTAGAGATTCTTGATAATCTTAAAATATATAAAGTAACCTAGTCTAAGTAAAGCTATACACCACAAAAACCTAAAATTTATATAAAAAATTAGACAGGACACCTTTTGTTATTCTATTCGATGTCGAAACCTCTTTTATAAATGTTTTTTTGGAAAAACTATTTACTGATAATAGTTTTATATTTTCCTTAAGAATTTTGAATTATTCTTAGGTTAAAATTTTACTCGTTCTCTAAAATTATGGATGGAGTGCATTCTGTTGTGTGTTTACTGTTTATGTGTATACTTTTCTACGAGTTATAGTATACAGTAGTGTCTTGTCGTTTAATTTTGTTGTCTCTCTATGGTGATGTGTAGATAATCTTTTAGACCTTATGACTGTAGTGGTTTACGACTGTTCCTAAATCTGGTTGTCGTTGGGAATAAGTTACGACCACCCCTATGTTTTAACACGTCGGTGAAGTCTTCTGTCAAACCGTCGAAAAATGTTTTGTTTTGTACGAAATAAGTGTATTTTCTCAACTTTTAAATACAGGTGAGTTTTTAGACATGTGCCTACAAGTATCTTCGAAATGAATGTTAACGGTTTTAAACTTACGTTGGAAGTCATCTGATCAGAAGTTAAGGACCCAACCTTCTTAGGGTCTTCCCTTACCGACGACTACGGTCATAAGAACTCACCTCTTAAGGTACTTGTCTCCTCGGAGCGGCCGGTGTCAGGTATCCCGTACTTCTCAGTCCGTACTGACTCACTGATAGTGAAAGTTTCCACTCAACTCCGATATTTACTCACCCTCGTCCCCTATATAACCGATGGAGACGTACAAAGGGAGTTAAAACGACACTTTGAATTTGTCGAGATTTTTTAGTTCAGAAATAAAATTTTTAATAAAATTCCACCGTTTTATGTATATCTGGTAACAACTATACAAGTCAGAGGTTAAATGTGTTTTCATATAAGAAGACACTAAAAGAACTGTAACATGAAAGTTAGTCGTAAGTCTCTTACGGAAACCTAAAATTCACTCTAGGTACTAAAGGACATCGTCTTGTTTCATACCGGTTCGTAAAAAGATAAGAAGAATCAACTAGAATGTAATCGAGATTTTTCTTTCCACTAATTCTCTGGACTTTGGTGAGTCGTGCAAGTACGTAATTCGTACCCATTACTACTTTCTATCGAACTTTCAACATATGGATTTAGTTTAATAAGATCAATAAACTATATTACAATTGGTTTTATTAAATAAACTGTCAAGACTTTCTTATAAGACTAAACTAACGACAACAAATCAGTACAGACCGAGAAATCGTCGGTACCTGACATCGGACGGTCCGAGAATACAAGTACCCTAAAGGGTCCGTCCTTATAATCTCACCTAAAGGCAAAGGAAGAGATCGCATATAAGGGTTGGGTTCCTAACTTAGGTCCAGAGGACGTTACCATTTGTATAAGAAATGGTGACTCGGTGGTCCCTTTGGGGTAAGACTAAATCCCGAGAGGTTTATAATCGTTTCATTACGAGTTTTAAGAGGTTGGGTCAGAAGTCGTTATGCACTTGACACTTAAAGGTCTACAAGTTCGACCAAAATCTTTTCCGTCTCCTTGGTCTCTAGTTTAACGGTTGTAGGTGACCTAGTAGCTTTTTCGTTCTCTCAAGGTCTTTTTGTAGATAAAGACGAAATAACTGATACAGTTTCGGAAACTGACACACCTAGTGTTATTTGACACCTTTTAGGATTTTCTCTACCCTTATGGTCTAGTGGACTGGACGTACGTCCAGTCCTTCGTTGTCAATCTTGACCTGTACCTTGTTGTCTGACCAAGGTTTATCCTTTTCCTCCTGCAGTTCCGAAATATAACAGTGGGACGAATAAATTGAATATACGTCTCCTGTAGTACTCTTTGCGGCCCGACCTTCTTCGTGTTAGACGTTAGTTCTAACGGCCCTCTTTATAGTTATTGGAGTCTATACGTCTATTGTGGTGGGAATACCGTCTTTCACTTCTCCTTGATTTTTCGGAGAACTACTTTCACTTTCACCCCTCACTTTTTAACCCGAATTTCGAGTTGTAAGTCTTTTGCTTATAGTACCGGAGACCAGGGTAGTGAAGTACCTTTTATCTACCCCTTTGCCACCTTTGTCACAGTGTGAAATATAAAACCCCGAGGTTTTAGTGACGTCTATCACTGACATCGGTACTTTAACTTTCTGCGAATAAGGAACCTTCTTTTCAATACTGGTTGGATCTATCGTATAAGTTTTCGTCTCTGTACTGAAACGGTTGTTTCCAGGTAGATCAGTTCCGATACTAAAAAGGTCACTAGTACATACCAACACGCTTAACCCGACACTTCTTTCGACTCGTGTCTTCTTAACTACGAAAACTTGACACCACAACCTCTTCTGAGAACTCTCAGGAAACCTGTTCCTCTAAGTTGGTCCGGTAAGACTACCTCTAGTCGGGACCCTAAAGAAACCTTCCTTACTACGATTTCGACTTTGAGGTTATGAAACCGGTGGAGTACGCTTCACAACTGAGTAACCTTTTCTGAGACTACGACCCTCCCTAACCCCCGTCCTCCTCTTCCCCTGCTGTCTCCTACTCTACCGACCTACCGTAGTGACTGAGCTACCTGAACTCAGACCCACCTGAGGCCCTCAACCACTACCTGTCCCTCCGGACCGCACGACGCTAAGTACCCCAGTGTTTCTCAGCCTGTACTGACTCGTTAACTTGACTTAACTTGACTTTATAATTGATGTCTGAAGAAATTGACTGTGAGAAACTAACACAAGATAATTTAAAATAATCTCATATCAACAAAGTGTGACGACACAGTCAAAGATGACATATTATATGACTTAGTCGATGTGCACATGTATATAGGAGAGAAAAAACCTAAAGAAAGGGTAAATCCAGTGGTATCTCGTAACTCATCTCAGGTGACTCGATATGTCATCAAAGAGTAATCAATAGATAAAATATGTGTCATAGTTGAATGGGACAAATAACTATGATACATATTTTGTAATAATAATGAACAAGTCAAGTCAAGTTAAGTCAGCGAGTCAGCACAGGCTGAGAAACGCTGGGGTACTTAGCGTCGTGCGGTCCGGAGGGACAGGTAGAAGTATATATCCCGTGATCATGATGGAGACACTCTTTTATAAGTTTTATTAGGAATTGTTACACCCCGAATATTTGACCAAACTTTATCTCCTTGGACTTATACTGTACGCGACACAAGTGATCCGACTGTTTTCTTAGTCCAAGACTAAGGTTGAGATATTGAATTATTAACTTCTTAACAATGGTTTGTAAAATAGAGAGACTCGAAATTAAAGAAGAGGACGATATGATTTTATTAACTTACACGGGGTAGACGACGTTGTACACAAATTCTTTTTTTCCCACCCCTTATAATGTGTACTTTATAAATTCACCATTACATTCTCTCGTCCAAACATTAACATCGTTATTATCGTCATCACAACTGTCGTTCTTTATTCCTTATTTAAAACCTGACTGTCGTACAATGTCTTTTAAACCTAAATCTTTCTTTGGAAGTGTTTATATAGAGATGTAAGTTTTCGTTATAATTCGGACACGATGTCCGTCTTTCATATTACCGGGGTTATTACACTTCAATTTATCTTTTACTGATTAGGAATTTCTCAAAAATATCATATATTCTTTTGGACATGTATTTATTTATATCCCAGGGTATTCTGAATTCTAATACTCTAAAGAATAAAATAATTGTAGAATTTATCTCCCGAGTATGACGAAAATAAAAATCTCCTATAAATTTTCACATGAGGGTAAAGTATACTCTTTGTTTTAAAACTATAGAGTTTTCCTCCTGGTTATAAAGGAAATCATTTCCTAGAAACGACACTATTTAATAAAGGTTAAATCGTTGTATTACATATGAGGTAGTAACTAAAATAAGTAAGAAAAAATGTTATATTAAAATTTTACTTTAGGTAGTCTTTCGTGTCGAGTATTTGACTTCAAAGTCTTTGGTTTTTTTTTTTTTCGAATTTTATGTCACTCTAATATAAAATGTTTTCACACCAATCGAATAAACTATTTCAGTCATATATATATAAAATCCCTTTAAGGTACTTTCTCCGATAAGTGTTTGACTTAGGACTTAACTTTTTGTTATCTCCTACTTCGTTTCCATTTTTTAGATTTAACCCATCATATCAGTAACAGTAACAGAAACACGGTTCTTAGTCCAATTTATGACGGAGACGAGACATTGAAACTCGTTCATTAATCTATATAATTTGTATAGAAAGAACCAGATACTTTACCTTAAATTTTATGACTTAAGAATCTCTTAACACTATTGAATTCTTTTAAGAGAATTTTTCGAATCGTATAGACGATATATAATTCATGATTTATTGATAACAATTATCGAGAAAAATAATAATAAAAAGTAATAATAATGGAAATATGTCACCTTCACTGTTTATCTAAGTTCCCTGATCTAGACTATCTGTCTTCCGGACTTCTTGATGTCATCCTCCAAACATTGTAACATGTCCTCCACCACTAGTTTTGGTAGGAGTTCTTTTCTTTTACGTTTGTAGTGAGGACTTATAAGTGACCCTTTTGACTACGACTTCGACTTCAATGTTATGAAACCGGTGGACTACGCTTCTCGACTGAGTAACTTTTTCTGGGATTACGAACCTCTCTGATTTCCGTCCTTCTCTTTCCGTGCTGTCTCCTACTCTAATAACCTACCGTAGTACCTGAGTTACCTGTTTTCAAATACGTTCGAGGTCCTCTACCGTTTCCTGTCCCTTCGGACCACACAACGTCAGGAACCCTAGAGTCTCTCAGTCTGTACTAAATCACCGACTTGTTGTTTATAATATAATCAAAGTAAATATAATATAATAAAAGTAATATACAATAATCATCATCATAATTTAAATAATGAGAATAAAATATATCAATTTGACTTTTGAAGTCGTTCCACACAATTTTCACTTCACTTACTGTACAAAGTCTTGTTTGTCGTATAAAATACAGTATACTTCTAGGACCCAGAAACTCTCCGGATAAAATAGGAATCTTTTAGTAAAAAATATAATGACACAAACACAAATAGTGATTCAGTACAGGTTGATAAACGCTGGGGTACCTGACATCGGGTGGTCTGAGGAGACAAGTACCTAAAGAGGGTCGCTCTCCTGACCTTACCCAACGGTAAGGGATTAGGGACCTCTTCCCTTACCGTTGGGTAAAGTCAGACTAAGAAATGTCTCTATAATGACATATCTTGGTTTACCTACTCCGTTCTTAAACGTCGTGTATGTGATCTAACCTCGGACAAGGTTATCAGGTCCACTGTACCGGACTACCATATGATGTCACTTGATGTCACTTGTACCGGTACTCTTCCTTCCATTATTCCTAACATCTGTATAAAATCCTTTATTACTTGTACTACTTAGTCGTACGTGACGACACAAAAACTTCCTCTTTCTTCTCAAAAGGCTCTAAATACAAAGTAAGATACATGGAACTACGTTTGTCAAGATCTATAGTCTTATTTGATAAAACCCGTATCACTCTTACGTAATAAAAAAATTTATTTAATACGGTAACTACAGACTATAAGTTTCGTTATTGAAAGTCACTGAATATACCATGTGTTCCACCATCTATAGTCCAAATTTCACGGATATTGGGGAGGTACACCTCCTTCAATTTCAGTCCACCATTTTAGTACGTCCTGAACGTAAAGTAAGGTTTCAAAATTTCCTTTCCTATAATCAAGTCAACAGTCAACAATACACTTCAACTATATTTACTTACCAAAATACTATTCCGGTTGTAAACAGTTTTTGTTTATGTTCGTGACAAGTTTCATTTTCCGACCTTCGTAAGTCATTGTCCTTCTTTATGTAATTTTACGTCTAAATCAATTCCCTTAATATTTAACTTCAAAGGTCAAGATCAAACCTTTTATTGAAAAATCGAAACGTTTATTGTTATAACTGACATTTTTATTTACGATAACCGTAAATTTGAACTGAAGATACATTATGAAGTACAAACAGTTACTTTCGTTACTTAAACTCGAAATCATTATCTTATTTTTCCCACTCTATGTCTATATGATCGATAGATAACATAAAAGGTACATCTTAATGACAGTAGTCTAGACACCATTAAAAACGTGAAATGATCTATTCTATATTCTACGTTCTTCGAATTCGACAGGAGAAAATTTTGATACTCCTCCTGGTATTCGAATCTACAATTGTCTTAAGACGATTGACTTTATGAAGGTTTTAAGAAAAGTATGAATTTCAGAAGATTTGAAAGAATTTTAATGCAAAAAAATAGGTGTTTATAGTGTCAATATAGTGACTTACTTGTCAAATAGATAGAATACCTTCTCTTATTAAAAACGTGACCGTAATAATAGAGTTATCAGAAGAATTCTAAGGAACCTTGTTACTTCATAATATTATGAGGACTCGTCTAATTATGGGTCTTCTCTACAAACTCACATTGGTGTGTAGAAAGTTCCGCTAAGTTGTTTTATTTCAAAGTTTTTCCTCGTTTGTTTATGAAACCTATTTGGACCTAGTACCATACCAAATATATAGAAAAATATATAAAAAAATTGACTTCCTATTAACGAAATATCTTAAAACAACAAAAGACAGTGTGGAGTTGTACTTAGTCGGTATCCATATGTATATAGGAGAGGAAACACTTCGAGGGGAGTAGAGGGAGGGGTAGGGTGGGTATATATATCTATGTCTCGGGGACAAACTCAAAGAACTCGGTATGTCGTTTAAGGGTAACCGATAGATAAAATGTATACCATCACATTCAAAGGTATAATGAGAAAGGTACGTAGAGTGAGAGAGGTGGGGAGAGGGGTACAGGTGTTCAGATAAGAAATACAGACAGACAAAGAGGTAACGACGGGACATTTATTTGATGTCACGGTAAAAAGATCTAAGACAAATATACGTAATTTTATGTTATAAATAGAAGGAGAAAGACTGAATGAAGCGAGACATATTATCCAAGATCAAAACAGGTGAAGTAATGTAGACTGAGTTTACACAATGAAAAATACCGACTCATTATAATGTAACACATATACATGGTGTTGAAGGAATACTTAAGTATACAGTTTCCTACAGATCCAACGAAGGTACAAGATCGATAACATTTATCACGACACTACTTGTTACCCTATGTACACAGAAAAAGTTAAAATCAAAGGAGTCTCTTTGATTTGAGGATAAACGGATTCTCACCCTAATGACCTAGTATACCACCAAAATAAGGATTAAAAAATTCCTTAGAGGTATCGTAGAAGGTATCACCGATATATTTAAATGTAAGGGTGGTTGTTACATTCTCAAAAGGGAAAACAGGTGTGGGAGAGGTCGTGAATAACAAACATCTGAAAAACTACTACCGGTAAGACTAACCACACTCCACTATAGAGTAACGTCAAAACTAAATGTAAAGAGATTATTACTCGCCATAACTCGTAGAAAAGTACACAAACAATCGGTGGACATACAGAAGAAACCTCTTTATAGACAAATCTAGAAAAAGGGTGAAAATCTAACTCAACAAACAAAAAGACCATAACTCAACATACTCGACGAACATATAAAAACTTTAATTAGGAAACAGTCAACAGAGTAAACAATAATAAAAGAGGGTAAAACTCCCAACGGAAAAGTGGAACGAATATCAAAGGCAACGACATGTTTTCTAAAATTCAAATTAGTCCAGGGTGAACGAATGAAACTAAAAATAAAGGTAATGAGCTCCTCGACCCAATATCTCCTAGAACGTAACTAAACACAGAAACTCACAACACGTATACAAAAGAAGATTCTCAAAATTTCAAAGACAGAATATAAATCCAGAAATTAGGTAAAACTCTAATAGAAACACGTACCACAATCCTTGACAAGATTAAAGTAAGAAAATGTACATCGACAGGTCAAAAGGGTCGTGGTAAATAACTTCTCCGACAGAAGCGGGGTAACATATAAGGACGTAAGAAACAGTTTTTATTCCCTGGGAATCCATGTACCCAAATAAAGACCCGACAGATAGAACAAGGTAATCAGATATAAAGACAAAAACACGGTCATGGCATGATAGAACTACTGACATAGAAACCTCATATTAGGTTTCAGTCCTTCCAACTAAGGAGGTCGAGGTAAGAAGAAAGAGTTCTGACGAATCCGATAAGCCCTAGAAAACATGAAGGTATACTTAACGCTTAAAAAAACAAGATCAAGACACTTTTTACGGTAATCATTAAACTATCCCTAGTGTAACTTAGTCAACTAACGTAAACCATCATATCAGTAAAAGTGTTATAATTAAGAGGATGGGTCTTTGTGTCATATAGAGAGGTGGATAAATACCGTAGAAACTAAAGAAAGTAACTACAGAATATTAAAAGACACATGTCAAGAAAACAGAGGAGTCCATTCAAATAAGGATCTATAAATTAAGAAAAACAACGTCACCACTTAGCCTAACTAAGGAATTAAAGAGAAAGACTAAAAAGTAACAATCATATATCTATACGTTCAATAAAGACACATAACTAAAACACAGGAAATTAAAACGATTTAAGTGACTGATGGAGATCATTAAAAGACTATGATAGAAATCCCAAAAGATACATGTCATAGTACAGTAGATGTTTGTTACTCTCGAAATGTAAAAGAAAAGACCAGACCTAAGGAAAGTAAAGAAAAAGAAGAGACTAACGATATCGATTCTAAAGGTCTTGATACAACTTATTATCACCACCTTCACCTGTACGAACAGAACAAGGACTAGAATTCCCCTTACGAAAGTCAAAAAGTGGTAACTCTTTTTACAAAAGACATCCGAATAGTGTATACCAGAAATGGTACAACTCCATGCAAGGAGGATACGGGTAAAAAACTTCTCAAAATTATTATTTACCCACGACTTAACATAGTTTCCAAAAAGAAGACGTAGATAACTCTAATAGTATAATAAAAATAGAAAGTTAAACAATTATAGTACATAGTGTAACTAACCAAACGTATATAACTTCTTAGGAACGTAGGGATCTTATTTAGGTTGAACTAGTGCCACATACTCAAAAACTGTACAACGACTTAAGTCAAACGGTTTTAAAACAACTCCTAATAACGTAGGAACAAGTAGTCACTATAACCGGACATCAAAAGAAAAAAAAACTCAAAAAAAAAAATTTATAAAAAAAATAAAATAAAAAAA
Source organism: Capra ibex (assembly GCA_006410555.1). NCBI lineage: Eukaryota > Metazoa > Chordata > Mammalia > Artiodactyla > Bovidae > Capra > Capra ibex. The sequence continues at coordinate 54,850,047 of SJYO01033645.1, forward strand.
TGAAATGTTATGACAAAAACACAACAGAAACAGACCCAAACCATAGTCCTACTACCACCGGAACATCTTACTCAAACCTTCTCAAGGAAGGGAACGTTAAAAAACCTTCTACAAATCTTACTATCCGTACTCGAGAAGAGATTTACGAACTATCTTAAGAGGACACTTCGGTGGACCAGGACCCGAAAACTAAAACCCTCTAAAAACTAGTATCGGAGTTTATATAAAATAAATATTGATTTATTTTAATATTCAAAATAAATAAATATTTATATTTATACAAAATAAATATTTTTATTTATATAAATAAATTAACCTCCTATTAATGAAATTTTATAACACAACTAAAGACGGTATGTAGTTGGGCTTAGTCAATATCCATATATATGTACAGGGGAGGGAGAAGTCAGATGGACGGTGGAGGGTTGGATAGACTGGGACGGGTGGTAGGGTTAAGAGAAATAACAGTGTCTCGTGACTCAAACTCGAGAGACGTACATACGTACGATTTAGTAAAGTCAATACAGGTACCTGACATCGGTCGGTCCGAGGAGATAGATGTCCTAAGGAGTCCGTTCTTATGACCCCACCCAACGGTACGGAAGGAGGTTCCATAGAAGGACTGGATCCCGAGTCTGAAAACAGAGAATGTCGGGGACGTAACTGTCCTCTCCAGAACTGGTGATCGTGGGGGACCCTTCGGGACGCGAGGGATATAGTGTGTCGTTTAAGGGTGACCGATAGGTAAAATGTTTACCATTACGTGTACGGAGTTACGATAAGAGAGTTAAAGGATAAAGAGTGGTAAAGGAAGGGGTTGACACAGGTTTTCAGACAAGTAATAGAGACGTAGAGGTAACGACGGGACGTTTATTCAAGTAGTCATGGTAGTAAGATTTAAAGTATATATACACAATTATATGATATAAACAAAAAGAGAAAGACCGAACGAAGTGAGACATATTATCCGGGATCCAAATAAGTGGAGTAACCTTGATTGAGTATACACGAGGAAAATTTACGACTTATTGTATGGTGATATATGTCCATGGTGTTGAAGAAGTAGGGAGTAACCAACTATCTGTAGATCTAAAGAAGGTTAAGATCGATAACATTTGTCACGATGTTATTTGTGACCTCATGTACACGGAAAAGGTTAATACTAAAGGAGTCCCATAAACGGGTCATCACCCTAAAACCCAGTATATCATCAAAATATGGATCACAAAATTCCTTAGAGGCATAATAAGAGGTATCACCGACACAGTTAAATGTAAACGTGGTCAACACATTCTCCCAAGGGAAAAGTGACGTGAGACAGGTCGTAAATAATAAACGTCTAAAAAAAACAAACAAACAAATTATTACCGGTAAGACTCACCACACTCAACTGTGGAGTAACACCAAAACTAAACGTGACACTACAGGAAAAGTAATATCCCTGACGACGACGACGACGATTCAACGAAGTCAACACAGACTGAGACACGCTGGGGTATTTGCCGTCGGGTGGTCCGAGGCGGTAGGGACCCAAAGAGGTCCGTTCTTGTGACCTCACCTAACGGTAAAGAAAGGGGTAACGTACTTTCACTTTTGACTTTTCACTTTCACTTCAGCGAGTTAGTACAGACTGAGAATCTCTGGGGTACTTGACGTCGGATGGTCCGAGGAGACAGGTACCCTAAAGGTCCGTTCCCATGACCTCACCCCATGGTAACGGAAGAGGAGTAATATCCCCTGACCTTACGTTTTCATCCTTCAGTTCTTTGTGGACCTCATTGTCCATTTAAACCGGAACCTCATGTCTTACTTCGTACCGTTTCCGATTATCTCAAAACCGTTCTTTTACGTGACCAGTATCGTTTGTGAAAAAAGGTTGTTGTGTTCTCTTCTGAGATGTGTACCTGTAGTGGTCTACCAGTTGTAGTTTCAGTCTGACTAATATAAGAAACGTCGGTTTCTACCTCTTCGAGATATGTCAGTCCTTTTTGTTCTGACCCTCGACTGACACCGAGTCTAGTACTAGAGGAATAACCGTTTAAGTCTGAATTTTACTTCTTTCATCCCTTTTGGTGATCTGGTAAGTCCATACTGGATTTAGTATAGGGAATACTAATATGTCACCTTCACTCTTTATCTAAATTCCCCGATCTAGACTATCTATCTCACGGACTACTTTATACCTACCTCCAAGCACTGTATATGTTCTCTGTCCCTAGTTCTGGTAGGGGTACCTTTTCTTTACGTTTTTTCGTTTTACCGACAGACCCCTCCGGAATGTTTATCGACACTTTTCTTCTCTTCACTTTTCGTTTCCTCTTTTCCTTTCTATATGTGTAGACTTACGTCTCAAGGTTTCTTATCGTTCCTCTCTTTTCTTTCGGAAGGAGTTGCTAGTGACTTTTGCTTATCTCCTTTTCTTGTCTTACCCTTTCTGATCTCTAGAGAAGTTCTTTTAATCTCTATGGTTCCCTTGTAAAGTACGTTTCTACCCGAGCTATTTCCTGTCTTTACAATACCTGGATGTATTCGTCTTCTGTGATTCTTCTCCACCGTTCTTATGTGTCTTCTTGACATGTTTTTTTCTGGAAGTTCTGGTTCTATTAGTGCTACCACACTAGTGAGTGAATCTCGGTCTGTAGGACCTTACACTTCAGTTCACCCGGAATCTTTCATAATAACAGTTGTTTCGATCACCTCCACTACCTTAAGGTCAACTCGATAAAGTATAGGACTTTCTACTACGACACTTTCACGACTTGAGTTATACAGTCGTTTAAACCTTTTGAGTTATCACCGGTGTCCTGACCTTTTCCAGTCAAATGTAAGGTTAGGGTTTCTTTCCGTTACGGGTTCTTACGAGTTTGATGGCGTTTTAACGTGAGTAGAGTGTACGATCATTTCATTACGAGTTTTAATAAGTTCGGTCCGAAGTCGTTATGCACTTGGTACCTGAAGGTCTACAAGTTCGACCAAAATCTTTTCCGTCTCCTTGGTCTCTAGTTTAACGGTTGTAGACAACCTAGTACCCTTTTCGTTCTCTCAAGGTCTTTTTGTAGGTAAGGACGAAATAACTGATACGGTTTCGGAAACTGACACACCTAGAGTTATTTGACACCTTTTAAGACTTTCTATACCCTTATGGTCTGATGGACTGGACGGAGAACTCTTTGGACATACGTCGAGTCCTTCGTTGTAATTTTTTTTTTTTTTTTCTTGACCTGTACCTTGTTGTCTGACCAAGTTTTATCCTTTTCCTCCTACAATTCCGATATATAACAGTAGGACAAATAAATTGAATATACGTCTCATGTAGTACTCTTTACGACCTAACCTACTTCGTCTTCGACCTTAGTTCTAACGGTCCTCTTTATAGTTATTGGAATCTATACGTCTACTGTGGTGGGAATAACGTCTTTCACTTCTCCTTGATTTTTCAGAGAACTACTTTCACTTTCGTCTCTCAATTTTTCAACCCAATTTCCAGTTGTAAGTCTTTTACTTCTAGTACCGTAGACCAGGGTAGTGAAGTACCGTTTATCTACCCTTTTGTCACCTTTGTCACAGTCTAAAAAAAAAAAAAACGAGGTTTTAGTGACGTCTACCACTAACGTCGGTACTTTAGTTTTCTGCGTATGAGGGACCTTCCTTTCAATACTGGTTGGATCTGTCGTATAACTTTTCGTCTCTGTAATGAAACGGTTGTTTCCAGGCAGATCAGTTCCGATACCAAAAAGGTCATCAGTACATACCTACACTCTCAACCTGAACTTCTTTCCACTGGCGACTTCTCAACTACGAAAACTTGACACAACAACCCCTTCTGAGAACTCTCAGGGAACCTGATGTGCCTCTAGGTTGGTCAGAACCTTCCTTACTACGATGTCGACTTTGAGGTCATGAAACCGATAGAGTACACTTCTCAACTGAGTAACGTTTTCTGAGCCTACAACCCTCCATAACCCCCGTCCTTCTCTTCCCCTTCTGTCTCCTACTCTACCGACCTTCCGTAGTGGCTGAACTACCTGTACTCAAACCAACTTAAGGCCCTCGACCACTGCCTGTCCCTCCGGACCCCACGACGTTAAGTACCCCAACGTTTCTAAACCTGTACTGACTCGCTGACTTGACTTGATTGACTTGTTACTCGTTACAACTTGTAGAAAAATAAATAAATAATCGGTTGACATACAGAAACCTCTTTGTAGACAAATTCAGAAGACGGATGAGTCATATGTTACCCCGTAAGACGAAAGAATACTAGTTCATCACTCTTTTCGACAATTTAAACATAAATTCATCTTAGGGTCCCTGCCCCCTCGGACCACCCGACGACAGATACCGTAGTGTATCTCAGCCTGTACTGACTTCACTGAATCGTAATTGTCGTCGTTCTGATAATTAACGGTACATCTGTATATACTCGTACATTATTTTATTTAATGACCAAAGTTAATGAAGAGGGTAAAAAATTAGTCCACGAAAACAACAACAGAAACTAAACATCCTCAGGATAAGTTTAAGGTTTGTTATTGGGGAACAGTCTATATACTAAACATTCATAAAAGAAGTTAGCCGGTGTCTTAATAGTTCGTCATACTTTAGTTCCTGTGACAGATAGTAAAAGTAGTGAAATAGTTATAGGTTACCGACCGTGTACACACGTACAAACACGAGTCACTTTAGGTTGAGAAATGTTGGGGTACCTGTCATCGGGTGGTCCGAGGAGACAGGTACCCTAAAAGATCCGTTCTAATGACCTCACTCAACGGTAAAGGATGAGATTTTCACCGCCGTATGTAATACAGTAAATAAATATACGAAAGTTAATATACTAAAATATAAAATTAAATATATTCTTCTGACTTTCGTTTGATCGGTTATAATTGACTAATAGACACTACCACTTTTATTAATAAAAATTAACGTCGAAAAACGATAAAAAAATAAAATACATAACTTTACATGTAAAATATTACCTCTTTCAATAATAACGACGTGTGTTTTACAAGTTAAAACTCTTATTTAAAGTAACATATTATATACATTTATTTTAAACTCCAATGTGACTCTGGAGTGAATCCATAAGAGAGACCATTTAAACATTCTGGAAGACTCCTTTGTACGATCTGAGTCAGTACGTATGTAAATATGAATGGAAGTGTCGTCGGAAATCACCGTCTACGATAATAATGTAATGACGTCTCTTTGACTCCCAATTTCTATAATTCATTTTGTGTGTATGTGTGTATTAATAACCGCGATCTAAGTTTACGTCTATAATTATCCTTCGGACGGAGGATGATGGTGTGATTTAAAATAACAGGATTGGTTTACTTTAAACGAGACTCAATAGTGACCACTAGTGATGAGAAAAAAAAAAAATTAAACTAACTTTGTAGAGACTCGGTTGTGAGTCTCATTGATTAGAAGTACTACTTCGTGTTACAAGGTTATTCTTTTTTTACTGATAAAGGAAGTTTCCGGTATATATTCAATATTAATTAGTTTTATATTTACTGTGGAGTTGACGTACATGAATTTTTTTCTAAGTTAATAATGAACAAATTTTATTTTATTAAGTGTAAATTCACGTTTTAAAACTAATATTACAACTTTATTAATAATTTATATTCATTTTTATTCTATAAGTTAATAAACGTTACTTTCGTTTATTTATATTTAATAGTTATAAAACCAATTGTGAAATCAGGACAATTTATTTTGCCTTTTCCTTTGTCTTAATATATAACAATAGTAACAAATTTGTTTTTCGTTTGATCAATAAAAACTTTCCTATAAGAAAAGAATCTACGGTTGGCGTCGTATAAATCTGATATGTCTAAAAAAATTATTCCTTGTAATTCATTATATTACTCGTTGACGAGGTTATAACTGAAACGTCTCGTATCTACAGTAAACGTCTGTAGTAATTCCACACGCACTAAATCTCAATCAAAGAGGATTGATCTGACACGAACAAACGGACGTATCATTTTACGAAACGTATAATATATAACGTATTCAGGAGTAAGATGGTGTACAATTAGTTTCGAAATCGACTTTTACGGTTTTCATTACCCCCTAAATAAATATTCCCAAGATCTTATATTATTTTCAATAAGTGTGGTTATGGTAGACATTGATTATCTCATCAAAGACGTCGATAATAAACACAACATAAACCAGAGTATTGATCCAACAGGTAGAATAATACCTGCTGTTGTCCTTTATTATTATAGGAACGAGGATAGAAACTAAGTACTGAATCTAAGGTTTGACCCTACCTGTGTCGTGATATTTAACCTTTAAATTTTTTTATTAACACACGTCTTTTATAGTTCAAGAAAGTGTAAATAATTCCAATACATGGTAAACACTTTGAAAAATAAGCTGATTCACACAGACCCTACCCACTTAACTTGAGTTTACTAGTAATATAGATGATGACACCCGTTCTTAGGAAATCTTTTTTACCTCATCGAGAGTATCAGTTGTTTTGTCAGGTTTTACGTCATGAACCTACGTTAGTAGTTTTGCTGTCTTACTAGAGACAAGTAAAGGTTCCGTTTACTAAGTTATAGTGTCATGAGGTTCAGATACGGGGCTTGTCATTTCAACTTCTTCGACTTCAACTTACCAAGATACTTCTGGATGTTCTGGAAAATCTTGATTGTGGGGGGGGGGTTTTTTTTCAGGAAAAGTAATATCCCCTGACCTTACGTTTTGATCCTTCAGTTCTTTGTGGACCTCATTGTACGTTTAAACCGAAACCTCATGTCTTACTTCGTCCCGTTTCCGATTATCTTAAAAGACTTCTCTTGTGTGACCAATATCGTTTGTGGGAGACGGTTGTTATGTTCTCTTCTGAGATGTGTACCTGTAATGTACCTGAGATGTCTACCGGTTATGGTTTTAGTCTAACTAATATAATAAACATCGATTTCTACCTCTTCGAAATATGTCAGTCGTTTTCGTTCTGACCCTTGACTGACACCGAGTCTAGTACTTGAGGAATAACCGTTTAAGTCTGAGTTTAACTTCTTTCATCCCTTTTGGTGATTCGGTAAGTCCATACTGGATTTATTTTAGGGAATACTAATATGTCACTTTCACTCTTTATCTAAATTCCCCGATCTAGACTATCTATCTCACGGACTATTTGACAACTACCTCCAAACACTGTAACATATCCTCTGTCCCTAGTTCTGGTAGACGTTCTTTTTCTTTACTTTTTTTCGTTTTACGGACAGACTCTTCCGGAATGTTTATCGACACTTTTCTTCTCTTCACTTTTCTTTTCCTCTTTTTCTTTCTATATGTGTAAACTTACGTTTAAAGGTTTCTGATCGTTCCTCTCTATTCTTTCGGAAGGAGTCACTAGTCACGTTTTTTTATCTCCTTTTGTTATCTTTCCTTTTCTGATCTCTAGAGAAGTTCTTTTAATCTTTATGGTTCACATGTAAAGTACGCTTGTACCCGAGTTATTTCCTGTCTTTACCATACCTTGATTGTCTTCGTCTTCTATAATTCTTCTCCACCGTTCTTATGTGTCTTCTTGACATGTTTTTTCTCGAAGTACTGGGTCTATTAGTACTACGACACTAGTGAGTGAATCTCGGTCTGTAGGACCTTACACTTCAGTTCACCCGGAATCTTCGAAGCGATGTTTGTTTCGATCACCTTCACTACCTTAAGGTCGACTCGATAAAGTTTAGGACTTTCTACTACGACACTTTCACGACGTGAGTTAAACGGTCGTTTAAAACTTTTGAGTAGTCACCGGTGTCCTGACCTTTTCCAGTTAAAAGTCAGGTTAGGGTTTCTTTCCGTTATCGTTTCTTACGAGTTTGATAGCGTGTTACCGTGAGTAGAGTGTGTGCTCATTTCATTACGAGTTTTAAGAGGTTCGTTCCGAAGTCGTCATGTACTAGACACTTTAAGGTCTACAGGTTCGACCTAAATCTTTTCCGTCTCCTTGGTCTGTAGTTTAACGGTTGTAGACGACTTAGTAGTTTTTTCGTTCTCTCAAGGTCTTTTTGTAGTTAAGGACGAAATAACTGATACGGTTTTGTAAACTGACACACTTAGTTTTGTTTGACACCTTTCAAGACTTTCTGTACCTCTATGGTCTGGTGGACTGGAAGTAGTCCTCTTTAGAAATACGTCCAGTCCTTTGTTGTCAATCTCGACCTTTACCTTGTTGTCTGAACAAGGTTTATCCTTTTGCTCATGTAGTTCCGACATATAACAGTGGGACGAATAAATTGAAGTTACGTCTCATGTAGTACTCTTTACGACTCGACCTACTTCGTGTTCGACCTTAGTTATAACGGCCCTCTTTATTATTATTGGAGACTATACGTCTACTGTGGTGGAAATACCTTCTTTCATTTCTTGATTTCTCGAAGAACTACTCTCACTTTTTCAACCGAATTTCGAGTTGTAAGTCTTTTGTTCCTAGTACTGTAGGTCAGGTTAGTGAAGTACCGTTTGTCTACCCCTTTATCACCTTTGTCACCTACAGAAATAAAACACCCCGAGGTTTTAGTGACGTCTATTACTGACGTCGGTACTTAAATTTTCTAGAATGAGGAACCTTCCTTTCAAAAATAATAGGATCTGTCGTATAATTTTTCGTCTCTGTAATGAAAAAAAAAAAATATCGTATCAACAGAAAAATTTAAAAATAAAATATAACCTTATATTAACTAGTTGTCACAACACAATCAAAGTTCGTATGTCGTTTTACTAAGTCAAAATGTATATGTACACAGATAAAAAAAAGTTTAAGAAAAGGGTAAATAAAATAAAATAAAATAAAAAAAAAACTCATATCTGTATAGAGAAAAAAAAATTAAAAAATTTAAAATTTTAGAAATTAAGAATGTACGCAAGGGTTTGTACTTGGGGGGAGGGTGGAGGGAGGGGTGTTGTAGAGACACCCAGTAGGGGTACGTGGTCGAGGTTCGTACGACATAGGACGCAGTCTGTATCTGACCGCTAAGTTAAGAATGTACTATCATATGTACAATCTTACGGTAAGAGGGTTTAGTAGGGTGGGAGAGGGAGAGGGAGACTCAGGTTTTCAGGCAATATGTGTAGACACAGAAAAAAGGACAGAACGTATGTCCCAGCAGTAACGGTAGAAGGATTTAAGGTATATATACACAATCATATGACATAACCACAAAAAGAAAGACCGAATGAAGTGAGACATATTAACCAAGGTCAAGGTAGGTAGAGTAGTCTTGACTAAGTTTACTTAAGAAAAATTGTCGACTCATTATGAGGTAACACATATACATGGTGTCGAAAGAATAGGTAAGTCCAGGTAGATCTGTCCGATACCAAAAAGGTAATCAGTACATACCTACAATCTCAACCTGATATTTCTTTCGACTCGTGGTTTATTAACTACGAAAACTTGAGACAACCTCTTTTGAGAACTCTCAGGGAAACTGACTTTCCTCTAGGTTGGTCAGGTAGGAGTTTCTTTAGTCAGGACTTATAAATAACTTTCCTGACTATAACTTCGACTTTGGGGTTAAGAAACCGGTGGACTACGTTTCTAGATTGACTGAACTTCTACACTGAGTAAACTTTTCGGGGACTACGACCCTTTCTAACTTACGTCATTCTCTTCCCCTGTTGTCTCCTACCCTAGTAACCCACCGTAGTGGTTGAGTAACCTGAACTCAAAGCCATTTGAGACCCACAACCACTACCTGTCCCTCCGGACCGTACGACACCAGGTACTCCAACGTTTCTCAGTCTGTGCTGCCTCACTGACTTGACTTGACTTCACACACGTCTATACATACAATCATTCACGTACACACACGTACGTGTTTGTGACATCCAGGTTTACATTCATATAACGAGTGATCCAAAACTTACAAATGTTAAACTTTTACTACCGGATAGATCCGATGATAAACTTAACTCACTAAGTGTGTATCATAGTTTCAATATCCCAGTTTCCACTCCTTATACCCCGGTTAGTTGAAATATTAGATGAAGACAGACTTCAATTCTTGTGAATGAATCTTATTTTTTTCATTTTAAAGAGTCATAGGTTTATCGAATAATCTCTAATAGACGATTATTATTTTGTCGGAGAACGGATAAAACGGTCATGAGAAAAACATATATAATCAAACAGATGAAGGGTTCAACTTTTGATCGATTTTGTTCCGTTTATAGGTTAAAAAAGATATGGACGAGATACATGTAGAAGTATTACATTACTGACTTACCCAGGTTGACTTCATTAGATCCTTCGTTCCAAAATATAAGAGACCAATTCCTTAAAGAATCTTATAAAGGAGATATGTTCTAGCACAAGTTTAAAATCTATATTCTAGTAAGAGGAGGGTTTTATTTTATAATATTTATGTAGGTCGTCTCTATTATTGTTGTTTTTGTATTCAATTGAACATAGAGTTTTTGTTGTTTTTTTGTTATTACAATTATCAATACAAATAACTGGTCTTTTGTATATGAGAAGAATAGGAGTGTTATTGGGACATCATTATCATAATCAGAACAAACTTTCTGTTTCTAACGGGTCAAATCCTTCAAACTTATTGACCGTGACTTGGTTCGTAAATGACAATCAACCATTGCACACACATACGTACGTGTGATTCAGTCAAGTCAGCACAGAATGAGACACGCTGGGAGACCTGATATCGGGTGGTCCCAGAACCAGGTACTCTAAGAGGTCCTTTGTTATGACCTCACCCAACGGTACGGGAGGAAGTCCCCTTAGAAGGGTTGGCTCACTGACTGGGGTGTAGAGAATTCAGAATACGTAACATTTCGTCTAAGAAATACTGATCACGCTGGACCCTTCGGGTCAAACATTGTACAAATAATGAATTTGGATGGACTAGGGGTTTGGACACTACTACATGATTGTCAGATCACTACGAAAATATAAAAATTTCAAATAATAAATTCAAGTGACTTAATCAATGTTTATAGATACAGATCATTTTCCCTTCAGTCTCCTACTCTACCAACCTACCGTAGTGGTTGAGTTACCCGTACTCAAACTCGTTCGAGACCCTCTACAACTCCTTGTTCCTTCGAACCACACGACGTCAGGTAGACCAGTGTTTCTCAGCCTATACTGACTCCTTGACTTGTTGTTGAACTGATAATTTTTCATTTCCATAAGTACTACAATATGCTTATTAATATAAAAATAATAAAAGAGAAATATATAATTCCCTCTTGTTATTTAAGATGAGAAGAAATAAGAACATAAATCAGTTCTTTGTTTTATTAAATTAAATACTGAGTGTATTTAGTTCTACTACTCATCCTTCTGAGGCTTGAGTTGAGGAGGATTTTCGTGTTGTTTTAATGTTGATGAGTGTATCTTTACTTTTATTAGATTTCCGAATATCCTTTCCAAAAGGTGTAAACTTCTATATTTCTTCCTCTGTGTCAGTCACCCAGTCTCCCTGTTTCTCCGTCGGATCTGTTCTGGGTATGTGTACTCGTCTTCGTCCTCCTTATAGTGTTGGTGTCTCAAAGAGGAGTAATTCACTCCCCAGGATCGGTGTCTTTCTGGTCAGGGGTCTTTCGACTTCAAACTTTTTGTTACCCCGAAGTTAGTCCTCTTAGTCTCGTAATAACCTTTCTCTTACCGTAACTTTGTACATATTATAGTATATACTTTGCTTAGCGGTCAGGTCCAAACTACGTACGAACCCCGACCACGTGATACTGGGTCTCCCTACCATTCCCTCCCTCCTCCCTGTTCCCAAGTCCTACCCCTTGTACACATATGGACACCACCTAAGTACAACTACATACCGTTTTAGTTATGTTATGACATTTCATTAATTGGAAGTTAATTTTATTTATTTAAATATAATTAAAAAAAAAATTTTTTATTTCTCGTACGAGTCTTTAAGTGAGAGACTTTGGGTCATTTCTGGTACTCAAATTTTCCATGATCCTAGTCTAGGGACTAAAACCACTCGGAGGGTATCTCCGTCTTAAAGACGACCCTTGACTCTCCTACCATAGTCAGTAAACCATAGAACAAAATGGTACAACTGTGGTCGTGGTCGTGTGGATAATCAGTAAGGAGATCGGATAATCTCCGGACGTCGTCGGTCTGGACTCCTACGTATCGGTGCTCACACCCCTCTGACGGGGTGGGTGGTCTCTCAGGTTCCTTCGGTGTACTCTGTCCCGTAGAGTCAGTTGATCCGGACCTCGGTTGGAAGTGATGGTCACGAAGATAACATAAACCGGGGTTGTGTTGTCTACCCAGGACGTCGGGTGTATCCTCTGTGTGGATCTAATAAATCGACACCATCGGTCTCCTTTAGTACGATCTTCCACGTAACCTTTAGAAATGTATTCCGGTAAGGAGGGTATAATTTTCTATTGTTTGGATGGATTATGAATGTTTATGTCTCTTAATCTGTTTTACTCTGTCTCTTTCTACGAGACTTAATTCCTTGTTCTGGTTTTAGAGTCTTTTTCTGGATTTGTACCAATCTCTTTTTTTTTAGATGGTCTATTTTTCAAATTCTATTATTAATATTTCTACGGGTTACTAAAGTCTTTCTTTATTTTCTGTCACTCTTGAAGTTGTTTCTCGATATTTTGTACTTTTTCTTAGTTATTTCCCATTTCTTATGTTATTGACTTTAAATTTAATATGATCTCCTTTAGTTATGATCGAATCTACAATGTCTTCTTGTCTAGTAGATAGACTTTCTTTTTCATCATCTTTAATTGGTTCGATTTTTCCCCTTTTTTAAAAATTACTCCTATCAAATTCCTGTAGACTCTGTCATAGTGTACATGATTATAATATCCCTAGTGTCTTCTTCTTCTTTTTTTTTATCCGTCTGTTGAGTAAAGTTATTTATTATCGACTTTTGTAGGAGTGTAGACCCTTTCTTTTTTTTTTATTATGAAGGTCTGGATAATTCGTGTCTCTCATGGGTTGTCCCAGTAGGGGTTTTCCTAGTGTGGTTCTAGTTAACGTTAATTTACCTTTTTTAATTTCTATTTGTTTTATGATTTTTGTCGTTCCCTTTTGTTGATCAGTACATGTTACCTTTAGGATATTCCGACGTAGTAGACTGAAAATAGTATTTGAGACGTCCAGTCCTTCCTCACCATACTATATAAATTTCACTTCTTTCCCTTCATTAATGTTGGTTCTTACGACATAGGTGGTTCCTAAAGTAAATATAAACTTCCTTATTATTTCCCATGATGTCTGTATTTTTGTATTTTCTCTAATTGTGGTGATTTGGTTGAAATGTTCTTTGCAACATTCCTAAAAATGTTCGTCTTTTCTTTTCTATTGTTCTGTATACTTTTTATACTTTCCCTTTTTTAAGTAACCCTTCCCGTTTGTACCTCATGTTCATTATCTATTCGATGAACATTTACATCATCCTTCCAACTTTCTGTTTTCGTCATTTCGGTAGATATCTGTGTCAGTTATAAATTCTCTGTGATTTTGTATTTGTAGTACTTGATAGTGTAGTTTTTGTATTTTACAAACCCCTTTTAACTTTCACATCCCGTCAAATTCTGACTAAAATTAGAATCAGAATTTAAATTCGAATTAGAATTTGAACTCAAATTCTCGAGTAGTTAAATTTTGTACACGGTTTTTAAATTTCCTAAATTGTTATTTGTAAACCATTGGTGTTTGGTTTTCGTATATTATCTATGTGTTTTTATCTCTCTTTAATTAGGTTTATATCGTGAATTTTTAACAGTAGTATAGTGTTTCGTCCTCTGGTTTCCTTCTTATGTCTTTGTTTCTTCTTACTGTTTTGTTGGTCTTTCGTTAGTTGTACACTAGTTATTCATGCAGATAGTTATTAATACAATTTACATTTACTTAATTTTCGAGATAAATTGTGTGTCTCGACGACTTACATTCTGTTTGGTTCTGAATACACACACGACGGTTGTTCTCTAAGTGTAGCCTAGACTTCTGTATATGTCCGGCTTTCACTCCTTTTACTTTTTTCGTAAGATACGTTTACTTTGTTTTTTAATTTTCCGATCCTATCGTTATGAATATAATCTATTTTATCTGAAATTTTGTTCCTGACACTGTTCTGTCCAGAAGGTTCCACGGAATCGACAATTTCTTAGACAAACGTTACACCCTCTGGACCCAAGCTAGGGTCCCAAACCTCCTAGGGGACCTTTTACTTTTCCATGGGTAAGTTCATAAAACCGGATCTCTTAAGGTACCTGACATATCAGGTACCCCAGTGTTTCTCAGACTGTGGTAACTCGTTGAAAGTGAGTCCATTGTTCTGTGTTTTTCTACAATGTTTACTGTTACCCTAGTTAGGTTCTTATTCTATATTATAAACATTTATATACACGTGGGTTTTATTCTCGTCGATTTATGTATTTCGTTTATAATTGTCTAAATTTCCCTCTATAACTGTCATTATTTTATTATAATTCCTTTAAATTGTGGGGTGAATGTAATTACCTTTCTAGTATGTCTCTCATTTTAGTTATTTCTTTCTAACCGAAATAGACTGTACAGTCAACTGAGTTCTTTATATATCTTTTGTAAGGTAATTATATGTATAAGAAAACTTTATATGCACTTTAAAAGACTTTCTACCTGGTGTACGATCCGGTATTTTGTTTACAATCATTCAATTTATTCTTATTTCCTATAATTCGTAAAACAAGATTACTATTACAACATTCTGATTTTTCAATTAGATGTCAGAGTGTCAATTACATCCCCCTTTTTGACCTTTTTTTCAATTTGAAGACCTCAAATTTACTATACGCTGATACCGTCATTTGTTGTCTACCCAACAATTTTTTAGTTCCTCCTCTAATCGTTTGTGGGTCTTTGTTTACTTTTAATTTTCTGTTGTAAAAATTTATTCACACTTTGTAGTTTAGGTCAAGTTGTTCCCTTCAAATGTCTTTAAGTCTGTATGGAAGTAAAGTCAACTCAAGTCAGCGAGTCAGTACAGGTCGAGAAAGACTGGGGTACTTGACGTCGTAGGGTCCGGAGGGACAGGTAGTGATTGAGTACAGGTAACTCAGCCACTACGGTAGGCCGGTAGAGTAGGAGACAACAGGGGAAGAGGAGGACGGGGGTTAGGGAGGGTCTTAGTCTCATAAAAGGTTACTCAGTTGAGAAGCGTACTCCACCTGTTTCATGACCCCAAAGTCGAAATCGTAGTAAGGAAGGTTTCTTGTGGGTGCTGACTAGAAGAAATCTTACCTGACCAACATAGAGGAACTTCAGGTTCCCTGAGAGTTCTCAGAAGGGGTTGTGGTCTCAAGTTTTGTAGTTAAAAAGCCACGAGTCGAAAGAAATGTCAGGTTGAGAGTATAGGTATGTACTGAGGACCTTTTTGGTATCGGAACTGATCTACCTGGAAACAACCGTTTCATTACAGAGACGAAAACTTATACGACAGATCCAACCAGTATTGAAAGGAAGGTTCCTCATCGGTAGAAAATTAAAGTACCGTCGTCAGTGGTAGACGTCACTAAAACCTCGGAGGGTTTTATTTCAGACTGTGACAAAGGTGACAAAGGGGTAGATAAAGGGTACTTGTCTACCCTGGTCTAAGGTACTAAAATCAAAAGACTTACAACTCTAAATTCGGTTAAAAAGGTGAGAGGAGAAAGTGAAAGTAGTTCTCCGAAAAATCAAGGAGAAGTGAAAGACGGTATTCCCACCACAGTAGACGTATAGACTCCAATAACTATAAAGAGGGCCGTTAGAANACGAAGAAGGTCGGGTCGTAAAGAGTACTACATGAGACGTATCTTCAATTTATTCGTCCCACTGTTATATGTCGGAACTGTATGAGGAAAAGGATAAACCTTGGTCAGACAACAAGGTACAGGTTAAGATTGACAACGAAGGACTGGACGTATGTCCAAAGAGTTTTCCGTCCAGTCCACTAGACCATAAGGGTAGAGAAAGTTTTAAAAGGTGTCAAATAACACTAGGTATGCCAGTTTCCGAAACCGTGTCAGTTATTTCGTCCTTATCTACAAAAAGACCTTGGGGGAACGAAAAAGGTACTAAGTCGTCTACAACCGTTAAACTAGAGACCAAAGAGACGGAAAGATTTCAGTCGGACTTGTAGACCTTCAAGTACCAAGTGCATAACGAGTTAGGACCGAACCTCTTAAAACTCGTAATGAAATGATCGTACACTCTACTCACGTTAACACACCATGAAACTTGTAAGAAACCGTAACGGAAAGAAACCCTAACCTTACTTTTGACTGGAAAAGGTCAGAGGATCTACGGAGGACGATAGACTTCGTCCCAGGACCCTGGTCTGGATGGAATCTTTGTTACTTTTAGAGTTTATTTGTTAGATTGGATATGGATTTCCTTAATTAAAATTTTTCTTTTAGGTTCAATAATCTTCTTTCCTTTATTATGTATAACCTCATACATATTTACTTTGTTTCTGATTTTTTTATTTTTATATTTCTAGTTACTTTGGTGACCCAAGTTTCGGTCGAGAAACTTTTCTATTCGTTTTAAGTATTTGAATCAATCTATACGTCTATTGTGGTGGGAATACCGTTTTAACTTCTTCTCGATTTCCCGGAGAACTACTTCCTCTTTCTTCTCTCTCTTTTGCGACCGTCAAACTCATTTGAGGACCTCTACTACTTCCTGTCTCTTCGGACCGAACGACGTCAGGTGACTCACTGTCTTGTTGTTATTGTCTAAGGAACTTTCTTTTTCTCTGGTTTGGATTTTCTATTTAGCTTTAAATTTTTCCTCTTCAATGTGGGTTGTGAAGTCTTTACATTTGTTTATTTTATGTACTGAGACTTGTAAATATATCGTTATTTGACCTTTTGAATCTTCTTTACCTATTTTAGAATCTTCACAAGTTGGAGGATTTTGACTTAATCCTTCTTTATCTTTCATATTTGTCCGACTAATAATGGTTTTAACTTAGTTTCAAAATTCTAAGGGTTGTTTAAAGTCCTAGTTTACCTAAGTGTCTACTTAAGATGGTGTGTAAGATAGTTTCTTATCTCAGGAATATACAATTCGAGTGTCCATTACAGTAAGAGTTACTTCTTTTCAACTTTAGTAAAAGAGATTCTAGTCCTTTTTCTGTTCCTAATGGTGAGAATATGAAAATAAGTTGAAATAAGATTAGTGTTGTTAGTTGACTCTGGTTTTTTTCCTCAGGTTAAACATTTCCCCCTTCATTTTAACAGTGACAAACGACTACATTACTATGGTATACATCTTTTAAGAATACTGAGATGGTTTTTTTATATTTTTAGAAAATTTAATTACTTAGATCATTTAACCTCCCTATCTTTTAATTATATGTCACTTCTCTTAATTCTACATATCTGAAGATCAATATTTTATTTATTAGTACCCGTACATAATACGAGTTAATACATAACTCGTATTCCTTATACGAGTTATCTTATTACTGACACATACTCCTATTTATCATGGATCTAATAACACCATTATTGAAAAAATTACATAAATTTATAGGTTCGTTAGACGACGAGTGGACTTTGATTATTTATGTAGTTGAGATAAAGTTAAGATTCTCTTTTGAATTTCTCTACATTCTATGTAAATTATGATCGATAAAAACTATACCTAAAATCAAAGCCTACAGGTATAAAAAGATAATCAATAATGATCTTACACAAAGAGAGTTGAAGTCATTACTGTAACGTAATTAATCTTAAATATAACCCATTATAACAGTGACCGAAAGGGGTCACCGAGTCTACTATTTCTTAGACGGGTGTTACGTCCTCTGTGTCTAAGTTAGGGACCCAAACCTTTTAGGGGACCTCCTGCCGTACCGTTGGGTAAGGTCACAAAAACGGACCTCTTTGGGTACCTGTCTCCTCAGACTACCCGATGTCAGGTATCCCAGTATTTCTCAACCTGTGATGACTTCACTGACTCGTGTGTGTATCATTATGGTGATCCAGTACGAAAGACCATCTCTGAACCTTTAAATTAGATATAGACTTTACTTTTAACTCTAGTCTCTTTGAACAAGAAGTACATTAATAACATAAGAAAAAAATCTAAATTTGGTTCAAGAAGTGACTTTCTGATATCTTTACATATAACATAGATATATTTAAAATATCTTTTACTTTATGTTTAACTTCGTTCTTACAATCTTTGGATATCGATGATCTTTAAAACTGAACGAAGAGGAATAGATTGAAGTTCAAAAATGAGGATGATGTTCAAAAATAAAATAAATTAGTACAAACGTCCGTGTATCGAAAGATCAAGGGACCTCTTCCTTTACCATTGTGCGAGGTCATAAGGACACGACTTCGTAAATACGAAAACTTGACACCACAACCTCTTCTGAGAACTCTCAGGGAACCTGACGTTCCTCTAGGTTGGTCAGGTAAGACTTCCTCTAGTTGGGACCCTAAAGAAACCTTCCTTACTACGATTTCGACTTCGAGGTCATGAAACCGGTGGAGTACGCTTCTCGACTGAGTAACCTTTTCTGAGACTAAGACCCTCCCTAACACCCGTCCTCCTCTTACCCTGCTGTCTCTTACTCTACTAACCTTTCGTAGTGACTGTTCTTCCTGTACTCAAACTTTTCGGGACTCTCAACCACTGCCAGTCCCTTCGGACCACACGATGTCAGACACCCCAAAGTTTCTCAGTCTGTGTTGACTCGTTGACTTGACTTGACTAAAAACGGACCCTTTAGACAAAAGAGTACGAAACTTTAAGATTTAAAATTAGATGATCTGGACGAAGGACCAATGATCTAATACAATCTTAGATTCCCAGAGGTAATAAAAGTTTATGGGAATACGAAGAGACACTTGAATCCTGATCGAGAGAACAAAAAGGTCGATACGGGATAACATCCGTGACTTCGTAAGTGCACGTCGTCGATAAGAGTGTAAAATCTCAAATGCTTAGTGTGATTTTAGTGTGTAAAGAATAGATGTCTCTAAGACCGAATTCTTCAAACAATACTCGTTATTTTCACGTGAAACTTTTAGATGATACAGAAAACGACGGTTACTGGAACCCTATGAGAAACTCTTTGTAACGTATAAGAGAACGGGAGTTTACATTGTTACATCTGACGACGTCCGTCGGAACCCTTGATCAAGATTTAAGTGACGACTAGAACGGACAACGAAAGACCCGGGGTGGAGTATCGTTTAGGGTATTAAGTGATGGACTCGGAATCTACACGGAGAATCGACTCTTATCTACCTAATCCCATTCTACCTACAAAGAGATGACACAAGACGAAAGATTTTGAGTCACTTTTCCTTCTATTAGAAGGTGATTCTACGAAATGGTGGGTGAGGAGAGTACTATCGAAAAACAAATTGTAAAGAACTCATTTTCTGTACCTTGTCTTCCCCTTGATGTAGAAGGATAGGAGAGACCATATAGAAGGTCTAAGGGAAGAAATATTACGAAATCCCCTACTTCTCCTCTGAAGAAATTGAAATATACTCTGGGAAGATAAAGTCGTCATGTCCAGTTAAAGTGCGAATTACTTTTGACAAATGAAGGAAGATAAAGTCATTCATCAGTGAACGACACAGAAGGACTAACTTCGACTGTCGTTAATGAAAAATTTACTGGTTTTTGACAAAAAATTGTTAAAGTTTATATAGAGTACATTGAAAACTCGTAAATACGTATTGATACTCGAAAGAGTCTGTATGACTTTAATATAAGCACATATAATATAAAGATTTCAAGGATTTATTCACACAGATAGTCATAGTGATCTTTAGTTAATTTTCCGAATTTTTTCTTCTTTCTTGGGTCCCTTCCTTGATTCTAAATACAGATCTATGTGTGGAAATCATAGAAAGGTCATTTTATCAAGGTAGTAAAATCTCCAGTAAAGAAATTTTACTTTATCTCAACCTTCACTTTATGACGACAATTATTTTTTATGACGTAAACAATTATTTTTATGAACGATTTTTTTACCCTATTGAATCTAGTCACTCTTTTAGTCAAGATACAACGAAGTAATGTGAATGAAGTCCCTCACTTCTTCTTTTAATAAGTTTAGGAACGGTCTAGAATACATACGACTTGTCAATCTACGTCTCATATACCTACAACCAAACGAACTCAAACTATTAATTAGTAATCTATACACCTCTCACTGGTCCTCAGTTCTTCGACCAATGTAAAAAAATATTCTTATACTTTAACTTAAGGGTTGTATAATAGAATTCTTTCTCCACTACTTACTCTATCTTTTTACACTTTTCCTATGTATTAGTGTTCCAGTGTTTTATTGTACCCTTTTTTACTTTAAGTCATTCCCCTTGTCTTTACCGGTTCCCTTAAAATGTTTGTTCCTAAATTCAAAGAGGACATTCTATAACAAAAGATTGGTAACAGAATTTTCAAGGTTATTCCGTCATTTTGTACTCGAACAAAAATCAGAAATCAATACCGTCTCGTCATTGGTTGGTATTCTACTCTCGGATCATTTTAGTTCGTAAGTTATCCACAATATTTAAACTCTCTCTTCATTGATCCTTTGGATATTCGAAAGTCATAAGACTCTCTATGACTCCATCTGTCGTACACCTTAAAGGGTGTACTATACACTTAAATTTATTAAAAGTGAAGTTATTATTTTGACTTATATTTAAGATCACTATTTTGACTCCTAAAGATGTGTTGACGACTAATACACGTAAATCGTTATGTCAAGGACAAAATTTCCAAACGAAACATCGAGTTGTTATATAACATATACTTAGATACGACATGAGACATTCCAATATGTGTTTATATAAATATTTCGGTAGTATTATCAAGTAGTATCGTCTTTTCCGAACACTAATGTCTTTTCTTTAATCGTTTGTGTAAATTAGTGTTCTGTAAGATTAGTTAATTTAGACCTGTTCAAAAATAAAAGAAAAAACACAAAAATTATCAAAAGATGTAGTTGAATCTTTTTTTACATATATTATTCTCATGTTCACGTATATTTTCAAATGTTTGTAAATTGTGCTCAAGTTTCCTCAAGTAATTGGTAACAAAATAGAAATCTCAGGTTTCATTAGAATCTTTTCAGATTCAGATTTGGAGATTTCTGTGTCACTATCCTTTGGTTTTATTTAATTAATAGTGACTGAGTTTTGTTCTGTAGTTAGACAACGGTAACGGTATATCCAACTTGTATACAATACAATGTAGTTTCTATGTCCAGTACGTGACACTGAACTTCAAGTTAAAAGTACTGTACAGTCAGTCGAAAGTCAAGTCAAGTCAGTGAGTCAGCACAGGCTGGGGTACTTAGCGTCGTGCGGTCCGGAGGGACAGGTAATGGTTGAGGGCCTCCAGTGAGTCTGAACGTAGGTAACTCAGTCACTACGGTAGGTCGGTAGAGTAGGAGCCAGCAGGGGAAGAGGAGGACGGGGGTTAGGGAGGGTCGTAGTCTCAGAAAAGGTTACTCAGTTGAGAATCGTACTCCACCGGTTTCAGTCGAAATTTTTACGGATAATTTCCAAAAGTTTACCCAGTCTCAGTTGACGATCGTACGACGACGACGATTTAGTGAAGTCAGCACAAGCTGACACACTGGGGTATCTGCCGTCGGGTGGTCCGAGGGGGTAACGACTCTAAGAGGTCCGTTCTTGTGACTTCACCCAACGGTAAAGGAAGAGGTTACGTACTTTCACTTTTCACTTTCACTTCAGAGAGTCAGCACAGGTTGAGAATCGCTGGGGTACCTGACGTCGGGTGGTCCGAAGAGACAGGTACCCTAAAAGGTCCGTTCTCTCGACCTCACCCCACAGTAGCGGAAGAGACTTGACGATTGTATAACGAAACAATTACATCTGAAAATCTAACAATAGATAACTACCATGTTGTTATTATTTAATGTTATTTAAAAGTTTTCTGTTCTTATAGTCTCTTCTAAAATACAGTTTCTTCTATTTAAAATTTATTTATGAAACTCAAAAGTCATGAAATTATACTCTTATTTTCATCTTCATTCTAAATATATTTTCATAGATTGCTCTGACTAATTCAATACACTGCGAATATATAAATAATGTCGATCCTCATTATTAAATTTTTGAATCCAAGTTTTATGAGATTTTGTATATTTAATAAAGTCTTGTCTGAACTCGATTTGTGGTTTAAATTAAATCAAATGAAAATATGAACATAAATAGTCCCCGAAGAGACTATCAAGTCAATCTTTTCTTAGACGAACGTCACGTCTTCAGAGACCAAGTTAAGGACTCTGACCTTCTAGGTGGTCTCTTCCCTATCCCATGGGTGGGGTCATAAAAACCCAAAAGGAACACCAAGTCGATCGTTTCTTAGACGGACGTTACACCTTCTGGACCCAAGTTAGGGACCCAACCCTTCTTGGTGACCTCTTCCCTTTCCGATGGGTGAGGTCATAAGACCGGACCTCTTAAGAAACCCAACGTTTCCGACTCTGTAGTGACTCGTTGAAAGTGAAATGTAAATATGTAAACTTATAAAAAATTTTCCTAAAACTACATATGGTAAAGATTTCAGAAATAAATTAAACAATGTTACAACGAAAACAGCACACAAAACAAAACCCCCACCTTCGTACTCCCGAGAATCGACGGACTGGTCCCTAGTTTGAGAGTAGAAGATGAAACCTTCCCCATCAGAATTGTTGACCTGAAAGTCATTCAGGGACGTAAACTTGTAAAACAATGAAAAAAACCATACGGTACGTGGAGTGCTATCAAAATAATGAAATAGGGAATTCGAACTTTACTTAAAAGAGGTGATAGATATATATGTTTATCTATCAAAATACTAGCCTATATCTATAATATTGAATTTTTATTTCTTAAAATAGAGGGGTAAAACAGTGGAATCTGATTACATATTATTACGAAATTACTTATGATGAATTATTAAGAGTTGAAACTGTGTGTTTTTTCGAATATATAAAGACCTTTACAAAGATTTTTACAAAAAGATGGTATTTCATCCAAAATTTGTGAACTGACACTAAAATTTCTATTTAATTACAAATATTTTCCATATTGGTTGTTCATCGTCTACTCCAATTTATAGTCTAAGAAGACGACTAGAGAGATCATTCCTTCGAATTTGCGATTTTTATCTCTCCTCTCAGTATTATGAATTTTGTTCCGTCAGGATGTATTCTCTTTGATAACTCTTCGAGAAGAGTTAGTCGTCAGATAAGAAGAATTTTCACGAGACTGAGTCGAAATTGTCGTGAATAAAAGACACGTGAGTTACTCTGCGTCCGTTCACGTTTCTGACTCAAGTCGTAGATTGAAGTGGTTAGGATAGAAACTTAGGAATGAGACCAGATCACTAAATTCGTTCTATGACTTAACAAGACGCGAACTCTACAGAATTTAGACTATGAGTGAATTGAAACACACGCATATATACGAGTCAACACAGACTGAAAAACTCTGGGGGGTACCTGTCCTCGGACACCCCGAAGAGACAGGTACCTTAAAAGGTCGTTCTTATAACCTTGTCCAACGGTACAGGAAGAGGTCCTCTAACGGGTTGGGTCCCAAGTTTGTGTACAGAGAACGTAGAGGACGTAATCGTCCGTCCAATAAATGTTCAACTCGATGGTCAATTCGGGGTTGTCCATTAATGTTTGTACACACAATCAGTCAGAGTACAGGTTGAGAAACACTGGAGTACTAATTGGGGAGGTCCGAGGAGAACGGACCTTAAGAGGTCCGTTCTTATAACCTCACTTATCAGTAAGGGAAGAGGTCCCCTAGAAGGGTTGGGTCCTTAGCTTGGATCCAGAAGACGTAACGTCCGTCTAAGAAATCGTAGACTCAGTGGTCCCTTTAGGTACTGAATTGAAATCGTAGGTTCACAAAACTTCATCTTAAAAACTAATCCGTAAAAGGTACAAAATAATTAAAAACATAAAAGACTTGAATAACCCGTTTTTCTTGTTTTTCTCCTTTGGTCCTCTTCATGTCTCATTCTCTCTTATCGGTTCACTTCAAGTAAAAACTAATATGTTTAAAGTGACACTTACGACTTCTCAAACGATTTTCAACTCGATCCTATACTAAGACCCACATAATCGTACTTCTATTTAAATACCAATAATCCTGTGACTTCTAGGTATAGGAATTAAATCCTAAGTGTATAACTGGGTATCACAATCAAGTGTCTATTTTCTCCCAGAAGTCGAGACTAATCTTGTGTGTAATATTGAGTCTCGGACGTCAATCCCCCTTTTTTGGTGTCTTAATCGAAATCTTAATTTTGACTGGACTTTCAAAATCTAAACGGTTCTTTTGTTACAAACCTAGTAACTTCTCAAAGGTTTTTGTTTTTTTCGTCTTTTTTGTTTAAATGACAACTCATTAAGAATTTTACCCTTATAGAAAGGAAAAGAGAAAACGAAAGACGAAGAGAAAAAAGTGTCGATAAACATTCCGGAGGAGTCTGTCGGTAAAACGACAAAACGTAAAGAAAGGGTACCCCTATCAGAACTAGGGACAGAGGACATGTTACAGTGTTTGGAGAAAGGTATCAAGTAGCCCATGAAATAGATAGCCTAGATCAGGGAATTTAGATAAAGAGTGAAGGTTACATATTAGTATTCCCTAAACTAAATCCAGTATGGACCTACCAGATCACCAAAAAGGACGAAAGAAGTTAATTTCAGACTTAAACCGTTATTCCTCAAGTACTAGACTCGATATCAGTCAAGGGACAGAACAAAAACGACTGCCATATCTCGAAGAGGTAGAAACCGACGTTTCTTATATTAGTCAGACTAAAACCACAACTGGTAGACCACTACAGGTACACATCTCAGAAGAGAACACAAGAACCTTCTCCCACAAACGATACTGGTTACGTAAAGGAACCGTTTTGAGTTAATCGGAAACGGGACGAAGTAAGGTATAAGGTTCCAGTTTAAACGGACAATGTGGTCCACAAATAACTGAAGGATCAAAACGTAAGGTTAGGGGATATTACTTTCCTGTAGAAAACCCCACAATCAAGATTTTCCAGAACATCCAGAAGTATCTTGGTAAGTTGAAGTTGAAGAAGTCGCAATGACCAACCCCGTATCCGAACCTAGTGACATTATAACTTACCAAACGGAAGCTTTGCTTGTCTCTATTAAGACAGTAAAAACTCTGACTTAGGTTCATGGCGTAAAACCTGAGAAAACAACTGGTCCTACCGATGAGGTAAAGAAGATTCCCTTAGGACGGGTGTCATCATCTATATTACCAGTAGACTCAATTTCAGTAGGTAATACCAGGTAAAATCAAGTGATTAAGGATCTGACAACTACAAGTGAGAAGGGTAGAGGAGAAACTGGTGAAGGTCAAACGGAACTAAGTACCTCGATTGTAAGGTTCAAGGATACGTTATAACGAAAAATGTCTCAACCTGGTCTAAAGATAGTGGTCAGTGTAGGTGTCGACCCGTTCTTATGTGTCTTCTTGACCTGTTTTGTCTAGAAGTACTGGGTCTATTAGTGCCACTACACTAGTGAGTGGATCTCGGTCTGTAGGACCTTACACTTCAGTTCACCCGGAAGCTTTCGTAGTGATGCTTGTTTCGATCACCTCCACTACCTTAAGGTCAACTCGATAAAATTTAGGACTTTGTACTACGACACTTTCACGACGTAAGTTATACTGTCATTTAAACCTTTTGAGTCGTCCCCGGTGTCCTGACCTTTTCCAGTCAAAAGCAAGGTTAGGGTTTCTTTCCGTTACGTTTTCTTACGAGTTTGATGGTGTGTTAATGTGAGTAGAGTGTGCGATCATTTCATTACGAGTTTTAAGAGGTTCGGTCCGAAGTCGTTGTGCACTTGGCACTTAAAGGTCTGATAGTTCAACCAAAGTCTTTTCCGTCTCCTTGGTCTCCAGTTTAACGGTTGTAGAGGACCTAGTAGCTTTTTCGTTCTCCCAAGGTCTTTTTGTAGATAAAGACGAAATAACTAACACGGTTTCGGAAACTGACATACCTAGTGTTATTTGACACCTTTTAAGACTTTCTCTACCCTTATGGTCTAGTGGACTGGACGGAGAACTCTTTAGACATACGTCCAGTCCTTCGTTGTCAATCTTAACCTGTACCTTGTTATCTGTCCGAGGTTTATGCTTTTCCTGATACAGTTCTGATACATAACAGTGGGACGAATAAATTGAAGATACTTCTCACGTAGTACTCTTTACGACCCGACCTTCTTCGTGTTCGACCTTAGTTCTAACGACCCTTTTGTGGTTATTGGAATTTATACGTCTACTGTGGTGGGAATACCGTCTTTCACTCCACCTTGATTTTTCGGAGGACTACTTTCACGTTCTCCTCTTACTTTTTCAACCGAATTTCGAGTTGTAAGTCTTTTGATTCTAGTACCGTAGACCAGATAGTGAAGTACCGTTTATCTACCCCTTTGTCACCTTTGTCACAGTCTGAAATAAAACCCCCCAAGGTTTTAGTGATGTCCACCACTAACGTCGGTACTTTAATTTTCTGCGAATGAGGAATCTTCCTTTCAATACTGGTTGGATCTATCGTATAAGTTTTCGTCTCTTTAATGGAACGGTTGTTTCAAGACAAATCTATTCCGATACCAAAAAGACCACCAGTACATACATACACTCTCAACATAACACTTCTTTCGACTCACGGTTTCTTAACTACGAAAACTTGACACCACAACCTCTTCTGAGAACTCTCAGGGAACCTGACGTTCCTATAGGTTGGTCAGGTAGGACTTCTTCTAGTCAGGACCCACAAGTAAACATCCTGACTACGATTCTGACTTTGAGGTTATGAAACAGGTGGAGTACGATTATCAACTGAGTGACCCAGAACAAAACATAGGTAAGTCGGTCAGGAACAGAAAACCAAACCCGTAAGTTGGGTAAATGTAAATTCCATTAATAACTATTTATACTAGGGCAACGGTAAATGAAATAACAAAACCCAATCTCAAATATGTGGGAAAAACACAAAGGACAGATTTCTTATAGGAAATCGTAAACAACGTATCGACCAAACCACCACGACTCAAGAGAGTCGAAAACGAACAGACATTTCGAAAACTAGGGAGGAAGTATAAACTTACTCTAGGAATGACCAATGTCATTAGACCCGACATCCAATAAAAGAAAGTAGTGAAATTCAAACAAACGGTAAGGGAGGACCGAACTTCTTAAAGATAACTTTCTAGTCGACAATAGAAATACCCTTAGGGGAACACACAATAAACAACAAAAAGGGAACGACGAAAATTATAAACAAGAAACTCAAACTAGAAACGATTAAACTAATTATACACAGAAGCCCACAAAGTGGAACCCAAATAGGACGAACCCTGAGAGACCCAAAGAACCTGAACCCACTAATAAAGGAAGGGGTAAAATCCCTTTAAAAGTTGATAATAGAGGAGTTCCTAAAAGAGTACCAGAAAGAAAAACAGAAGAAGACCCTGAGGATACTAAGCTTACAACCCCGTAAATTGTGACAGGACCTCCAGAGACTCTAACAGGAGTAAAGAAAATTAAGAAAAAAGAAAAAAGGAAAGATTAAGTAAATAAAGATGGTAAGATAGAAGATGAAGTGATTAGGATAGAAGAGGGAGACAATAAGATAAACAACGGAGGTCTCATAAAAAATAGAGTAAATAACGTAATAGGTAATATATAACTGAGAAAATAAAGAAGATCCAGGAACAATTTGGAAAGAACGTAGAAGAGTTAGGAACAGAGGTCCGATAAATAGCCACTAAGGTAAAACTAAAGTTCTAAAACCTAGTAAAAGTGATAGTAATAAACCTTAAGAAATAGTCCATCTAAGGGATAGAGAAGGAGAAAACAAACCAAACCACCCGTAAATAGGACAAGGAAATGGACTGTCCATAAGGAGACAGAGAAGTAGAACCAATATAACGACGTAAACCCCACAGGAAAGACATAAGACCGTTAAACACGGTAAGATAAATAACACCTCAAAGGAGAGACACCCACCCCAAAATGTCCACCAAACAGTTCCAAAGAACCAATACCTTCAAACACAGTCACAAGACCACCCACCTCGACCTAAAGAAGAGAGACCTCACGTTACTTCAAAGGTCATTACCCAATACTCTACAGTTACCAAAACCTCATTGAAACCAGTCGGACATATAACCTCGAGTCCCGACACAAGGACACAACGACCTCTTAAACGTACCATACAGAACGAGACCTTGAACATCCGGAAACCCAACACGAACCAAAGTCACATCCATACCTCCCCAAACTACTCGAGGACAGTTAATTACAAGGGACCTCAGTCCTCAAGAGACGACAAGAGTCCTAAACCTGAATTCGGAGGACGAATACCAAAAGTCATAATAAACATGTCATCAGAGTTCTGAAGAGGATATGTCGTGGTGACTATTTTGTAGATCCAATTTCTACTTTTCGAAGAGGTGTCACTCCCTGTGGGTCTCTCCAAGTGTCTCAATGTACCTCTTCTCTTCTCCCTCCTCCCTCAATCTCCACTGGGCTTACTCTACTACACCTTAGTTATCTCCTCTCTCGGTTGTTCGGTCATTAGTGAAGGAATACACGTGAGGTATTGACCTGACGAGTCTCTACAAGTGTCTCAATATGTCTCTTCTCTTCTTCCTCCTTCATCTGTCTCCACCGGTCCTCCTATTTTCCCTTTAGTTTTCCTCTCTCTGTCTAGGTCGGTCATTAGTCAAGGGATTCACAAGAGATGGTAGACCTTGTGTGTCTTTAAGTATCAACCCATCTCTTCTCTTCCCCATTCCTCCTCTGTGTCCGCTGGACCACCTCTTTTTCCTCTCAGGTTTCACCCTCTCTCGTCAGTGCGTTCATTAAATCGAGGGTTCATTTTTACCCATGACTTCTAACCCAAGAATTTCCATGTTTCAACTATTGTTTATGGTTTTTCGTTTCTATTTTTTAGATCTCATCTCAAACTTTAAAGTTTTTATGTTATAATTTCTTTTCTTCTTTTTTTTTCTCTTTTTTTCAGTGTTTTTAATATGTATGTATATATATACATATATATATATATACTTCAAACGAAAATTTTTTATCCCAGAAAAAAAGACGTTTCATTATCATCCAACATTTTCACTTTTAATTTCCTCATTATCTCCTGAATTTTAAAAAAATTTTTAAATTTTTTTTCTTACTAATATTTTTATCATTTTTATATAGATCCTGAAAGAGACCACAACAACACCCATAACACCCCAGTTAAGTAAAAGTCTATCAAGGAACCAGTCCGAATATAAAGAGTTTTAGATATCCGGGGATGGATACATCAGCCATGATTACTGTCCCAAAATTAGATAACGTGGACAGTGAAGGTTCCGCCAAGGGAGATAAAATCGAAGAAGACAAGAAACCAGAGAAGTCACAGACTAAAGGCGGGACTGTGTTTCTCCCACCACCACTTGTATAAAAATCCGAGTGAACAAGTCAACGTGACACCCCTCCCTTCCTGTGACGTTTGTTTATTGTGACCACACACGAGTGTCACGGAGTCGGTGTGACCCGGACGGGGTCACACATGGGAGGGACGGGTGTGACGACTCCTAGATCCAACGAGGTAACCCTTGGTAGGTTCCGGTCGGGACCCGACGTACGTAGAGGTTCCAGATTCGGTAAGTCCGAGTCCGTGAGCCCATCGGGAGTCTCCGTGTCTGAGCCAACCCGGACACAAAACACGGGAAGGGTCCAGATTCGTCGAGTCCACTACTCCACAAACCACTCGTGCCTGTGACGCTGAATAGTGGAGGGGGTAGGGACGGTGAACCAAATGACCCACATGTTGGCCGCGTGGAAGAGTCCGTCTACAACTGGTAGGTCTTGAGATTCTTCAGAATCAATCGTTTCTTCGGACGAATGTCAAAACATCTAATACAGAGAGACCCCGACGCTAACGGGGGAAGAACGAGACCGACGGACCGTGGTCTCCTCCTACAAGACGTCTGCCGATAGAGACAGTCAGGAAACAAGACACACGTCCGGACCGACACAGAATCAAATCCCGACTGAAAAACGCACCATCAATAGGGTGTCAGACCAAACGATCGGGTTCAATCAAACGAGACTAACACGAGCCCCGTAAGTCCGGTCTAGGGATGAGATTCGTTGCGTCGGACACGGAGGGACGGGTCGGGGACGAACGATCACCGCCCACGTCCGTAGACGCGACGAAGAGGCGACCCCCTCAATGACATCCCGAGTATTAGATACCCAAAATTAATAAATAAATAAAAAGGAGGGACAATACAACGGGAGACACGAAGGTTCCGAGTGGTATCTGAGTCGTCGCTCACAAAGGACCACAAACCTTTGGAGAGAAAAATTCTGAGGAAAGGGTCCTGTCTCGAGACAGGGATGGAGAAAACAGAGAAAAAAACAGAAAATATAAAAAAGGATGAAGGAAAACTTCTGTTACCCGACGAAGAGACCCACGGATTACAGGAGACGACCGTAAGTCTTCAACAAAACACTTTAAATGAGTCGCAAATTTACAAGAAAACTACTTAAACACCCCCTCTTTCACCAGAGGGGTGGGATATGGAGACGGTAGAATCCTGGCGGGGAGTATCAACTGAGTAACCTTTTCTGAGACTACGACCCTCCCGAACCCCTATCCTCCTCTTCCCCTACTGTCTCCTACTCTACCGACCTACCGTAGTGGTTGAACTACGGGTACTCATACCCACTTGAGGTCCTCAACCACTAACTGTCCCTCCGGACCACACGACGTTTATTACCCCAATGTTTATCAGCCTGTGCTGACTCACTGACTTGACTTGACTTAAGAATTTTTCTTCCGTTCACGTGAGGTCACATTTGGTCAAACCATAAAGTAAGTTTTAAGTAAAGATCCTAAAGTACCATTACTACTCTTTGTCTTCGTAAGGTATCAATACCTTTATCCGTTTTATTTAATAGACAGTATAGTAAAGTCCTACCTTATAACAGTTTAAGTCAGGTTTCCATACGTAGAAGATATTCCTCTTTCTACCACTAAATCATTTTTTTTTTTTATCACGAAAAGTTTCTTCAACTTCGTTGATTTTAAATTGTACCTACAAAGGTCTACAGAATTTATAATTATTTCAGTACAAATAAAGGAAAGAAAGAAAAAAGAAAAAGTAATAAAATTAAGAGGTCTTTTGTCCTTAATGTCCGGATAATACCTGTTTCGTGATGAAGTACAGGTTCTCTTTATCTAATTCATCTTTCTCCAGAAGTTTCTTGTGTCAAATGAGGTCCCTTTTTATGAACATTACTTAACAAGATATTTGTATTTTGTCATAATTTCGTTTCTTACTTACCTTATTAACTGAGTAAGTTCGTATGTCCCTTTTTTTTTTCACAGTTAGAAACAGGTAATGAAGCAAAGGATAATAAAAGAGGGTAAGACTTCCGACAGAAAAGTGGAACGAATATCAAAGGAAACGACACGTCTTCGAAAATTAAAATTAATCCAGGGTAAACAAATAAAAATGTAAATAAAGGTTATAAGACCCTCCACCCTGTATCTCCTAGGACGACATCAAATACAGTCTCGTACAAAACGGATACTAAAGGGGATTCTCAAAATATCAAAGACCAGAATACAAATCTAGAAACCAGGTAAAACTCGAATAAAAACACATACCACAATCCTTCACTAGACGACGATTCAGTGAAGTCAGGACAGACTGAGATACACTGGGGTATCTGCCGTCGGGTGGTCCGAGGGAGTAGGGACCCTAAGAGGTCCGTTCTTGTGACCTCACCCAACGGTAAAGGAAGAGGTTACATACTTTCACTTTTCACTTTCACTTCAACGAGTCAGCACAGGTTGGGAATCGTCGGGGAACCTGACGTCGGGTCGTCCGAGGAGGTATGTACCCTAAAAGGTCCGTTCTCATGACCTCACCCCACGGTAACGGAAGAGGTTCCTTTACCAGATCAAATTTAAGAAAATGTTCACCAACTGGTTAAAAGGGTTGTGGTGAACAATTTCTATAACAGAAGAGAGGTAAAATATAAGAACGGAGGAAAGAGTTTCTATTCTACAGGTAGTCAAGTCAAGTCAAGTCAAGTCAAGTCAGCGAGTCAGTACAAACTGAGAAACACTGAGGTACTTAGCGTCGTGCGGTTCGAAGGGACAGGTAGTGGTAGAGGGTCACAAGTGAGTTTGAGTACAGGTAGCTCAGTCACTACGGTAGGTCGGTAGAGTAGGAGACAGTAGGGGAAGAGGAGGATGAGGGTTAGGGAGGGTCGTAGTCTTAGTAAAGGTTACTCAGTTGAGAAGCGTACTCCACAGGTTTCATGACCTCAAAGTCGAAGTCGTAGTAAGGAAGGTTTCTTTCGGGTCCCGACCAGAGGAAGTCTTACCAGACCAACCTAGAGGAACGTCAGGTTCCCTGAGAATTCTCAGAAGAGGTTGTGGTGTCAAGTTTTCGTAGTTAAGAAGCCGTGAGTCGGAAGAAGTGTCAGGTTGAGACTTGTAGGTATGTGCTGATGACCTTTTTCGTATCGGAACTAATCTGCCTGGAATCAACCGATTCATTACAGAGACGAAAACTTTTACGATAGATCCAACCAGTATTGAAAAGAAGGTTCCTCATTCGTAGAAAATTAAAGTACCGACGTCAGTGGTGGACGTCACTAAAACCTCGGGGTTTTTTATGTCAGACTGTGACAAAGGTGTAAAGGGTAAATAAAGGGTACTTCACTACCCTGGTCTACGGTACTAGAAGTAAAAGACTTACAACTCGAAATTCGGTTGAAAAAGTGAGAGGAGAAAGTGAAAGAAGTTCTCCGAAAAACCAAGGAGAAGAGAAAGACGGTATTCCCACCACAGTAGACGTATAGACTCCAATAACTATAAAGAGGGACGTTTGAACTAAGGTCGAACACAAAGAAGGTCGGGTCGTAAAGAGTACTACATGAGACGTATCTTCAATTTATTCGTCCCACTGTTATATGTCAGAACTGTATGAGGAAAAGGATAAACTTTGGTCAGACAAAAAGGTACAGGTCAAGATCGACAACGAAGGACTGGACGTATGTCTAAAGAGTTCTCCGTCCAGTCCACTAGACCATAAGGGTAGAGAAAGTCTTAAAAGGTGTCAAATAACACTAGGTACGTCAGTTTCCGAAACCATATCAGTTATTTCGTCTTTATCTAGAAAAAAGACCTTGACAGAACGAAAAAGCTACTAGGTCCCCTACAACCGTTAAACTAGAGACCAAGGAGACGGAAAAGATTTTGGTCGAACTTGTAGTCCTTCAAGTGCCAAGTGTACAACGACTTCGGACCGAACCTCTTAAAACTCGTAGTGAAAAGATCATACACTCTGCTCACGTTAACACACCATCAAACTCGTAAGAAAACGTAACGGAAAGAAACCTTAACCTTACTTTTGACTGGAATAGGTCAGGACACCGGGGACGACTCAAAAGGTTTAAAAGACCGTATAACTTACGTCGTGAAAGTGTCGTAGTAGAAAGTCCTAAACTTCATCGAGTTGACCTTAAGGTAGTGGAGGTGATCTAAACAAACATCACTACGAAAGATTTCGGGTGAACTGAAGTGTAAGGTCCTACAGACCGAGATCTACTCACTGGTGTAGTAGTACTAATAGGTCCAGCACTTCGAGAAAAAACATGTCAAGAAGACACATAAGAACGGTGGAGATGAATTATAGAAGACGAAGACAATCCAGATATGGTAAAGACAGGAAATCCACGTACCTAAATAGAGATCCGAAAGTTAAAACAAGGTAACTAGACATAAAGACAGAAACACGGTCATGGTATGAAAGAACTACTGACACCAAAACATCATCTCGGACTTCAGTCCGTCCAACTAAGGAGGTAAAGGTAAAAGGAAAGGGTTCTAACGAAACCGATTAGGTCCAAAAAACATAAAGGTATTTTTTAACACTTTAATAAACTAGAACAGAGACTTTTCATGGTTACCATAGAACTATCCCTGACGTAACTTAGATATCTAACGAAACCCATCATATAAGTAAAAGTGATATAACGGAGAAGGTTAGGTACTTGTACATATAAAAAGGTAGATAAACACAGAAGAAACTAAATAAAGTGGTCACAAAATATCAAAAGATATATATCCAGAAAACAAAGAAATCCATCTATATAAGGATTCATAAATTAAGAAAAACCACGTTACCACTTACCTTAACAAAGGAATTAAAGAGAAAGACAAAAAAAGTAGCAATCACATATCCTTAGATTCCCTAAAGACACACAACTAAAAATAAGACGTTGAAATAATATAAGTAACTAATCGAGATCATTAAAAGACCACCTCAGAAATCTCAAAAGATACATCTCCTGTACAGTAGACGTTTGTCACTCTTAAAATGAAGAAGAAAAGGTTAAACCCAAGGGAAATAAAGAAAAAGACGAGACCAACGATACCGGTTTTGAAGGTTTTGATACAACTTATCATCACCACTCTCACCCGTGGGAACAGAACAAGGACTGAAATCCCCTTTACCAAAGTTAAAAAGTGGTAACTCCTATTGTAAAATGCACCCAAACAATATATATCGAAAATAATATAACTCCATACTAGGAAGGTAAGAACGAGACCTCCCAAAAATGGTATTTACCTACAACTTAAAACAGTTTCCGGAAGAGACGTAGATAACTCTATTAGTATACCGAAAATATAAAGTTAAACAATTACACCACTTAATGTAACTAACTAAACGTCTATAAAATCTTAGGAACGTAGGGTCCTTATTTCGGGTGAACCAGCACTACATACTAGAAAAATTCTACAATAACCTAAGACAAACATCTTAAAACAACTCCTAAAAACGTAGTTACAAGTATTCATTATAACCGGATATCAATAGAAAAAAACACCGTAGAAACAGTCCAAAAACATAATCCCACTACCACTGGAGTATCTTACTCAAACCTTCAAGTGGTAGGAGACGTTAAAAGACCTTCTCAAACTCATCCTATCCACAATCGAGAAGAGATTTAAAAACCATCTTAAGTCGACACTTCGATAGACCAGGACCCGAAAACGAACAACTTGCTAAAGACTAATGTCAAAGTTAAAGACACGAACACTACCCAGACAATTCTAAAAGACAAAAGAGGACCAAGTCAAAACCTTTCAAATGCAAAGATTCTTAAACAGGTAAAGAAAGTTCAACAGGTAAAATAACCGTATATCAACGACTATTATTAGAGAATACTAGGAAACATAAAGACACAACAGACAACACTAGAGAGGTAAAAGTAAAGATTAAAACAACTAAATTAAAAAGAGGGAAACAAAGAACTACTCCCACCGATTACCAAAAAGTTAAAATAAATAGAAGAGTTTCTTGGTCGAAAACCGAAACAACTATAAACGATACCAGAGAAAACAAAGAAAACGTAAATAAAGACGAGATTAGAAATTCTAAAGAAAGGAAGATAATTGGGATCCCAAGAAGTAAAGAAGAAAAAGATCAACGAAATCCACATCTCAATCCAATAAATAAACTGAAAAAAGAACAAAGAACTCCATACGGACATAACGATACTTGAAAGGAGAATCGTGACGAAAATAGCACAGGGTGTCCAAAACCCAACAACACAAAAGTAAAAGTAATCAAAGATACGTATAAAACTAAAGAAAAAACTAAAGAAGACACTAAACAACCAATAAGTCGTCGCACAACAAGTTAGAGGTATACAACCTCAAAAAGTATCAAAAAGAGGACATTAACTCTAGATTAGAATTACGTAACACCAGTCTTTTCTACGAACCTTACTAAAGTTAAAAAAACTTAAATAGTTCCAATCTAAATACCGGGTCCTATACTAGATAGGACCTCTTTCAAGGCACTCGTGGACTCTTTTCCCACTTTAAGTAACAAAACACCACTTTACAGGATATCTATAGTTAATCCAGTTTGACCAGATATCACAGTAAATTTCAAACACAAAGAAACAATTAAAAGACAAATCAACTAGACAGGTATCCACACTCACCCCATAATTTCAGAGGGTGATGATAACACAATAACAATTAAAGGGGAAAGTGCGAACAATCGTAAACAGAATGTATAACGCCACGAGGATATAACCCACGTATATATAAATATTAACAATATAGAAGAAGAACCTAACTAGGAAACTAGTAATACATCACCGGAAGAAACAGAGAAAAGTGTCGGAAACAAAATTTCAGATAAAATAGCCTATACTCATAACGGTGAGGACGAAAGAAAACCAGAGATAAACGTAAGCATAAAGATAGAAAAAGGTCGGGAAGTGAAAGTCAGACATACACAGGGAACAACACTCCACCCAGAGAACATTCGTCGTATATCTCCCCAAAACAAATACATAGGTAAGTCGGTCAGAAACGGAAAACCAACCTCGTAAGTTGGGTAAATGTAAATTACATTAATAACTATTCATACTAGGACAACGGTAAATGAAATAACAAAACCCAAGCTAAAATATGTGAGAAAAACACAAAGACAGATCTCTTATAGGAAATCGTAAACAACCTCTCGACCAAACCACCACGACTTAAGAGAGTCGAAAACGAACAGACATTTCGAAAACTAAAGAGGAAGTATAAACTTACTCTAGGAACGACCCATGTCATTAGACCCGACATCGAATAAAAGAAAGTAGTGAACTTCATACAGAACGGTAAGGGAGGACCGGACTTCTCAAAGATAACTTTCTAGTCGATAATAGGAATACCCTTAGGGGAACACACAATAAACAACAAAAAGGGAACGACGAAAATTATAAACAAGAAACACAAACTAGAAACAATTAAACTAATACACAGAACCCCACAAAGCGGAACCCAAATAGGATAAACCTTGAGAGACCCAAAGAACCTGAACCCACTAATGCAGAAAGGGTTAAAATCCATTCGAAAGTTGATAATAGAAGAGTTCCTAAAAGAGTACCAGAAAGAAAAACAGAAGAAGAAGACCCTGAGGATATTAATCTTACATCCTTGCAAAGTATAACAGGACCTCCAGAGACTCTAACAGGAGTAAAGAAAATTAAGCAAAAAGAAAAAAGGAGAGACTAAGTAAAGAAAGATGGTAAGATAGAAGATAAAGTAATTAGGATAGAAGACGGAGGTAATAAGATGAGAAACAACGGAGGTCTCACAAAGACTAGAGTAAATAACACAATAAGTAATATATAACTGAGAAAAAAGAAAGAAGAGCAAGGAACAATTTGGAAAGAACGTAGAAGAGTTAGGAACAGAGGTACGATAAATAGACACTAAGGTAAACCAAAAGTTCTAAAAACTAATAAAAGTGAGAGTTATAAGCCTTAAGAAAGAGTCCATCTAAGGGATAGAGAAGGAGAAACCAAACCACCCGTGAAGAGGACAAGAAAATCGACGACTCATAAGGAGACAGAGAAGTAGAACCAATATAACGAAGTAAACCCCACCGGAAAGATATAAGACCCTTAAACACCTCAAGAGAAATAATACCTCGAAGGAGGGACACCCACCCCAACATAGTCACCGAACAGTTCCAAAGGACCAATCCCTCCGAACACAACCTCAAGACCACCCACCTCGACTCAAAGAAGAGAGACCTCACGTCACCTCACTGGTCATTACCCAATACTCTGCAGTTACCAAAACCTCATTGAAACTCGACGGACATATAACTTCGAGTCCCCACACAAGACACAACGACCTCTTAAACGTACCATACAGAACGAGACCTTGAACAACTGGGAACACGCCTCGAACCAAAGTCACATCCATACCTCCGTAAACTACTCGAGGATAACTAATTACAAGGGACTTAAATCCTCAAGAGACTACAAGAGTCCCAAACCTGAATTCGGAGGACGAAGACTAAAAGTCAAAATAAAAATGTCATCGGAGATCTGAAGAGGTAGATATGTCATGACTACTATTTTGTAGATCCAATTTCTACTTTTCAAAGAGGTGTAATTCCCTGTGGGCCTCTCCAAGTGACTCAATGTACCTTTTCTCTTCTCCCTCCCACATCAATCTCCACTGACCTTACTCTACGCCACTCTAGTTTTGTCCTCTCTCGTTCGATCGGTCATTAGTGCAGGAATACACACGAGGTATCAGACCTGACGAGTCTCCACAAGTACCTCAATATGTCCCTTCTCCTCTCCCTCCTTCATCTGTCTCCACCGATCCTCCTATTTTCTCCCTTTACTTTTCCTCTCTTTGTTTAGGTCGGTCATTGGTCAAGGAATCCACAAGAGGTGGCAGACCTTGTGTGTCTCTAAGTGTCTCAACCTATCTCTTCTCTTCCCCCTTCCTTCTCTGTCTCCGGTGGACCACCTCTTTTTCCTCTCAGGTTTCTTCCTCTCTCACCAGTTCGGTCATTAGAACGAGAGTCCATTTTAACCCATCACTTCAAACCCAAAAATTTACATGTTTTAACTGTTGTTTTCGGTTTTTCGTTTCTAATTTTTAGATCTCATCTCCAACCTAAAAGTTTCTATGTTATAATTTCTTTTCTTCTTCTTCCTTTTTTCTTTTTATTTTTATTTTGTTCTTTGGGGGGGTTTTTTTTTGTTTTTTGTTTCGGTGTTCTTAATAATTTTTTGTGGTTGTTGTTGGTGTGTCTCTGATATGTACCACAAACGAAATTTTTTATCTCAGAAAAAAACTTTTCATTATCATCCAATATCTTTTTTTTATCTCCTCTTTATCTTCTGAATTGTTAAAATTTTTCAATCTCCTTTTTTTTCTTTTCTTCTTCTTTTTCTTTTCTTCTTTTTTTGTTGGGGTGTTGTCACAATTGTTTTTTTTTGGTTTTTGTTTTTCTTTTTTTATTTTTCTTTTTTTTCCTTACTAACATTTTTATCATTTCTATATAGACCGGGAAAGAGACCACAACACCCGTCACACCCCAGTGAAGGTTCCGCCAAGGGAGACAAATTGAAGAAGACAAACGACCAGAGAAGTCACAGACTAAAGGTAGGACTGTGCCCCACCCGTCACCACCTGTAAAAAAA
This sequence comes from Capra ibex, assembly GCA_006410555.1. Lineage (NCBI taxonomy): Eukaryota > Metazoa > Chordata > Mammalia > Artiodactyla > Bovidae > Capra > Capra ibex. The sequence continues at coordinate 54,889,146 of SJYO01033645.1, forward strand.
AAAAAAAAAAAATCCGAGTGAACAAGTCAGGGCAACACCCCTCCCTCCCTACGACGTTTGTTTATTGTGACAACACACGTGTGTCACAGAGTCGGGACGACCCGGACAGGGACGAGCGACGCGTGTTTGACGAGGTCGAGATACTACGAGTCGGTCCTTGGGAGACTCCGGTCGGGATCCGACGCACGTGGAGGGACCAGATTCGACGAGTCCAAGCCGTGAGTCCGTCGGGAGTCTCCACGTCTAAGTCAACCCTGACGTAAAACACGGGAAGGGTCCAGACTCATCGAGTCCTCAAACCGCTCGTGCCAGTGACGCTGTACTGCGGAAAGGACAGAGACAACGAGTCAAAAGACCCACATGGCGACCGCGGGGAACACTCCGTCTACCACTGACAGGTCGTGGGGGTCTTCAGAGTAGTTTCTTCGGACGAACGTCAAACCATCCATTTCAGAGAGGCCCCGACGCTAACGGGGAAAGGTCGGAAAAGCCGAGACCAACGGACAGGGGTCGTCCCTTACCAGACATCGGTCGATAAAGACAAGGTAGGAAACAAGACACACACCAGGACCACCACAGAATACAAGTTCGAAAAGTGCACCATTGATAGGGTGTCAGACCAAACGATCGGGTTCAATCAAGCAAGACCAATACGCACCCCGCAAGGACGGACTAAGAATGTTTCGTGACGTCGGGCGCGGAGGGCGTGGAGGGACGGGACGGGAGTGAACAATCACCGCCTACGTCCGCAGACACGACGAAAAGGTGACCCCCTCAATGACAACCCGAACATTAGACAACCAAAATTAATAAATAAATAAAAAGGAAGGACAATAAAACAGGAGACACGAAGGTTCCGAGTGGTGTCTGAGTCGTCGCTCTCACAAAGGACCACAAACCTTTGGAGAGAAGAATTTTAAGGGAAGGACCCTACCCGAAGGGAAGGACCCTACCTCGAGGGAGGTGTGGAGGAAAAAGAGAAAAAAGCAGAAAATATAAAAAAGGATGGACAAAAACTTCTGTTACTAGACGAAAAGACCCACGAACTACAGGAGACGGTCGTAAGTCTTCAACAAAACACCTCAAACGAGTCGTAACTTTACAAGAAAACTCCTTAAACCCTCCCTCTTTCACCAGAGGGGCAGGATAAGGAGGTGGTAGAATCCTGGCGGAGTTAACATAAAAAAGATTTCCTTCTCTAAATAAAAATGAAAGAAGACTTTAATTTATCGTTAACTAGTGGAACTAGGACGGACTATAAAAAAGTCCACCAAGACAAAGTCTAAAAGGGAATGAGGATTCCATGACACAAATAAGGATCCCAATCCTTTAATGAAAATCGTATACAGAGGAGGAGTTTCAAAAACCGGAATCCCTAAATTTGGGTGTGACATTGTCGATTTTCGGGTGTGACATTGTTGACCAGGTGTAACTATACCTTAATTTCATATCGGACTGAAAAGTCTTTAGACGTCAAAGACTTTGGAGGGAAATCATAAAAGACTGGGGTCGACAACCCAAGATGACCCATTGAAACGTATACATGACGAGTCTTAATTTTTTTTTTTTTGTTCTCACTACAAAAATATGTCTAAAACCATTGTCACAACCTCAGGTAGGGGTCTTCTAGTTTCACAAACGATTAATTGTCTCTTTCCAAATCTATAATCTAAGGTAAGGGGTAAGGTCAACCCTATCAATAGATGATCATGGGTGTCTAAAACTACTGAAAGAGAGACCTCAGATACGAAAACCTAACCTTTACTTTCTCCACTCAGTCCTGTCTAAAGTCATTACTGATAACAAGGGGAGGGGGTCATTCGTTCCCACCTCCCAACCCCACCACCCTCCAGAAAGAGATCTAAAAAGACTATGTGACACATTCTAAGGTCACTCAAAGGACTTTTGGTACATTCCCAAACTCTTGGGGTACATAGACAGCGTAGTTCGGGTGCAGTCGAGTGTGAACTAGTAAACTTTCAGCAATTTTAAAAGATTAAGTTAGTAGGATGACCTAACAAACCAAAGTCTATTATAGACGGAGTCCATTAGTTTACAAGTCCATTAAAATGAGGAACTTCCATAGGAAAAAGGTCTGAAAACAGCAATCAGAACGTTGAAATCAAGAGACTACTTAAGTTTTTTTCAATTAAACATTAATCGTGTTCTGAAAATCAACACTCTGACAAAAGTCAAGAGATGAAACTCAATACTTGGTCTTAGGTCTTATATATGAAATTCAAGAGGACTTGACTCTACCTCTTAATCATCTTTTAAAAGATTGAAGAGGGGTTTATAAGATTATTTAATTATTTAAATTTTATCCTTTATACTAAAAGTTTATAAATGGACAGGCCTTTTACTATTTAATACAAATGAATGTGTTAACACTTTAAACTTTAATGAAAAATTAAAATTAGATAATAAAAGAACTTGGATGACGAGTCTTATTTTTGACAACTAAATAACTAATTGCAGGTGGATTGAGTAGTCTTTTGAGATAGATGGGATGAAGTGGGGGTGAAGTAAACCTTTTAAACTAATCTTGTACTAAATATTGAGTTACTGAACCAATATCACTATAGTTAGTAATTAACTTTAATGGAATCTTTATTCTAGTTAAGAGTTACTCCTGTATTTACTAAACAGTTTAGTACAAAGATCTCTAAAGACTTTATAAGACTCCTTATCCGATGACATAAATAATTAAAATGTTTCCATAATCTCGTATGTATCAGGTATAAGGATCTAAATAGGACGACGAATTTCAGAATTAAGGATATCTATTGTAAATCTTAAGTCTATTAAAAAAAGGGGTTTTTAGGTTTCTTTACTTTTTTATTCCTTTGACCTAAAACACATGGACTTAAACACAATTCTAGTTTTAGGAATCCTAGAAAGGAGTTTCTTTTCTGCAATGGATAGTACGAGGTAATATTACTGATACTGAAACTAAATGAGGTAACCACTCAAACGATGTGATCCTATCATTTAGTTGTTTTAATTATTATGACTATTCATATAACTAATGTATCCTCTCTATAGTAGAGTGTTCAGTTTAAATACATTAACTCTCATAACTTAAGTGAAAAGAATAAATAATGATATTATTTCTCCATATAATACTACTTCTAAAATCTCAAGACTTTATTTATAATATCCTCTTGAAAATAATTATTTTCTTTTTGCAACTTATTATAATTTATAATTATTCACAAACTTCGTAAATCATCTTTTATAACTATCGATTTAATAAGATATTCTTGTACTTTTTATACTCATGTAATCATTATAATTTTTATATAATATTCATCTTTATTCACGATTTTTACTACGGTATTTAAATTTTGTAAGTTTTATAACTCTTACATGTTTAAGGTTACCCGAGTTTACATCAACCGAATTTTTAACTTTCCTTATATGGTAACGTTTGACATTGTGACTCCGAGTAGATCTAGATCAGTTTCTTACTTTATTTACTCAAGTAAAAGTTTTGATGGGACGTCAGTAAACAAGTAAAGATATATCGTACCGTAGTAGATAGGTTACCTGTAATTGAACCGATTTGAGACTCTCTACCACCTCCTGTCCCTCCGGACCACACGACGTCAGGTACCCCAGTTCTTCTCAACCTATTCCAAACCGTTGACTTGGTTGTCAATAATCTGACCGTACAGGATACCTCGACACGTAAAAATAGGGGTAATACTTCGATTGACGTGTCGTATTTTGACCGCACGAATTAGATACAATTTCACTTCACAATCAACGAGTCAGTACAAGTTGAGAAACGTTAGGTTGTCTTACATCGAGTGGTCCGAGGAGACAGGTGCCCTAAAAGGTCAGTTCCTAAAACCACACCCATCGGTAAGTGAAGAGGTTCCCTAGAAGAACTAGGTACCTGACTTGGGACCAGAGTGGGTAACGTCCGTCTAAGAAATGGTAGACTCGGTGGCCCTTTCGAGTTATGAACTATTATTGACTTACTTACTGTAGTTTCATAATACCAAAATGATAGTAAACATAACATGTCATGTAAGACTTTGATGGATGTCTGAAGAGACACGGTGATTTTGAACTAAAAAAAAATAGAGAGTAAGGGGAACTGACATTAAATCCTTTTTTCCAATCAATTAAGTTATATTCTATATTTACCGATCCAACTAAAATCATACGGTCACAAAGGTCTCCTTTCTCCGGTATAACATATATGGAAAGATAAGAGTTTCTTTAAACCAAGTTCATCTTTTATCCCACCAACTTTATTTATCAACTATAATATCAAGATACCTGACTATACATACTCGATGGTCTACGTAAGATCAGGTGGTTACCGACAGGTACATAGATAAAAAACAGTTTAACTCTAACCGACCAAGAGAGTGACTCATGAAAATATTATTACCTTATTCAAATATTTACTTCATGATAAATAATAAATTGCTAACGAATGGAAATTTATAAACGAAATTAAATTTTTATGAAAATTTCGAGTTCAAGTAAGATTGTTCCTTAAAAGTTCTATAAGGTATAAGATGTTATTTTAGTTAAATATTTGAATGTTAACTGGGAATTAAATGTATCACTCACAAGGGATTTCATTAGTTTATAAAAACTCGTAAAGAAATTAGGTATTTCAGATTGATTAAGATAAAAACGTTGACCAAACAAAAGTTATACGGTTTATTGAAGGACATTAATTCGAAAATTCGTGACCCAATATCGAAAGTTAAACAAGAAACTTAAATGACAATCGGTTTCTTCTATCGTATAAGTCAATTCATGAGATCTTTTTTATATATGACTGACTTTTTATAAGAAGTCCTTTTTCCACTCAAATTCATATAGATTTACTAAAATTTACAAATATCAATAAGTTGAATATTTCGAAATGTTCAAGGTTCGTCTCACGGTACGATGTAATTTTCTAAAAGATTGTTTCTTTTATGAATAGACTCAGTACTATCGTAAGTTTCTTGTTTATTACATTTATTTATATATTAACCTTTTAATAGAAATCTATTTAATATTAGAGGAACTTCAAGAGAAAGTAAAAAAAAGATTTAGAGTCTTATCACCGTGTCTTTCCCAAAACTTATTAAATAATCGACCGTTAATTTCAGCTAACAACATTGATGAGAACAATCATTTATAATTTTCACTCTATTTAGTTTGTCAGTCCTCTTCCAATTCATGGAAAACTTTGTGTTTTATATAAATAGTTGAGTTGTAATACTTACAATAGATTAAAGAGGAGACTGTTTTGTCTTTTGATAGTTTAAATAAAATTTCATTTCTCAGTTTCTGTCCGTAAATTCTGATGAAAAAAAGGGGTCAATGAACTCGGGTTAGTATATTTGAGTCAAAACCTTCTTTGACCATGTATAAACAATTACCTTTACTTATGTACGTATACGTATACATACGTCTTTGTGACTATTGTCGAATGTTTATACAAGATCATACCATAATTCATAAAAGATACATAGATGAGTAAATTAATTATGATATTTAAATATGTAATCCATATAAGAAGATAAGGATAAAAAGTATACTTCCTTTACTCTGTCTCATCCCATTAAATGAGATCTTGAGTGTTGATTTTATATAAAAATATGCCAACCAGAAGGAATAGACCGTGACCTAAAAAGTGAAAGTCAATGAAAGTACGTGAAGTCACAAGTTACGTTGTGACGTTATCGGTTCTGTACTTTTGTCGGATTTACAAGTGTCTGTCTACCTACCTATTTCTACACCATAAAAATATACTTCCTTATATTAAGTCGGTATTTTTTTTCCTTTGTTACGGTAAACGTCGTTGTACCTACCTGGTCCTCTAGTAGTATAATTTATTAAGTCTGTTTCTGTTTATGGTATACTATAGTGAATATACATCTTCGATTTTATTTTCTTTTTTTCTATGTTTACTTAAATATATCTTTTGTCTTTATCTGGGTCTCTGTATCTTTTGTTTGAATTCAAATGGTTTTCTCTCCTTCACTACCTAATCCTTAAAACCTAATTGTAAATGTGTGATGACGTATATTTTATCTATTGGTTACTTTGGATGACATATCATGTCCCTTGATATGAATTATGAAAAATCATTGGAAATTCCCAGAAGGGAACACCGAGTCTACCAATTCTTAGACGGACGTTATTCCCTCAGGGTCCAAGCCAGGGATCCAACCCTTCTAAGGGACCTCTTCTCTTATTGTGAGGTGGGGTCACAAAAACGGATCTCTTAAGGTACCTGTCCCCTCCGACCGCCCGAAGTCAGATATCCCGACGTTTCTCTGTCTGTGTTGACTCACTGTTTTTAAAAAGAAGGTATTCCTTTTTCTTATATATATATATATATATATATATATATATATATATATATAGAGGTTTAGTGAAACGATATGTGGACTTTGATTGTGATGAAGCATTTAGTCGATATAAGTTAAAAAAATTTTTTTTCTTTTATTTTAGAAAATGACGAAGGAATCTTTACTTTTAAGGTACCCTCAGAAAACACAGAGGATGAGAGGTGGTATCGTGTATTGTAAAGTACCCTTTGTACCATGTTTGAACTATACTTGGTCTTGTAGCGACTAATTTATTGGCAAGAAATTTAGTTTTCCGAGATGTACTTATTATGTGAGTAAGTTACAGATTTATTTTTAAGACCGGACAACCCAAAAGTACTTTTAATTTATCCGCAAAGAGATGATAAACTAAGTAAAGAATTAACGTACACAAAAAAAAAAAAAAAAAATGAAATAAAACGGAATGTTATGACATAACCAAAACGGTATGTAACTGTACTTAGACGGTACCCACATGTACTCAAGGGTTAGGACTTGGGGGGAGGGTGGAGGGTGGGGTATAGTAGAGAGACCTATAAAGGGTACGTGGTCGGGGTTCGTAGGACATAGGACATAACTTGTATCTGTCCGTTAAGCAAAAAATGTACTATCATATGTACAAAGTTACGGTAAGAGGGTTTAGTAGGGTGGGAGAGGTAGAGGGCGTCTCAGGTTTTCAGGCAAGATATGTAGACACAGAGAAAACGACAGAGCGTATGTCCCAATAGTAATGGTAGAAAGATTTAAGGTATGTATACACAATCATATGACATAACCACAAAAA